>CAMRHE010000153.1:4200000-4695400 GCA_947044405.1 Leptodactylus fallax | reverse complement strand
AAAATAAGTTGTTTTCTCATTTTGTCTCTCATAGTTGAGGTCTACCTATGATGTCAATTACAGGCCTCTATCATCTTTTTAAGTGGGAGAACTTGCACAATTGGTGGTTGACTAAATACTTTTTTTCCCCACTGTATGTTGGAGATAGTCATGATCATGGAGGCGGTCATGTTTCTGTAAGTGCCGTCTGTTTCTCTTTGAAGAACTCTACAGTCAGCCTCTCGAAAGCTTGAAATGTCTTAGTGTCCCTTTTATTTTTTCATGAACCATTAACCTCAATATACATAGAATAAATGGTGTGTGAATTCAGATGGTTATGTAATGTATATTGATGGGGCCACCTAAGCTGCACACCATGGGCTTCAACAGCCGCATTTGAGGGAGCGCACCACAAGATGTCAGTATTGTTTTCCTCATAAACATTGCCATATAAGCTCCTGATCTTATTGGGAAGTACTGAATTAGCCATAAGCTTTATATTGCCTTTTTAGGTCCCCATTTTAGTCATCATTTAACTCCTTTTTTTATGTCAATAGTTTTTATTGAAATTTTTGCATAGATATCATACAAAAGGTCAACATAAGGAATGTAAAATACAAAATACAGTCATGGCATTACAGGTCGCCAGTACACAAGGAGTACAAAATACTCTATATACATACAGCATACACACAAATATATAGTAAATTACATCCTAGTATTCTGTAAAATAAAACATAAACACATGTAGATAATTAGCTAGACTTGGCAGAGCTTTGTGCACAAACAGGTACGCACATCGTGGCCATGAGGGGGAGGGGAGAGGTCGGAACAAGCGGGAAAAGTAAAGGATAGTAATGCGAAGTCAAGTCTGCCAAATAGGTTAACGCAAACTCGACTCAACACCACACAACACAACACCACACAACACAACAGGCCTGAAGAACAAAGGGAGAGGGAGCGCACCACTCTGTAGCAACCGGTAGAAAACACTGGAGGCCTGTCCCGTAAACACGCGTGCAGACCCACGTGTGCCAGCTGTAGACAAGAATTGCTGAAGCATAGAGATAGTCCAATAAATACCCTAGAAATAGTCTAGTGTAGTGTACCATAGGTGAATGGAAGGAAGACAACGTATATCCCGGGATTGAAAGTAGCCAAAACATATGGTCTGTCAGTGGGCACTGGATGGGGGGGAAAGCTGTCGACCATATCTCCCAATTTCCCCTAAACTTCTCTAAGCTCCCACCATTGCATGCATAGATTTGTTCAAATTGATAGTTCAACGATACGACTGATATCAATTCTGACAGTGATGGACAAGAGGTGGATTTCCATCTGCGCGCAATAAGTAGGCGAGCGGCTCCCAGTACCTGGCACATGACAGTTGTATACCTCATGGATGCCCAGCAGGAGCAACACCATCTCGGGCGTTGATCTCACCCCACCTCCGCACAATGTGTTGATCAGGGAAAACACGGATACCCAGAAAGGCTGAATGAGTGGGCAGTGCCAAAACACATGGAACAAAGCGCCAATCCCTCCGCAACCTCTCCAACAACATGAAGAGCACAAAGGAAAGAACTTAGCCAAACGGAGAGGCGGGTAATACCAGCGCAAGAGCAATTTGCTGTATTGCTCCCAGTGTGAGGCACATACCGTGGATTGCTTAGCCCACCTAACCGCCTCCCCGCCAACAGTGAACCTCAAAGCCTCGGCCCAAATCTTCCTCCCAGAAGCATGTGTTTTGTTTTTTGAAAGGTACAATCCATGTTCAGCGTACAATACAAAGTTTTAATGGCATATGTAGCCGCGGTGGTCCGGGGAGTGCAATAGGTCAGCGGCCGGCTGTGGCAGGCTTATTTGAACCAAGGGGTCGGCGGATAAATAGGAAGCTAATCTAACATAAGTAAATGTCTCTTTTGTAGGTAGGTTATATTTCTCCTCTAGCGTGGAGGAGGGTACCATAGTATCACCTATGTATAAATCAGAGATATACTTTATCCCACAGCTGCTCCAAGTGTCTAGGGACAAATGCGGGATCTTATGAGGGAGCACTGTGAGAGGCAAATTCAGGGTGACCCCAGGGATGTTGCTATCTGAGATGTCACAGAAAGTGTGCCATGCCTTAACTGTAGCTAGTACAGCCGGTGGTACAGAAGGTGGTAAGCGCTCGGCGGGCCCGGATGCTAACAAGAAGCCTTCCCAGTTGGTAATCTGAGCCATTTTAGTCTCCACATCAGGCCATAGTTTATCATGGTTCGATGTAAGCCAGAATTTAAGTTGTCCTAAAGTTATAGCTAAGTGGTAATGGTACAGATTAGGTATTCCCATACCGCCATTTTCTCTAGATTTAAAGAGTGTATGTAATGCTACTCTGGGTTTGCATCCGCTCCAAATGAAAGCCACCATCTGCTTTTGGAAGCTCTGAAAAACAGACCTAGGTATCGGAACAACTAGGGTTCTCAAAAAATAGAGTATTCTAGGAAGGATCAACATTTTATATAATACTATCCTCCCCATCCATCCGTGTTCAAATTTAGTCATCACATCCAGCTCTTTCTGAAGGAACACTAACAAACCTGGGAAGTTGGCTTTAACTAGATCTTTTGGGTCCGGAGTCAGCTGAGTTCCGAGATAGGGTAACGATAGTGGGCACCATTGGTACGATGAAGAGTCTTTGATATAACATATATGACTTTGTGTCAGACCAAGTCCCAAAATCTGGTAATTGGATTTGTTGACTTTATAGTATGACAACGCTCCAAAGTCCGACAACGTCCGGGCAACCTTGCAGAGTGTATTGTCGGAATAAGAAAGGGAAAGAATTACATCATCTGCGAATAAATTAATTCTATGGTCCACATGGCCCAACTTAATACCAGTAAGACCAGGGTGCGACCTAATTTTTTTCCGCTAAAGGCTCCATCATTAAGGAAAATATTAGGGGGGACAGCGGGCATCCCTGTCTCGTGCCGTTAGTGATAGGGAAGGGGCGGGAAAGAACCCCATTCTCCAGCACCCGTGCGGACGGGTCAGAATAGAGTGCGGAGATCGCAGTAGCTATGGGGCCCGAAAAGCCAAACCTACCTAGAACTTCAAAAAGATAACCCCAATGAACCCTATCGAACACCTTCTCCGCATCCAAGGACAGGAGCAGAGAAGGCGTCCGCTGGGCCCGGGCGAAGGACTGCTGTAATGGGAGCGAGCTTTCTTCTAGCAGCAATGGTGGCCTGAGACAGATCTGCAAATAGTTGAATAGCTTTGAAAGGCTCAGACAGAGAAGATCTTTTCCTGGATTCGTACATTGTACAATCTTTGACATGGTAAAAATGTATGCGAGGAAGAGTGTCCCTAGGTATATGGTCAGGCATTCCTTTCGGCTTTGGAAGGCGGTGTGCCCTGTCAATAATCAGGTCCGCATCAGAGCAATGTGGTAGGGTCGCTTTCATTAGCCGTTGCAAAAAAGGAATCAGTTCCCTGGCAGAGACTGACTCTGGTATGCCACGAAACTTAACATTGTTCCGTCGATTTCTATCCTCCATGTCGGCTAATTTAAGTTTAACTGCAGCCAATTCTTCCTCGAGATCGTTATGGGCATCTACTATGGTATTATGTGCAGAAGCGAACTCGCCCATTTTATTTTCAACATGGTTAAGTCTATCACCAAGAGAGTCAACCGTGGAGAAAACCGATGTAATTGCTTTAGTGATATCTTTCTGAATAGATCTATGCAAAGCTAGCATCATATCTTTCAAGGAGGACTCAGAAGCTGATTGGGTGCCTGCTGGGATAGACTGAAGCACATCAGACTCGTAATGTTGGGGTTCTTCTATAGAGGTCCCCGGGTGTGAATCAAAACAGAAAGTGGTATCCCATTTCATTCGTTGTTTCAGTGGGCTATGTGTGGGGGTAGTGTCCCCTGCTGGTGGAGTTGTAGGTGCAGGGGAAGCAGCAAGCTGCAGCTAAGATGGATGCTGAGGAGAGTTGGAGGCCCCTCTTAGAAGCCTGCTGTGGACCTGCCTGGCTGTTGGAATGACTCCCTTGGGAGTCTGTACTATCCCCCGTAGAGCCCAGGTGTGGGGGGGTCGAGTGCTGCGACAGCTCACCTGGGGTATGTGTCGTCCCGGAAGATAAGCAGTCGGCTGCGCGCTGATGCGGAGGGAGAAGGGACGCATCGGCGCCATCTTGCCCAGAGACCTGCACTACAAAAAAGTCAGTGAGCCTCTTTGGGGGCCCTTTTTCCCCCGTTTCGCCATCCTGCGATGTCCCCTGATGTTGCTGGACCCCTATCAGGGTAATAAGCTGCCGTATGTCAGCGCCGAGCGGAGCGATGAGCCGCTAGTTGTCTGTGAAGCCGCGGAGCTCTCTCAAGCTGCGGCCATATACTTCGGCAGTCAAGCCAGGCCCCCCATCATTTAACTATCTTTTAATTTTATTTTTTTTTCCTTTTTAGTAAATGAATATAGTCCACAGACAGAGCTGGAAGAAGAGGAACCGGCTGAATTATCAGGTATGTAAGGAGGCATTTTACTTAAGTATAGATGACTTGAGAACTAATAAGGCTGGTACATAAAGTCACGACTGATTGTAGACATTTACCTCTGACTATCATGACTACCTATCCTGCGTAGTAACGCTCCTCAAATATTACCTGTTGTTGTGTAGATGCTCCAGAACCAGATAGAGAAACTGTGCAAGAACAAACAGAGGAAACTGCTCCAGAAACCTTAGGTAAATACTCCCATCATCTTTTTACATTTACAAACCTACAAGCTTTGTTTTTGTGGTATTTTTTTTTCTCTCTTGAAATTTTATGAATTATGACTGACTTGGAAGGTCAATACTTCGTAGAAAGATTTCCTTCTAAAATCGCTATATTGTTACAATTGCAATAGTTCTTTGTAAATTGTCTTAATTGGCAAATAAAATGAATTAAATTATTTTTTCTAGCAAAAGATTTGAGGTGAACCTGAATTGTTATTTTATAGGGAGTGTAAAAATCTACAAAAAAAACTGATTCCCTTTTTTTTCAGCCTAATTTGAATGACGTATATTAGTAGTTAGCAAAACCTGCATATTGATCAATGCTCAAATTATAGTAATATAATAATAATAATAATATTATTTATTATTATTATTATTATTATTATTATTATTAACCGCAACAAAAAAAAGGCATTTCTGTTTTACTGTGTAAGATGACTTCTAAAGCCACCAGAAGTCTGTCACAGAACCCCACCACCCCTACATGATCATAAACATAACCCTCACCATGAAAATACAGAGTAATCTGCAGGAATCATGTTATAGAGCAGGAGGAGCTGAGCACATAGATTTGTTAGGGAAAGATTCAGTGTAACTTCTCATTTACTCATTTATATATTTGCTTTTTCTACGCTTAGAAGCAGATATATTGTCATGGGGGCGGGCCTATCAGTGATTGACAGCTATATCTGTGTACAGTCATACCTGAAGCATTGTCAGTCACTGGTGGGACCGCCCCCCATGACTAGATGACTGTTTTTAAAGCTTAGAAAGAACAAAGATATAAATGACAGGTTATACTGAATCTTTACCCAGAAATCTATATATCCATCTGCTCAGCTCCTCCAGCTCTATAACCTGATTCCTGCAGATTATACTGCATTTTCATGGTGAGGGTTCTCTTTATGCCAGTGGTGCAACTGGTGCAGAGAACAGGGGTTTAAGAATAGGTTATCCTGGCATCAGAATGGAAATCTACAGCCAGTAGGAGCTAGCATAGATTTCCATCCTAACTCGTGCCAGAAAACTGGTGTGATTTATAATAAATCTGTCAGACTTAGTTGTGCTGGCGAGGCATGGATCGGGGCTTGTCACGCACATTTGGCACAAGACAGGGCCTTCATATCATAATAATAATAATAATAATAATAATAATTTTTATTTATATAGCGCCAACATATTCCGCAGCACTGTACAATTTTGTACAATACAGTATCATACCTCTATGCCAGTTTTTTGATGATAAATTCCTCCCAATATATCAATCTGCTCAGCCCCCCCTGCTCTATAGCATGCTGCCTACAGATTACACTGCATTTACCATGTGACAGGTTTAATTTAACTCGCACTATAATATAGAATATTTTTGGTTAGTGAATGGGATTTACAAAGGTTCACTTGTGGAAGTAAAAAATTTCCTGCAGCTGGGCATGGAGTTATCCACCAAATATTACACCTAGCGCAAACTACCAATGATGATAACTTTTTTTTTTTTTTTTTTTGTCTCTAAACCTAGAAACAGATGAAGATATCATAGAAGGTAAGATATACTTTATGTGCAATGAGATTACATTAATACTTTGTTACTATAAGCTATTCTTCATTACATGCATACTATCAGTTAGAGGATGGGGTCTTTTCACAGTAAAAGGATGTTTTTCAGCACCTTCACTAAGCATTGTGTAGTTGAAAGAGCTGATAGGTTTGATGGGCAGTATTGGCTGCATTCATGTATCCTGCACTATAGAGTCTGTATAGAGGTGTACAACTTCTCACTTCCATTACCACTCTCATCATCTTCCCCTTAAGTTATGATATATGATTGAAGTGAAGGTTGAGATCTTGTTGCTTGGGGTTATATTGAGAAGATGCATGTAAGATTCAAAGGCTATCCACTATAGCTAGCCTTTTATCAGTGTTTTGGTCAGCTCCTCCTGCCTTTATAATAGTCTTCCAACAGATCAGATGGTATGCTCAGTGTGAGAGGTTCTTCTTAATTTTTTGGCAAATTAATTCTGTTTCTTTTTATGTTAAGAGTCAATAATGTAAGACCTGGTTACATGTAGGTCAATGCACAAACCTTGCCTTTTAGAGCATATATGTTGTGCCACATTAGTGGGTGCCAGTGAGAGGGCCCATCATGGCCAATCATCAATAACCACGCTATGTACCACTTTACCATGCAGTCTGAGGTTTATTCACATAGCAATTACACTGCATGGTAAAGTGGTGTGCTTCTAATTTTTCTATAATATCCCAAATCTACCTTGACAGATGATGATGATGGGAGAAAGAAGGACATGGTATTGAATTTTAATGCCTGATCCTTTTGCTTGGATGTATCTGGCAGCGGCTATCTTCACTCTCCCCATGCATATGCAGCTTGGGTGTATCTGTATGAGGGTGTAGGGAGGAACAGCTGTCGGCTGAACAGTCGCCATAATATGTATGGACACTTATAGTCTGGCCATGCACATCAGATAGCTGCTGGCGAAATGCTTATTTAATTCCATAAGAGATAAGCAGCTGCTAGACATCCCTGGCAATGCTTTTCTCCTGTAAGTGGGCTGGAGGGCTGCCCTACATGTCTTAGGATATTGACTAATCCTGCTGCAAATGTTGAGTTGGGCTGACTTTTTTTTTCTAATGTTAGATGTCCGGTCTAAAGTCTCCTTTGAGTCATACCTGATTATCTTTGTGGCAGCGCCCCCATGTGGGACGTTTAGTAGCCTAGTAGTCCCATTCCTATAATGCCATGTACAGTAATGTAGGTCTCTGATGCTTCATTATGAATGTCATGACTGTACAGATGATGTAATAGTCAGTTGTTTGTACGGTTGGCTTTCTTTATGCCGATGTGGCAGGAATCCATGCCAACTTGCAATTAGCTTTGTTAAAGTGTTGAGTTGGGATTTTTGTCTTTGGGATTTTTATTATCACTTCTCTTACTAATGAGATTAGGCCATTACATACTACTGCCTGTTGTTTCAGCAGTTCAGCTTTCTCAGACATTTCATATTTTTTTTCTTCTTTTCCTTCTAGTTACAGAAGTCATCATTGAAGACAATGAAGAAGAGGTTAATGGTAAGAATTGCTTTTGTTAATGTAATAAATGTGGTGATTTAGGATTCAGCTCTTTGGTGAAGCAGTAAATAAGGCATCGCTAGTGTAAGCACAATACATTTCTAAGCAATGATATCGGAAATGCATATTAAGTGGATTCTGTGCAAGTTACACAGCAATAATTAGATATGTCAGGAGATGATTAATGATCTGTAGAGGGCGCTTTAACTGCAGAAAGCATATTCAGTCTAAATAAGACAATATCGGAAAATGCAAGTGAGCAGATATTTACAGTATATACAGTTATATTGTAAGAACTATAAATTCTACAGTGTGATCAATGCCTGTTGGTGCTAGCAAATATTACTTGGGGTTGTAGTATTGGGCAATTTCTTGGTTATTACGAATAGAACTTTATTTTTTGTTACCATTTTCCTGGTTCTGTTGAATCTTGGTTGTGATATAATGCTATACAGGTATCTGTTCACCTACTGTATGAATTTATCTGAATGGAGGTAAAAGGAACAATTTGTCCAAAACTGATATTGTGTTTTGCCTATCCGAGTTTAAGCTGACTGTCTTCCAGATCTGTGTCCCCTTTTTGACGGATCCGAATAGCTCTAAAAATATCAGACCGAAACACTGGAAGGCATTGGAAAAACACTGTGTTGTGTATATGAAGCCTCAGTTCTCATTTACATGACTGTTCATCAGATCTGTCTATTTGCAACAGATCAGTGATGAACGAACAGCACTCAAATTAAATCCATGCTCTGTCCATTTTTTTTTTTTTCATTGATCCATAGACTTCAGGGCTCAGGTCCGTGAAAATAGGAAGCCCTCTTTAAAGAGGACCTATCATGTCCTCATGCACATGTGGTTTTATATACTGCTAGAAAGCCGTTCAGAACTTTGCCGATGATTCTGCCAGTTTGGTTTATACTAAGAGGTACTACAAGCACTGTGTTATGGCTTTTCTATGGGCTCGTGTACAAGTCCGTTTTTTTAAAGGATCAGTTTATCAGCTCCGTGTTTATTTTTATTTTTTTTTTTATTTTAAAGAGGACCTATCATGTCCTCTTGCACATGCGGTTTTATATACTGCTAGAAAGTCGGCTTTCTTGTTACGTGATCCGGGGCTGGAGATATCAGTGCTGTTAGTTTCGGCTCCGATCTCTGCCCACTTTCAGAGCGTTCCTGACAGTCTAGCTGGGCTGTGAGAAATGCCCCCTCCTCCCCCCCCCGACTGTACTCATCCATAGACTTGTACTGGGGGGCGTTCCTCACAGCTCAACGTCATCGTTGGCCGGTAAGGAACGCCCCCTCTGACAGTACAGGGCTGTGGACGAGTACTGCCAGGGAGGGCGTTCCTCACAGCCCAGCTACACTATCAGGAACGCCCTTCTGACAGTGGGCAGAGATCAGTGCCAAAACTAACGGCACCGATATCCCCAGCCCTGGGTCACATAACGGAAAGCCGACAGTGTGCTGAATTCAGCGCACTGTCAACTTTCTAGTGGTATATAAAACCGCATGTGTAAGAGGACATGAAAAGTCCTCTTTAAAATAAAAAAAACAAACAGAGCTGATTAAACTGATCCTTTAAAAAAAACGGGCTTGTACACAAGCCCATAGAAAAGCCATAACACAGTGCATCGGTTTTGCTTGTAGTACCGCTTAGTATAATGGTGTTTATTCACTAAACCAAACTGGCAGAATCATTGAGCTGAGCGATGTGTCCCTTGGTTTCTGATCGGCAATGTTTAGCTCTCCTTGGAGAGTGGAGCAAATTGTAGACTGATTTTATAGTTTTTTTTCTATGAGCTCTTACACTGCTCGCTCCTAACTCCAAGGAGATCCAAATGGAGACTATTAGACACAAAGTGGCACAGTACTCAGCTGTTTCTGCACCTTTGTTTTTATAGATTGGTGGGGGTCTCAGCACCCAGATCCTCACCTTTCAAAAGTTCTGATATGTTATAAATTCTTTTTAAATGACTATTACACTTGGGTAGCTGCGATTAAAGGGTACTATATGTGAAAAGAGCACCTTTCTGTATGCTTTAGTAGGGCATATGGATGCCAGAGATGTGGGGTACTACACTCATGGACCACTTATATGTGCAAGAACATAGCCGGTGCTGCCTTGCATTTCATGTACGGTCATTTGGCACGGTGGCTCAGTGGTTAGCACTGCAGCCTTGCAGCGCTGGAGTCCTAGGTTCGAATCCTGCCAAGGACAACATCTGCAAGGAGTTTGTATGCTCTCCCCATGTTTGTGTGGGTTTCCTCCGGGTACTCTGGTTTCCTCCCACACTCCAAAGACATACTGATAGGGAATGTAGATTGTGAGCCTTATATGGGACAGTGACTACTGTCAATGTCTGTAAAGTGCTGCGGAATATGATGGCGCTATACAAGTAAGTATAAAAAAAAATATATCTGCTGTAGAGGAAACTGTGCGATAATGAAATTTCCCTATGATAACTACTGTTAGATGTAGATTTTTGTCTATTTTGGATCCGTAGCCACTACTTTCATTATTACTTGAATGTGCAATGCTTGTGACATTTTGAGCTCATGTATATGTCATTTGTTTAACATTCTAGATGTTCCTTTACCTAATGAGCCAAATGAATCAGTAGGTAAGTGCTTCAATCTCTATTATAAATGGTCTTGTATTGCCTTTTTGTGTGAAAACCTGTCTGATTTTTGGTCCTTATAACCTAATGATATTAGATCAGTTAGGGTCCAACCCTGGGCAGGCCCATCAGTCAGCTGTTCAGATGAGCCCCAGTGTAGGATAAGTAGCAAAGCTTAGTATGTTGTCTAGTGGCCACGAAAGGTACTGCAAGCTCAGTCCTATTTAAAGAGGACCTTTCATGTCCTCAGGCACATGCGGTTTTACATACCGCTAGAAAGTCGTCAGCGCGCTGAATTCAGCACACTGCCGGCTTTTCCCGGTATGTGCCCCGGGGCTGGAGATATCGGCGGTGTAAGTTTCACGGTTTACAGTCAGAAAGGCATTCCTGACAGTCTAGATGCGCTGTGAGGAATGCCCTCCCTGACTGTGCTCGTTCATAGACTTGTACTGGGGGGGCGTTCCTTACAACTCAGTGTCATCGCTGGGCGATAAGGAACGCCCCCTCTCTCTGTACTCGTCTATAGCCCTGTACTGTCATAGGGGGCGTTCCTTACTGTCCGGCGATGATGCTGAGTTGTGAGGACGCCCCCCCCAGTACAAGTCTATGAACGAGAACTGTCAGGGAGGGCGTTCCTCATAGCGCAGCTATACTGTCAGGAACGCCCTTCTAACAGTAAACCGTGAAACTTACACCGCCGATATCTCCAGCCCCAGGGCACATACCGGGAAAGCCGGCAACACGCTGAATTCAGTGCGCTGTCAGCTTTCTAGCGGTATGTAAAACCGCATATGCCTGAGGACATGAAAGGTCCTCTTTAAGTGAACAAGATTGAGCTTGCAGTACAATTTCTGGCTACAGTACAGTGCATCCTGAATATGAGCTGCAATAATCAAGATTAGCCACTATACAGTGAATGAAGCCATCCGCTTCCTGCTCCGTCACTGTACTGTAGTTCTCGTGGCAGCTTAGAACAGCTGATTTGATCGGTGGGGTCCGACATCCATATCAGATATTCATAGCCTATCATGGGAATATAAAATACAGCTTGTGTTACAGAAAATAAACAATGATATCTATATCTATCCACTGACATATATGCAACCATTTTTTTTTGGAGGGGGGGGAGGTGTGATTTAATTGTTTCACTGTTAGTTTATCAGCTTACCCATGGACTGATCATAGGTTTTTGTTTTTCTTGTGCAGAGGCTCATGGTGAAGAGCCGGAGAGCCGTAAGTATTGGTGGCGACCTTGCTTAGATTTGTTCAGTGGATGTTAAACTGTATTTCCATCTTACAAATCTGTGGCATATTCATAAATGTTGAAAATGGAAATACCATTTTACGAATCAGAACTTTTATGTATATTGACAGCTTACCTAAATATATTTATTTATTTATTTTGGAATTTGTCATAAATATCTAATAAATGCACTACTGTCCCCATTCTAATAATAATAATAATAATAGTCCTTTAATAGTCCCACAATGGGGAAATTCAGTGTGTTACAGCAGCAAAGATAAGATAAGATAAGCAGATACAAATACAAATACAACATGTACAGGAATGTACCAAGGTGAGAGGCATTACATTAATAGCAGACAGACAGATAGGAAGTAGCGGGGGGGGGGGGGGGGAATTTAACAGGCAGAGAGATATTTCAGTTCTCTGTGTGTAATGATCTCCGCTTAGGTCGGTGTTGGTTGTACAGCCTAACCGCGGTGGGGAGGAAAGACTTCCGATAGCGCTCCTTCTCACACCTAGGGTGGAGCAGTCGGTCACTGACAGTACTGCTCAGCGCGATCACAGTCTCATGCATGGGATGGGACTTCTTCTTCTGCATGGAGCTCACCACGGACAGTATCCTTCTGTCACCCACCACCTGCACTGGGTCCAGTGGGCTCCCCAGGACAGAGCTGGCCCTTCTAATCAGCTTGTCAAGTTTATTTCTGTCCCTGGTTGATATACTGCTCCCCCAGCAGGCCACTCCAAAGAAGATGGCTGATGCCACTACCGAGTTGAAGAAAGTTCTAAGAAGTGCCCCCCGGATTCCAAAGGCTCTCAGTTTCCTAAGCAGGTAGAGCCTGCTGTGGCCCTTCCTGTACAGGGCCTCCATATGATCTGCCCAGTCCAGCTTATTATTAAGGAGCAAACCCAGGTACTTATAGGTGTTCACAATCTCGATGCCCGTCCCCAGGATGTCCACTGGTTTAGGAGGGCTTCTGCCTTTGCGGAAGTCCACCACCATCTCCTTGGTCTTCCCCGCGTTAATCTTCAGGTGGTTCCAGTGGCACCAGTCCACAAAATCCCGGTTTAGTTCTCTGTACTCCCTGTCATCATCATCTGTGATGAGACCCACTATTGCAGAGTCGTCAGAATACTTCTGTAGGTAGCAGCTGGATGAGTTGCACCTAAAATCTGCAGTGTACAGTGTGAAGAGGAAAGGGGCGAGAACCGTACCCTGAGGTGCCCCCGTATTACTCTGCTGTTAGGGAATGTTCACACTACTGTTATGAACGTCCTTTGCTCTCAGCCATCATAGAATGAGAGCAATGGACATAAATGGCAATAGAGTGACTTCCATTCCCATTCATTGTAATGTAAAAAGCTTTCTTCAGTCATGGTGGTTTACTTTTGTAATGGATGAAAAAGTCCTGGCATTCAGTCATTATGTTGCTTTTCTTGTCCATTACTCTTATCCTATAAAGGATGAGAGCAACAGACATGAATCACAGTAGTGTGAACTTACCCATAGGAGTTATGAAAAGAGCTGTACAGTGACTTCAAAAGAAGTGAATGAGGAGAGCTGCAGACATGTGCCCACATCTTTGTTTATGGGTCACCTGGATGTGACAACCAGAGGCCTCCTCACCAGGCAAGATATGAGTCAGGGAAAACCTGTTACAGGATTGAGAGGTGGGGTCTGCATTTATTAGATATACCATAAATGTCTATAAATGGGAAAGCCCGTTTAAATTATTATATCCACATTTTATTCTATCACTTTCCTTGTTTTTTTCCCCCATGTACTTTGTGAAATCTAAGCTGCAGTTTTACATTGAACATTATATCAGTCCCTTCTATATCAGTGGTTTATGGTTATGTCCTAACTAAAGTGCCTTTGTACTTGCAAAAAACTAAATCCCCATCAGTTGTATTGAAGCTATTACTTCGCAGCAGGGTTTCATGGGATGTTTGCTTTGCGGCACAAAAGTACTAACAGAAAAATCCTATATACTGCTTTATTGCACTTTGTGTTTGTTTTCCCTGCTGCAATAATCTTTCTATTTTCTTCTAGCTCATGAGCATATTGAAGTAGAACATAATGAAATTCCTGGTAAGGATCAAATTGCACTTTAATAGTGTTATGATGTTATTTCTGGTTTTACTTGCTTTTTTTATTTTTCACTACATGCTCTAAATGAAAAGGACTATGGAAGACAATTTTTACTATTACTGTAAGACAAACATAGACTAGACGGTCTGAAACTGCGCCAGATTTATCACAGTATCTAAAGATATGCCAGATATACCTTCCAGCATGAGACTGTCAAGTCCAACTTTACACTACCGCTATGTGGCTTAGTTTTCAACAACAAAAACATTTTTGTAATATTGTTTATTAATCTATCAAACTTCCTTTTAATATAAAACAGGCAGTATATTTCCCATTAGCAATGATCTAACTAAGGGCTGGTTCACATCTGCGTTCGGTTTCCGTTCGGATAGTCTGCTTGGGGACACCCCGAACGGAAATCTATATGCATAGAAAAACGTTTTACCTAAGGAAACCTGCGGACCCCATAGACTATAATGGGGTCCGTGTGGTTTCCACTTGGCTTCCGCACGAAACATGCGGAGAAAAAAGTGCTGCAAGTGTGTATTTAACTAGTGATATCTCTAATTCTTTTTCATACTTTGGCATCATATGAAAGCTGAGAACTTTCTTATGATAACAGAACCATTTTTCTAGGTGGTATAAAACCAGAGAGAGTCATTTGAAGTGACCATCCTCCCCTTTTGTTAAATACTTCAGCTCTGCAAATTCACAATACAACTGTGTACGGACTTTCCCTAGTGATGGCTCAGTTAGAAGGTTGCTAAGGAGAATATTATAGCCTGTTTTATAATGAAAAGGATAATAAAGTATATTACAAAATTCATCACCAAACACCCCCCAGCACAATAGCGGAAAAAAGGAAAAAAATTAGATACACTTTAAATAAATCAAAAGTTTTGGCACTCTGTGAGGAAAAATATACATTAGTAAGTACTTTTACATAGTAGATGTAAAAATAAAAAAACACCAAAATCTGGTACCACAGCAGAACAGCATCAAGTTTTGGACCATTTTTTTCATTTCACAGTGACTAAAATGTGCTAAATTGCCCTGAACTAAATACACCAGCTATTGGGTGGTATAGACTTAAACTAGGCAGTCTAAAGGTATTTCAGGTTGTCAGTCAGCATCAGCTGACCTAAAACTGCTCTGTTATAGCCTCCCTGCTGCTGGACAAAAAATACCCCCTTTAAAGACTTTGATGCTTTTACCCTTGTCACTCTCCAATCTGTCACCACCTTCCTTCTACTGTGTCTAACACTAACAGAGGGTAAGGTGAGAAGAAAGTCAGCAGCTAGGAGGTTTTGGTTTGTCAAATCTGTGTCAAGCAGCAGTACAGCCAGCTATGTGAAGGAGTTGGACTCTACAGCAACAAAATGTCTGGAATATCTTCATTCAATAGGAAGTAAATGAACAATGAAAAAAAATATTATAGAGGTGCCCATAGCCTTTATGGCCTGTTATTTACACTTTACATTGCTTTTACCGTATATTTTTTTTTCTCAGTGTTCTTTCAGATAACTAATTTTCCTGTTGAACGTGTATATGTGCACTGTTCATTCCAGTTTAAATACACATGTGATCTCTACATCTTTTCTGGACCTTTTAAGATTATCTTTGTGCACTTATATTTTAAAATTGAAAGGCAACGCCCTATTTCGCCATCTTTACACTTTCTCATAAAACAATTTTATTTGCAGAAAATCCAGTTGTGGATGACAGGCCAAGTGAAAAGGCAGAAGGTATGTGTATCATTTTAGGTATTTAGTGTTTGGTAAACTGGAATGTGAAGCTGCACCAGACCTCAATGCTTTTATGCCAAGGGAAAAAGATTCTTTGGATTCCGTGTAATAGAATAAAGTTATAGAATAAAACACTGGACTATCAACAATAGCTTAACATTTTATTAAGAAGAGTATAAGAAGATATCAAAAAGGTCTTACAACAAGGAAAAGTATAAAAGATATTAGAATATAATTAAATCAACACTTCCAGCACTTAAAGGTATATTGAAAGGCATATCAAGGTTAATCAACCTGTGATATAATCAAAACCTGCAATAAAGCAAGGTATAATCAACACTAGCAATAAAGCAAGGTATAGCAAGATAATCAAATCAAAAACTTACAACACTGCCAAGCTTCATTGATGAACTCCGATAAGGGTAGCTTCAGGAAATATCATCAAGCCATTGTGACAGATATGCAGCATTAGGCGTCCGCAATCTGCTGTCAAGGTTGCAACCACGGCTGGGGGATATCATCCGCCTTTTATACCCTTTATGTGCATCATAGAGTGGGCGGTTACAGAGGTGTATACACCTCTGTAAGGCTTTACTCGTTTCCAAGCTCACATTCCTGTGAAAGGGGCCAACTCCCACAGGAATATGTCTCGTGACAGGTACGCTTCATACAGAGTTAATCTTTAAGCTAGTTTCTAAGTCTATTGTAGACATTAGCTCATACAGAGTTAAACTTTAAGCTCGTTTTATATCCATGTAAACACTAGCTCAAACAGAGTTGGACTTTGAGCTGACTTCTATGTCTTATGTAGACATTAAGTTCAAACAGAGTTTGAACTTTGATCTGGCTTCATGTCTATCTAGACATTATCTCATACCGAGTTGAAATTAAGGTTACTATGATCTGGCTTCTATAGACATCTTGTCAGCCATTTTATCAAGGGCAGCCATTTTGGTTTTTTGCATTACATTCCACCCTAGACAGGTCAAGTAACCTTATATGCACCATAAGCTACTTTTATTGTTTCGTGCCTAGTGGGTTTTAACATAGTGTATAAGAATGGAATACCTTGTAGACAGCAACAGCTCATAATTAAAAGAGTTATTATACAAAGGATGACTCTGACAATTTGTCGAAGATATCCGAAATCGGGTAGGAAGGCTAATAGCCAATCCCACCACCCTTGATTTACATCTTGTTTAATGTGAGTAATCATTTCCTGCAGTTGCTGCAACCTGTCATGAAGATCTTCTGAATGATCAGACAAATTGAAGCAACACATTCCTGCAAAGCTGTTACATCCATAACCATGCTTAAGTAATAAGTAATCTATAGCAGCTCTATTCTGTAATATTGCTTTCTTATATGAGTGTAAATCTAACAAAACATCCTTTATAATGGCACTAGTAATATTTATATTCTTTAGCATAAAGCAAGCCATGCGTGATATAGTTTTATGATTATATACTGCTAAGCCTGGTATTCCTACCAGTGATACAGCCATACTTATATATACACATGTTCTGATGTTTGCACAAGCATAATAAGGACTTATCCAATCCACATGGAAATGTAGATCGGCTTCCTGTAAGTCAGTATCATTTAACTGAATTTGTAACAATTTAGTCCATACTGCAACAGAAGTTGGTACAGCGACCAAACAAGTTTCCAGGACATTGCTGGAATATGCATTTTTCAGGCAAAAGTCTGTCATATTCAGTACTCGAGCTAGGTACAGCCACATATTTTCTTTTGTTCTCCACAGTTGTCTCTCCAACTCCCTCACTCCCGATTTGGATTGTCCTCTGACCCGCGGTGGTCTTGATAATGCTTGTGCCAAATCCATAAGAACACTACCAGAAGGCATCCACTGAGGGCTAACAAAATCCAAACCTGAGAGGGAACACAAATTACTCACGTAAATACACATTTTTGGATGGAGTGTACTGATATCAAGTTGTACCAGGAGTCATAGTAACTAGCACATTGTCAGTACCCTTTGCAATCACTTCAGCTGGTGTGGGAGGACCTTGTGGCTGTTTTACCCACACCTTGGCCCCATCTGAGTGTCCAAAACCACCAGGGCCTTGTACAGTCAGCTGTGCAGGAGCCTCTCCTTGGGCTAATGTGATTAGTGGATATGACAGGACTAACAATTGTGCTAGTTTTTCTCCCTCCTGTATTCCCAATGCTTCTGCTCCAGTATTGTGTAAAATCACTTTAATCTCACCTTGGTAATCAGGATTAATTACCTCATTAGTTACCTGTACACCAAGTAAACCCAAACTTGGTTGCCCCAGAATTAACCCAAAATGTGCTGGAGGGAAGATTATTCCCAATCCAGTATCTAAGATTTTAATTTCTCCGGGCATAATGGTCTCAGCCTGGGTACAACACAGATCTAACCCTACTGATTGTGGTGTAGCCTGCAAAGGAGATTTGGCGGTGTCAGTAATTTTCCAATATGTCACTGTCTGTTGATTCAGACCTGCTTTTAGTGGCATTACCTGCAGGTTTGGGGTAATCATTCGCATCAGCGGAGTCTCTTGCTCAGCTATTGGTCTCTTATTCAATATGGTGACTGCTTCATTTAACACTTTCCTCCAGTTTCCCCATGCCCCATCAGTTAGCTTTTGCAATTGTTGTTTTAACATCCCATTCATCCACTCAATTAAGCCTGCAGCTTGGGGGTAATAGGGGATATGAAATATCCACTCTATGTTGTGCTCTTGGGCAAATTTCTGTACTCTGTTGTTTTTAAAATGGCTACCATTATCTGATTGCATTTGCAAAGGTATGCCAAAATACAGAACTATATTTTCTAGCAGGCGGATGGTGGAATTAGCATTGGCAAACTTACAGGGGTGTACCATCAGTACACCTGAGTATGTATCCACTGCTGTGCAGGCATATTTACATCCTTGGGACTCAGTTAATGGTCCAATGAAGTCTATCTGCCAAATCTGGCCAGGCAATGTGCCTCGCAAGATATGTCCCTTTACCACCCTGGGCACTACCCTGTGTTGTGAATGTTGACACACAGGACACTGTTGTATTATTGTTTTTATAACCTCTAACCTGAGGGGAACACCTCTGGTCTGTCCCCACTGGAAGGTGGCTTTTGGCAATCTTTGATTGTTCATCAGCTATGCTGTTGTAAAGTCTGTCAAGAGAATTGATATTAGTATGAGCATCCACATGAAAAACAGTCACATTCTTTTTAATACCTATTCCCCATACTTCCTTGGTCTCTATTTTCCAATCATGAGAATGCCAGGTGGGCATCCAGTTTACCAACTCGTTTGCCACAGACCATGAATTGTTTTTGTGGCTCTGGGAATCTCAACAGGTTTCATTTTTAATTTCCCCATCAAAACAGGATTAATTTGCACAGATTTTACTCCAAAAGAATATTTACCATCAGGCAAATGTAACTGCATTCCCTTCAAAATGTCTATACCAATGATATATTCAGGCACTGGAACTACAATTACACTGTACTGCCTAACAGGAAAGTTTCCTATTCTCAGCCAAATTTGCTTATTTGGGTTCCCATAAATGAGTGTAGCCTCCGCCCCCGTATCTACTAATGCGGTTACATTTTGTACATTTTTGTGTTTCCATTCAGTTCTCAAATTTACATGGGGTCGGGCATCTACACAATGGGCTTGGCTAATCTGTCAATCATATTGTTCCCGGGAAGAATCTCCCTGAAACATTCCTCCTCTCTCCTGTGCTTTGTGTTCTAATAACAATGCATCTCTTTTGGATAAATCTGTGAATTCTGCAGAGGGAGGGGCTGTCTGCTCAGTGGAATCTTCCCAATCAGCATCCCCCTCAGAATCACCTGGGTGGTCTTCATCAGTGGAGGAGAACACCGAGGCATCAGTTTGTGACAGGTCGCAGTTAACTCCTGCACATGAGACTGCGAGGGCGACCCGTTTCTTATTAATTTTCCCTCTCCTCTTCCTATATTTATATTGAGCAATCCTAACCGCTGCTCGTTCAGCCACATTCTTATACTGTACAACTTTATCAGCTAAAATCTGCTTTTGACATTTATTCATAGTTTCCTGAGACTGGAGGGTTAACAATTGCTGTAACAACATCTGTTCCTCATTCTGCTGTCTGTAAGCTGATAGCAAAATCCCACCCCTCCTCCTACACACCGCAACATATTCATTCCCATTGTTTACCAACCCCCTTTGTAAACATTTCACTGCCGGGCTGCCAGTTCCCAATTGATCTTTCCAATCCTCCCCCAGCCCCGTGAATTTAGCACATTCCTGAGCTAGAATCAAGTAAAGAGCCTGCTCCCAACCCGGAATAACATCAGGAGACACATTAGAACTAGCTTGTGTTTTACGCTTAAACATTTTATTCTATAAAATGGAATCCTGCCGACTACACCAAAAATGTTATGCCAAGGGGGAAAGATTCTTTGGATTCCGTGTAATAGAATAAAATTATAGAATAAAACACTGGACTATCAACAATAGCTTAACATTTTATTAAGAAGATATCAAAAAGGTCTTACAACAAGGAAAAGTATAAAATATATTAGAATATAATTAAATCAACACTTCCAGCACTTAAAGGTATATTGAAAGGCATATCAAGGTTAATCAACCTGTGATATAATCAAAACCTGCAATAAAGCAAGGTATAATCAACACTAGCAATAAAGCAAGGTATAGCAAGATAATCAAATCAAAAACTTACAACACTGCCAAGCTTCATTGATGAACTCCGATAAGGGTAGCTTCAGGAAATATCATCAAGCCATTGTGACAGGTATGCAGCATTAGGCGTCCCCAATCTGCTGTCAAGGTTGCAACCACGGCTGGGGGATATCATCCGCCTTTTATACCCTTTATGTGCGTCATAGAGTGGGCGGTTACAGAGGTGTATACACCTCTGTAAGGCTTTACTCGTTTCCAAGCTCACATTCCTGTGAAAGGGGCCAACTCCCACAGGAATATGTCTCGTGACAGGTACGCTTCATACAGAGTTAATCTTTAAGCTCGTTTCTAAGTCTATTGTAGACATTAGCTCATACAGAGTTAAACTTTAAGCTCGTTTTATATCCATGTAAACACTAGCTCAAACAGAGTTGGACTTTGAGCTGACTTCTATGTCTTATGTAGACATTAAGTTCAAACAGAGTTTGAACTTTGATCTGGCTTCATGTCTATCTAGACATTATCTCATACCGAGTTGAAATTAAGGTTACTATGATCTGGCTTCTATAGACATCTTGTCAGCCATTTTATCAAGGGCAGCCATTTTGGTTTTTTGCATTACAAATGCTCGGTTATATGCACTTTGAATTTCCGTGGTCAGTGGACAATTTGGCATCTTGGACTGGTCTTCAGCTGTTGAGTTTTGAGTGGAAACCAGCTTCCGGGATACTGTTCCATCAGTGAAAGGATGTCCCTAATTCTGGTAACCTGGAGAGACTCTATAGAGGAATTGTAATGTCTGGAGAGACCCTATAGAGGAACTTTAATGCCACAGAAGTTCGTGGTTGGATTCAACCCAAATTAAGACTAAGGCCCCACGTTACGGAAAAGCAGCTTTTTTTGTTACAGATTTTGCTGCAGTTTTTTGAGCCAAAGTCAGGAATCGATTTAGCAAAGGGGAGAAGTAGAAGTGCTTGCTATATATTTCCCCTTCCTTTTGTAGCCACTCTTAGCTTTGGCTCAGAAAATCTGCAACAAAAAAAGCTGCTTTTCTGTATTCTGTAGCCTTAGTCTCAAGCCATTTTGGATTTCAGCACTTTCTGCTTGAAACAAATCTTATTGGTTGACTTACAAATAATTTTAGCATAATATTTGCAATTTTAGCATTTTTTTTAATGAGACCTGTGGGCTTATTTGTAACAGAATATGTCACTGTGTACATACATGGTGCTTTTAGCAGAAACCGTGTCAAATCCATCCATCTCTCGACAGACATCACCAACGCCCAGTTAACCCCATTAACTTACAGTGCCGTACCTTGGGTTATGTCTTGGTGCCTGTCATTTTTCTTTCACATATGATAGAATCTGCAGTGAAAGCTTCAATTCAGATGTAAATGTAGCCTGAAAGTGGACATGGCATTCAAAGGCTCAAGAGTCCAATGGGGGCTTCTTGGACAAATCAGACAACTTTTTGGGCCAATGGCATTTTTACTTCCTATATTCCTAGTGGTTTTATTTCACCCAGCCCCTCTTTTTCCTTATGCATACTACATAAACTTGTAAATTCTCCATATATCATGTACGATCTCTGATATTTCTGCATATATCCAGAAATCCGTCTTTATCTGGCCACAGTCTGACCTTCACACGGGCCCAGGTGAGGAAGGAGATGAAAAAGATCAAGGCGAGGAAAGCCGCAGGGCCAGATGACATCAGTGCAAGGCTAATTAAGACTTGCGGGGACCAGCTGTGTGGTATAATTACATATATGTATAATATGAGCCTGAGGCAGGAAATAGTCCCTGAATTATGGAAATCTTCTTGTGTGGTACCAGTTCCAAAGAAACCCCACCCTATGGACCTCAACGACTACAGACCTGTAGCACTGACATCCCACCTGATGATGATCTTGGAGAGATTGGTTCTCACACATCTCCGCCCTCTCTAGTGAGCCCCGCTATGGACCCCCTCCAGTTTGCTTATCGGCCGGGCATTGGGGTAGATGATGCCATCATCCATCTTCTGCACAGGGCTCTGTCTCACCTGGAGAAACCAGGGAACACAGTGAGAATAATGTTCTTTGACTTCTCCAGTGCTTTTAACACCATACAGCCCAGGTTATTGAGGGACAAGCTGGGCCTTGCTGGAGTGGACCACCACCTCTCCACTGGATCCTAGACTACCTCACAAATCGACCTCAATACGTGAGAGCCCGAGACTGTGTGTCAGGTACCGTGATCTGTAATATGGGGGCACCTCAGGGTACGGTTCTCGCCCCTTTCCTCTTCACACTGTACACTGCAGATTTTAGGTGCAACTCATCCAGCTGCTACCTACAGAAGTATTCTGACGACTCTGCAATAGTGGGTCTCATCACAGATGATGATGACAGGGAGTACAGAGAACTGAACCAGGATTTTGTGGACTGGTGCCACCGGAACCACCTGAAGATTAACGCGGGGAAGACCAAGGAGATGGTGGTGGACTTCCGCAAAGGCAGAAGCCCTCCTAAACCAGTGGACATCCTGGGGACGGGCATCAAGATTGTGAACACCTATAAGTACCTGGGTTTGCTCCTTAATAATAAGCTGGACTGGGCAGATCATATGGAGGCCCTGTACAGGAAGGGCCACAGCAGGCTCTACCTGCTTAGGAAACTGAGAGCCTTTGGAATCCGGGGGCACTTCTTAGAACTTTCTTCAACTCGGTAGTGGCATCAGCCATCTTCTTTGGAGTGGCCTGCTGGGGGAGCAGTATATCAACCAGGGACAGAAATAAACTTGACAAGCTGATTAGAAAGGCCAGCTCTGTCCTGGGGAGCCCACTGGACCCAGTGCAGGTGGTGGGTGACAGAAGGATACTGTCCGTGGTGAGCTCCATGCAGAAGAAGAAGTCCCATCCCATGCATGAGACTGTGATCGCGCTGAGCAGTACTGTCAGTGACCGACTGCTCCACCCTAGGTGTGAGAAGGAGCGCTATCGGAAGTCTTTCCTCCCCACCGCGGTTAGGCTGTACAACCAACACCGACCTAAGCGGAGATCATTACACACAGAGAACTGAAATATCTCTCTGCCTGTTAAATCCCCCCCCCCCCCTCTGCTACGTCCTATCTGTCTGTCTGCTATTAATGTAATGCCTCTCACCTTGGAACATTCCTGTACATGTTGTATTTGTATTTGTATCTGCTTATCTTTGCTGCTAAAATCCCTTTTGCTGTCTCAAGGCTCGGTGAGTCAAAAGCAAATTGAGGATTTGTTACATCCAATAGAGGGCGCATGAGCTCCCCAGCTCCTTTCCCATAATGCCTTGTGATATCTTTGCTGCTGTAACACACTGAATTTCCCCATTGTGGGACTATTAAAGGATTATTATTATTATTATTATTATTATTATTATCATTATCATTATCATTATTATTATTCTGCTGGCTCAGTAGTTTGAGAGTCATTTAGCCCACAAAAAGCAGTTCACTTCTACTGTGAATAAGAGACAGACAAGCAAGGACACATCTTTATTGCTTTTTATCGAGAATATCAGAAATTGTACAAAACAAGACAAAGCTGCTGCTTTTATTGGATTTAGTACAGGAAGTTCATCCGACATTTTAATATGGAAAGTTGGCTGTACTACAAATGTTCTGATGCAATGTGCAGAAACATCAAGAGGATTTGATGATATTATTGATGTGTTCGCTAAGGTTTTTATAGAAAATTTAAATCTTTATAATATTTTTTTCCAGAACAAGATACAGAGACTTCGGAGGGTCAGCACGGAGAACATGCAGGTACATAATGTTGTCGATTTTATTTCTGTAGTTTGATGTTTTGGGACCAAATATTTTGGTAAATTGCTTTTTGGAGGCTACACTTAGAGCAATAGAATGAATTGGGCTATGTAATGAGGCATCTTCATAATGCCAAACACCGAATATCTCTTAATATGGCAGACAGGAAGTACCAAATAAGTATCTGTTTTATTGTTCCAGCTGTTTTGCACAATCTGAGACCGAGCATTTCTCTGACTACCTGACTGATGTGACCAGTTTATGCTGTATGACTCAAATCAGCATATGCAACGTACTCAGAAGCTGAACGGGCGCCATAGCCATGCGGTCTTTGCCATTGGACCAGTGCAGAGCATGTGATCAGAGATGACTCTGATCATAGGCTTTAACCACTCAGATGCTGTGGTCAAATGTGATCGAGGCATCTGTGTGATTTTTTTTTTTTCTCACTTTCCATTTCATGTTCAATAATGGGGCGGGCTCTCCTGTGGCACGATCACGGAAGCTGTCCCATTACCATGACAGCCTGGAGCCTTCTGGAAGCTGCTAGGGCTGACATAGTAATGTAGCTATTGAAGTCTGCCTGCAGCAGTAGTATTGCAGTCTGTGGTACAAGCGATCGAAAGTTCTAAAGCTTTTTTTAAAGTTTGTTAAAAAAAAAAATTTTTATTCTTCAAAACTTTTAATTTTTAATAAAGGTATTAAAGCATGAAGAAAACTATATAAATTTGGTATAACTACAGAATGAAGCTATCATTTTTTTTTTTTTTGGTGTGTGTGCAATTCCCCCCCCCCCCCCCCCCATTTTTATTTTTTTATTTTTTGGCTTCCCAGTACATTGTATAAAATATTAAATTAGTGCCGTTATGAAGTACAATTTTTCTTTTAAAAAATTAAGTTCTCAAATGAATGGAAAAATAAACATTTTGAGCTTTTTGAAGGTGGGGAGAAAAAAGCAAAAATGGAAAATGACCGTGTCCTCAAGGGGTTAATTTAAATGTGTCCAAAATTCTGTCAGTTTATGGCCGATGTTTCTATTTGTAGCAAGGCAGCTTCTCCTAGTGCCCAGATCAGGCGCATACCTATAGGGGGTGCAGAGGTAGCAGCTGCTACCAGGCCTGGACCCCAAAGATCCCTCTGGCACATAAAGCCATAAAGTGTACCACTATACTTAATAGCATAAGGTAGGTAGGGGCCCCATTAGATTTGGCATTAGGGCCAAGTTACGCCTCTGTTTAGGATGTTTCATTTTCTAAGGTGTTTTTCCACTAATGACATTTGCCCTATATTCACAGGATAGGGAATAGTGTCTGAGATCTATGGAGTGCCAGCAGAGAGATGTCCAGAGATCAAACTGTGGTCCTGAAGTGTCTAATGCAAATAGAGTGCTAGGGCACATGTTCGGCTATTGCACCATTTACTTTTATGGAACCGATGGAGATTGCTGAACCGAAGTCCATTAGGAGTATATGGAGCATTGGCTGCTCATGCACACTACCGCTCTATTCCCATGGGGCAGTCATCTCCATTGATCAGACATATAGCTCCTATAAGTATCATTAGGGGGGAAACCTTGTTATGGCTGAATGAAGGGAAGCAGGAGAGTAAAGATATATATAAAATCTTTACAAATACACTTTATTACTATTTTGTTACAACCTGTATTTTTGGAGTTATCTTCTTAGGAATGTCTCTGACGACAGTTTTTCAGTTGTTTCCAATGACACGCTAGAGAACTGTGATTTCTCTGGGTTATCACATTTGCTCAAGACCAGGATCAGAAAGCAATTGTTTTGTGAGTCTTTGTACATATTTTCTGTATATGTAAGGTGCTGTTGAAAATCTGTATTGGAGCCTTTCTTAAAAGACAAATTTTAATATAGCAGGTTGAATGATGGAACCCGACACACCCAAATATATGTCATGGAGGATTTTGGGCACCAGTGGTACCTGTTTTTTATTTTAACAGATCCAACATTGTGTTCAGCTTTCCATAATAAACTGAATCCTTCTGGAGACCCTCCTCCTTGTGCATGATGAGAGTCACACGAGTTTTGTCCTCAGATAGATGGATAATAAGTGAAGGCAAAGCTGATGTCATCCAAATCGAAAAACATAAATCAATTGAAGTATTTTGTAGTCAGGAAACCAAAACTAATCTGCCGCTTTTGTGTCGCCAAGGGAATTAATCCAGTATCTCTGGATGGCCTTGGATACATGAATGAATTTGTTGTTGCTGTGTTGTGTTCTGATGGATAATGAGGCTGATGCCTGCCCAAAGGATAGCAAATTAATGTCTTCTGTCCCCAAGGAAACTTAATTTGGCACCGCTTCCTATCCCAGAGGGTCTTAATATGGTTACACTGAGGAAGAATTAGGAGTTCTCTATGCAAGTTACAGCTGACATGGCGACCGCAAACATGAGCATTGTACTATATGGCTAAATAAAGGCTAATGATAAATAGTATGCATTAATAAATATGAGAATTAACCTTCTGGGGTGTCTCATATATTGCAAGCATGTGATATGTAGTAGGTGTGCTCTCGTATGCCCTGATAACATACAACTGGTTCTGTAGCAAGTCTCAGTATGACTGGCAAGCCCCCCAAAAACTTATCTTTCAGATCAAGGTGGGAAAAAATACTTTAAGCCTAAGACCCCACTGTGAAGAATATCGCCTCGCCCAGCCGCCTGGCACGCCCCTGCGATCAAACTTCTTTCTTAACCTCCCACTCACACACCGTGAGTAGACCGGGTCATAGGATAAAACGAAACAAGCGATATAAATTTTATATGTTTAATAACCCAAATGGGTCGGTATGAATTAATAGCATATACAGAAATATACAATATTAATACGATCAAGCATAAACATACAAGCAAAAGAGTGATGATACAATACACAAAAATAAACAGGGAAATTAAAAGATAGAGAAAATACCGGCATAGGCTCGTAGTCCGTTTCTCTAGGCCACAGCAGAGTTTTGGGCCTAGGGCGCAAGCTTAAGCAAGTTGCATAAAACAATCCTTCTACATGTTGTCCAGAACAAAGGGAAAGGCTTCAGGCCTCCCTGCTAGGCCCTCAATGTATTCCTCAGTAGGGCAGGCCCTCTCATCTTCTCCTAGATCAGAGCTCCTTACTGCCTCTTTGCTGAATGACCCCAGAATCCAGGTCTGCCCACAGCATATGGCTAGTGCTCCACCCACCCCTTGCACCCAGGCAGCCCCCCTTCTCCCTCCTTTGCAGAACCCTCGGAGAGATGGGTGAAGTTAAGGTCACTGGCTTGCTATCCCCCCATTGCCATCTGGCCAGGGATAATAAAAGTGCCTGGCTATAGCAAGCCATCTCCCATGAACACACATAAAACCAGTGAAGCGTATCGTCCAGCAATGTAAAACCCAAGTTAAACACAACATTCCAATAGGTAGGGGGAGGACGGACATGAGCAAGTAAAAATACCTTTCTAAGAAAGATGTACAACTGAGGGTCGGTTCATCACACCCACGTAGCGGGCCGCAGCGAAAAAGCGCTGTGGGAAAAGCCACGGTGGAAACACATTGCAGTTTTTATCACAGCGCTTTCTGCTTCAATTATACCTCTTGGGAGATCGCCGGCATTTCCGTAGATATTATTGATATGCTGTGATTTCCAAAGTGCAACGGTTTTGGAAATTGCAACGTTTCCGTTGCACGTATTTTTCTGCAATGTGTGGATGGGATTCGATAAAAGTGACTACCACAAGCTGTTATAGGGTCTTAGTAACTTGAAGTGGGCTGATAGTGCAAGATACCTTATGCTTTATATCCATTAAGTAATTGCAAATCTATAAACTAATTTAGGGTTGATGCAAATCAGCGTATACTAGCCAAGTGGGCGGTAACACTGCATGACTGCACATACCCCAGCCCACTTGACTAGTATACTCTAACTTGCATCAACACTGAAAGGGCTTATATCTTTGGAATGGCTGAATGGATAGTTTTGATAACCAAAACACCAAACGGCTCAGGGTAACAGCGCCCATCAGATGATGTATGTTATTGGGCTTTTCAGACCTAAAGACAGGTACTCTTCAACTTTACATGGAGTACTCATTGTAATGCACCTCTCCTGGCAGGCGCTTACATATGTGTCCACCCTTGTATTTGCATATGGAATCCAGTTTCTCAAGAAACAATTTCAATACATTATTGATCCATGTTAGCAAAACACTTACTAGGCTACAATTTACAACACAACCACTGGGATTGATGTGGTCAGCGTCCATATTTATATATTGTATAAGTGTATAAAAATTGGCCCAATATACTTTAATTTTGTGCTAAAAATCAGTTTCAGAAAGAATATGACTTTCTCCTGTCCTGTTGGCAGGGGTGTAGCTATAGGGGGGGGGGGGGGGGGGCAGCAGCGGCCAGAGCTGGAAGCAACTGCTACTAGAAAGGGGGGCCTCCAAAGGTCCCTCTGCAAAATAAAATATACCATTATTCTAAATGGCCAGAACACTTCCACATGGGATATATCTGCAGGGGATGTCTATCCACATCATTTATGATAGCAGCCAAGTGGATAGGGATATGTAAACAGATTTCATCCATACTCTGCCAAAAAAAATCTACAGCAGATCTTGACCTACAACATCTTTGTTTAAATACAGTTTAGTCTGTGGATTTCCTTGCTGAATTCAACCTTTTTAATGGAAAATCTGCATGTAACTAATTTGGATTTTGCTGAGAATTTATTGCAGATTGACTCAGTGTGGACGTACCCTAAGGAGGTCAGCTGGAGTGTATTTGCCCAAGCTGAATTACATTATGGGATAGGTCATGCAGTTTTAGTTGCAGGTATAGGCGGAAGTATACCGACCTGCAGATTTGGTTCCATGTTAAAATCTTCTCCTCTAATGTATGATGTAAGGCTGGGCAATTAATCGAAAAAAAAACAAAACCGACTGTCAATCTGCCAGTTTTTTCAGTTTGGTTATTTACAGTATTGTCGTGCTTTTAGTGCGAAACCGTCCAAACCGTAAATGCTATTATATTCTAGGGTCTCTTCAGGCCCCAGAGTATAATAAGCGGAGGCCCATGGGCTCCACCTTTTGTTTTTCATCCTTTTCAGTCCTCTTTATAATTGATTACAAAGTGGGCAAATGGGCAATTACTTGCCATTGGGCCTCGGGCTACAACCCTGTCAAATGCCAATGCAGAAATGTGATAGAAAATAGATTTTAGTGCAGAATTTCATGGAAAGGAGACAAATACATTTTATAATCAACTTTACTACCATATTTTGACACACATGCTGCCACAAAATCAAAAAGTTTGAAGGTTTAGGTAAATTCTAAGAGACTCCCATCATGCCCATATTATCATATATTACATAGCTTGCCATAGCAGGTATCATTTTTGTGATTGTGTTTTGCATTGAAATGTTGTTTTTCTTTTTTGTTAGTTTTGTCTTGTGTCTAAGGAAGAACCAAATGGTGGGTGCGCAGGTCCAGATAGGAATTTGGCATTTTGCAGCGATGTTGGTTTGGCTAAGCTTTGCTAGAGTCAGGTATATAGGTATCAGGACAAGATATTACACCTCAGTATAGTTTACAGGGAGCTGGAGATGGTTGTATTCCTGTATTTTCTCATCCTAAGTACTCTTCCCAAACCGTACCACGGCCCAAGACAGAGCAAGTCTCTTTTGCAAGCATTGCCAACGAATACATGTAAACGGGCAAATCAGACCTGTTAAAAAGTTTTTACCATATGATTTTTTTTTTTTTTTTTTTTTCCTTTGTACTGATGTATTTGGTTGGTCCTTAATTTAGATCTCCCCTTATTTTTACAGATACTTAAGAAGTTCAAAAAGCCTGCCCCTACATCAAGAGGACCAGCCCTAACCAAATACTTCTCAAGGGAACAGAGGGTTTAATGGAACCCATGAAGTATATTACAAAGCAGCAGTTCCTGAGTCTCTGGGAGAGAACACTATCACATTAGACTATATTTCTAGTTTTTTTTTAGGGTACACTTTTTATGTTTGACTATCTTTTTAAAGCTTTAGGTAATTTTAGATTTTGATTTCATTCCAATCTAGCCGAGATCTGTGTGGGTTTTCCTTGTGTGTTTCTGTTTTTGTTGTTGCATTTGTTTGTACCTACCTTTCTTAATGGACCGTTTGTTAATCTATTTATGAGGTAGAAGCAGTGGGTCTGTTTTGTTATAGATGTTAATATATAACTTATGTCGTGGGTACATACCTAGACCTTATGTAGGATTTAGGTGAGCCTTATGTGAGCTTGTGTAATTTATATTGACTAAATGGATAATTTTTGAAACACTAACAAAAAAAAGCTCATCCATTTTTTATTTTTTGTTGTAGAAAAATGTGTGTTCTGTCTTGTTCTTGCATTTTACCAACACATGTTCTATGTAGGTGTTTGTGTACTACAATGACATTTAGGCTATAATACACTACATCATGGGGGTTTATGGTGTGACCTGTTGACCCGTGTTTTTGTTCTACTTTCTCATAGTAGTAATTGAGTATTGGATATTCGCACCTTTAGGGATCTTCTCTTGTACTATGCATAGACAATCACTGCTTATATTTTATCAATGATATAGCAACTGTGGTCTGAGGTAGGTTCTCAGACTTCTAGTATTTTTCTACTGATCTCTTCCTCTGTCAGGCTGGACAGTACTCAGGGGTTAAGGACACATACACGGTGTGAATAGTATATACTGACATTGAGCCAATATTGACAGCACAGTGTAGACCTTCAAAGTGGAAGATGCCTCGTGCATTGTTCCTGGCAACTGTGAAAAGTGTTCTGAATTCATTGCCTTGTAATAGGACTGTGGACATCTGGACAATGGCGTGATGTTCTTTCTGGACAACATAAGCTATCAGTTTGAGTACACTGGTGTTGTGTCCTGCAAATGTGGCTCAGCCGTGTTCCTCCAGAAGTAGAGGATTTTTACGATTTTATGAAACGAAATGTGGTGGTTGTAGAAACTAAAACTTGAACAAACTAAATTTGTTGTTGTAGGAAGCACAATAGGAAAATTTCTTATTGTGGAATTTTTGTAACGTAAAAGTTTCTACTCTCCATATAATTTAGACCCTCTTGAAGAACCTCCAAGCTTTGTTTTAAGGATGTCCCATTAACTTTTTTTGGGTTGAGACTGTTAACTCATTTTTTGGAAACTGTGATAGAATTTCAGATTAATGTGCAAAATGCCATATTCTGCATCATATCACTACTCCTAAACAGATTTGTAGACTACACTTTTTTGGCCTCCATAATGGCTGTGTCCATTAAGTGTAGCTGTATGCATATGTCTTTCAAAGGGTTATTTACCACTAATGGGGTACTTACCTGAAACCCAACCACCCCTTTATATCCATGGTAATCCTATTCACCATAGACAGTAATCCTTAAAACATAACCAATGGTAGTACTTATACAGAGGGTATAACTTTATTACTATACATGTATCACTCCAGGTTAGGATGGGCGAGCAATAAGCTTTCAAAGATGTGATTTTTACTATGTAGAGTAAAAGAACTGTCAACTTTTATTTTGTAATTTACTAATGTGTTTTTAACAGAGCCATATTTTATCAGAGGGATCAAAGATAACCGTTTGCAGTTGCTTATTTTTATGTCTTTGATTAGAAAAAAAAAATAAAAACTAAAAACCAGGGGTTTACATTCTTGCCTAATGCATTATATAGCTAATCCTTTTCCAGATGAATGATTGTGTGATGTCACTTATCGTGTTTGTATGTGATAATAAACATAGGTTGCTGCTGATGTTAGGAATGCATTATGCTGTGAGACGATTTTACTTGGAGCTTGTTTTATCCCATGCTAAATTTTTAAAAGCTTGGTGTTTTATGGAAGTGTGCCAACCTTCATGAGGTTTATAGGATTTTCAAGATAATGTACAGTAATCCTCTTTCGTATTTTTGTCTGAAATAAAATACAGAAGAGTAAACCAGCTCTGTGTCATTATTGGAGTACAGAATTATCTATTTTAAAGGGTACATGAGTTTTCATCAAAAGTTGAAATATATGCAAGGTCTTGGTGGGCAGTTTGTTCTCTGGCCGTATAAGCCTTTATACATGTACATGATGTCCTATCAATTTTTCTGTTTTAAATAGTCCCGTTAGGGCTGCAGCACATTTTGCAGGGAGTATTTGTAATACAGAGCTGCCCCCCTTCATATCTATCCATTATGATGCCATAATATAGGCCATACTATAGGAGATCCACTGGCACTGGACTCTCCATGATCCAGGTTATGATGCTGCAAAAAAGATCCCTAACACAGAAAATTAGAAATCTGAGCACAGAAAAGCTGCTTACTGTCTATGACTGAAATCCCATCAGAAATAAGCAGTTAGTCAAAAGTAAAATACTGTCCTTACACTCGCCGTGAGCAGCTGCAGACTTCTCTCTAAGCAGTATACAGACAAGGAGCGCAGAGCAGCAAAATGTGTGTAAGTCTGAGGCCCTATGTTACAGAAACAGAGTTTTGTTTTTTTAGATTTTGCTGCGTTTATTTGAGCCAAAGCCAGGAGTGGATTGAGCAGATGGAAGAAGTCTAAGAACTTCCTATATATTTCTCATTTCTTTTGTAGCCACTCCTGGCTTTGGCTCAAAAAAACGCAGCAAAATCTGTATCCAAAAAAAGCTGCCTTTCCACAATGTAGGACCTCAGCCTAAAGCTGGTTGCACATGACAATGTGCTATCCGGCTGCCGTGAATGAACGGCATGAGTGGCGCATGGGGGACATGCGGATGTCACCCGTGTGCCGGCTGTGCTTCCATGGCCCCTTTCATTAAATGAATAGGAACCGCAGAAGCAGGGTCGCAAAATCAGACAGGAATAGGACCTGTTCCATATTTTGCGGCCCAGACTGTCGGCCCGGACACATGACCTTGTCATTCATAGTCATGTGTACGGGTCCATAGAAATAAATGGTCAGTGTGCTATCTGGGAAAAACCCCGATAGCACACTAACCAGTCATACAGTCGTCTGCAAGGGGGCTTAGTGTGGAGCCTCCACTTCCTGTGTTTTGTCTTGAGCCTGCTAGTTTCTAAAGTTGCCCTAGTAACAGGAAGTGAACAGTATATTGGGAAGAAGGGAGACACCTAGTGCCAGTAATTTTTTGAGCGGTTTTTCACACAGAAAATAGCAACACTTAAAAAAAATTAATTAATTAATTTAAAAAAAATTTAATACATGTTCTATGAAATAAAATGAAGTTGTCTGAAAAGTCAGAGACCATTTAAGGGTTTTCATTCCTGTAATGTTTGACATCAAAAGTAAAATGAGGCAGGACTTATTTCATTTATAATAAACATTGGGGCGGATTTATGAAGACTGGCATTACTAATGCCAGTCTTCATAGCCCCTGAGCTGGCAGACCTTGCCTCAGCCAGGCTGTGTTCCTGTGGGAAAACGTATACCAGCTCGTAGCTGATGTACATTTTCTGCATCTTTTATTCAAATCCTGTCCATTATTTACCCCCCAAATCTGGCCTATTATTTACCTTTTAAAGTATTGCAGGCACTTTGCACCTAAGTGCAAAAATGGAGACATATCTTGGACTCTGTAAAGTAACTTTGAAATCTGAACTGTACTGTAAGGCTTTCATATTACATTTGGCCACACGCCTCTTGTATGAGTTCTTGCATGATTTAACCAAGAATCCACATAAACCTATTTGCCGGTTGACTCTTGTTTTGCCTGGCTTCCCTCTATATATGCTTAGAGATAATTAAGTTCAGGACACGTCTAGTGGACATATTAGATTAAAGGGGGGTTCTGGGACTTGCATATTGATGATCTATCCTTAGGACGCAGGAAAGTGCCATACATTGCATAGGGGCTGTGCTTGGTATTGCAGCTCAGACTAATTCACTTGAATAGAACCAAGTCGCTGCTGCACGATGTAACCAATGTACAGTACAGACCAAAAGTTTGGACACACCTTCTCATTCCAAGAGTTTTCTGTATTTTCATGACTATAAAAATTGTAGATTCACACTGAAGGCATCAAAACTATGAATTAACACATGTGGAATTATATACTTAAAAAAATGTGAAACTGAAAATATGTCTTATATTCTAGGTTCTTCACCTTTTGCTTTGATTACTGCTTTGCACACTCTTGCCATTCTCTTGATGAGCTTCAAGAGGTAGTCACCTGAAATGGTTTTCACTTCACAGGTGTTCCCTGTCAGGTTTAATAAGTGGGATTTCTTGCCTTGTAAATGGGGTTGGGACCATCAGTTGTGATGTTCAGAAGTCAGGTGGATACACAGCTGATAGTCCTACTGAATGGAGTGTTAGAATTTGTATTATGGCAAGAAAAAAGCAGCTAAGTAAAGAAAAACGAGTGGCCATCATTACTTTAAGAAATGATGGTCAGTCAGTCCTAAAAATTGGGAAAACTTTGAAAGTGTCCCCAAGTGCAGTGGCCAAAACCATCAAGCGCTACAAAGAAACTGGCTCACATGAGGACCGCCCCAGGAAACCAAGAGTCACCTCTGCTGCGGAGGATAAGTTCATCCGAGTCACCAGCCTCAGAAATCGCAGGTTAACAGCAGCTCAGATTAGAGACCAGGTCAATGCCACACAGAGTTCTAGCAGCAGACACATCTCTACAACAACTGTTAAGAGGAGACTGTGTGCAGCAGGCCTTCATGGTAAAATAGCTGCTAGGAAACCACTGCTAAGGACAGGCAACAAGCAGAAGAGACTTGTTTGGGCTAAAGAACACAAGGAATGGACATTAGACCTGTGGAAATCTGTGCTTTGGTCTGATGAGTCCAAATTTGAGATCTTTGGTTCCAACCACCGTGTCTTTGTGCAACGCAGAAAAGGTGAACGAATGGACTCTACATGCCTGGTTCCCACCGTGAAGCATGGAGGAGGAGGTGTGATGGTGTGGGGGTGCCTTGTTGGTGACACTGTTGGGGATTTATTCAAAATTGAAGGAATACTGAACCAGCATGGTTACCACAGCATCTTGCAGCGGCATGCTATTCCATCCGGTTTGCGTTTAGTTGGACCATCATTTATTTTTCAGCAGGACAATGAGCCCAAACACACCTCCAGACTGTGTAAGGGCTATTTGACCAAGAAGGAGAGTGATGGGGTGCTACGCCAGATGACCTGGCCTCCACAGTCACCAGACCTGAACCCAATCCAGATGGTTTGGGTTGAGCTGGACCGCAGAGAGAAGGCAAAAGGGCCAACAAGTGCTAAGCCTCTCTGGGAACTCCTTCAAGACTGTTGGAAGACCATTTCAGGTGACTACCTCTTGAAGCTCATCAAGAGAATGCAAAGAGTGTGCAAAGCAGTAATCAAAGCAAAAGGTGGCTACTTTGAAGAACCTAGAATATAAGACATATTTTCAGTTGTTTCACACTTTTTTAAGTATATAATTCCACATGTGTTAATTCATAGTTTTGATGCCTTCAGTGTGAATCTACAATTTTATAGTCATGAAAATACAGAAAACTCTTGGAATGAGAAGGTGTGTCCAAACTTTTGGTCTGTACTGTACGTGAACTCATTGGAGCACTGTCAACCCTAGTTGGGGATAGTGAAAGATGCCACAGCTTGTAAGATCTGCACCCTCCTTAGGACATCAACCTATCCTAAGGATAGTTTTTTTTTATGTTGTGTGTGTTTGTTTTTTTTTATCAAAAATCAACGTTCACATATCATAGCTTATTACAATATCTACTAAATTATGTGCACTCAGACAACATCTGAACTGTATCTTATCTGTATTTCCAGTCTATGACCAGAATTGGCCATGACTACATACACATGTCAACCTTTTGGTATTGGTTCACATAGCCATTTGTCAGCAAAAGATGGCTGGGAATGGATTAGCATTGAACAATACCACAGTGCCTGACCATCTTTTTTAGCATCCATATTATGGCCGTGATAGTCTCACAATAGAAACCAGTAATAGTTTTGTTCATTTGGGCTGCAGGTGGTTGTGGCCATAATATGGATCCTCTAAATGCAGCCACATTACAGCCATCTGAAAGCGGCCTTATTTGTGGACAATGCAGTAAGAATCTTATATTAAAATGGGCACAGATAGAGATGCCCTAGATGCAAATATCAATTGCTTCTTCTATCTTTATTGCAGAATGGTGATTCAGCTTATAATTTGTTCTTGTCATACAGATGTATTTCCTTACCAGAACTACTGGCTGGACATGCTCAGTATGGTGTTTCATAAGTAAAAGAGATTGTCCATAACTAGAAAATAACATGGCTACTTTCTTCCTAAAACAGCACATCGCTTGTCTACAGCCTGTGTGGTATTGCATTGCAGTCCAATTCATGTCAATAGAGCTTAGCTACGAGAGCTGTACTGCGGCCATCTTCCTTACTCCCATTGAAGTGAATAAAAATAGAGATGCCCACCCATGGAAACACAATTCATGTTACTTTCGGAAATAATATGAAAACCTTCAAGTGGATTGTAGCAACCAAGAACACATGACTTGTACATGCTTAGCATTTGTCAGGTCTGTTCTCCATGCTTGGGTGGCCACTGCTCAATAATCGCTTATATAGTTGTCCAGGGCAACTCAACCCAACTTGGAAAGGCATGCTGTACCAGTGCAATTCATCAATATTTTTGGCAAGGTCCTTTCTACGGTTAATGTCTACACCAGGGCTATCCTGTGACTATAGTACTGTTGAGTTACAACTTCAGCCCACAGGATTGCATACAACTCAATGCAGTTGTAGCTCAATAGTTAAAAACAATGGGACAGAATTCCTATATTAATGTATAGTTCAGATTGGACTTCAACAAATGAAGAATTTAAAGTGTGCCACCAATGACAAAGCAACTTTTCTTAAGTCAATAGTACAGGTGAATATAAGAAGCTTTGTAATATATTACTGAAGAAATAGGTTTCCTTCTCCAGCTGCAGCACTCTGCCATAGTCAGGAGCTCTTTTCACACTGCTATGTTTAAAGATAAGACTAATGGAAAGCTTTTATAGTGATCCATTAGTCAGCATAAGAAACAGTTGATGGCTACTTTTACTCTCACGCAATGGTATCTATTAGAACATAAAGGGCAACCTAGGCCAATTGCAAATTGATTAGTCTGCCCTCGTTCAGGATGGAATGAGGTGGACTCGAGGAGGCCTACTTGACCCAAGGAATGGGTCGGGGATACTTCACTTATCATCCAGTTATTAACAATCGGCTACAGGGATGATACAGATATATTTACGTAATTTAAGCTTTGGTATAGGTGAGATTTGTTATTATTGTTTTGATATTGTAATGACTTTGGTTTTATAGTGACATGTATAATTATCTCTAATGAAATTATGCTATGGGTCTGTGTACTCATTATATTGTGTGGTAGTATTAAGTATAATAAATAATAACAAAAATAATTTAAAAAAAAAAAAAAAATCACCCTGTGCGGAATGAGGCAAGTGATTTAACAGTCTCCCCTATCCATATACTTCTGTTTGTAAGGTGAATATAGAGATGGACTCAATATAATTTATCTGAGTGAAGATGAGGAGGAGGAGAACAACCTAATAAGTGGAGAAGGAAATAGATTTCTTTAATAAGATAAAGTCTTGGCTGTAAGTGTTGGCACCCCTGAAATTTTTCCTGAAAATGATTTCTCCAAAAAAATTATTGCAATTACACGTTTTATTATACACATGTTTATTTCCTTTGTGTGTATTGTACACACACAAAAAAAGCCAAAAATTATATAATTTCACGCAAAACTCCAAAAATGGGCCTGACAAAATTACTGGCAGCCTCAACTTAATATTTGTTTGCACACACTTTGGAAAAAATAACTGAAATCAGTCACTTCCTATAACCATCAACAAGCTTCTTACACCTCTCAACTCGACTTTTGGACCACTGTTCTTTTGCAAACTGCTCCAGGACTCTCATATTTGAAGGGTTTCTTCTCCCAACAGCAATATTAAGATCTCTCCTCAGGTGTTTAATGGGATTTAGATCTGAACTCATTGCTGGCCACTTCAGAACTCTCCAGCACTTTGTTTCCATCCATTTCTGGGTGCTTTTTAAAGTATGTTTGGGGTCATTGTCTTGCTGGGAGACCCATGACCTAGGACACAAACCCAACTTTCATGATTCCTTGCACACAGTCAAGGCACCCAGTGCCAGAGGCAGCAAAACAACCCCAAAACAGCTTTGAACCTCCACCATATGTGACTGTTGGTACTGTGTTCTTTTCTTTGTAGGCCTCATTCCGTTTTCGGTAAACAGTAGAATGATGTGCTTTACCAAAAAAGCTCTGTCTTGCTCTAATCTCTCCACAAGACATTTTCCCAGAAGGATTTCAGCTTACTGACGTACATTTTGGTAAACTGCAGTCTAACTTTTTTCTGTCTCTGCATCAGCAGTGGGGTCGTCCTGGGTCTCCTGCCATAGTGTTTCATTTCATTCAAATGACTATGGATAGTTAGCGCTGGCACTGATGCATCCTGAGCCTGCAGGACAACTTTAATTTCTTTGGAACTTGATTGGAGCTGCTTATCCACTATCTGGACTATCTGGTGTTGCAATCTTTCATCAATTTTTCCCTTCTGTCCATGTCCAGAGAGATTAGCTACAGTACCGTGGGAACAGCAGGATCTCTGGAGATGGACTTGAGTTTGTTGATATTTTTCCACAATTTTGGTTCTCAAGTCCTCAGACAGTTCTCTTCTCTTTCTGTTCTTCATGCTTAGTGTGGCACACACAGATACACAATGCAAAGATTGAGCCAACTTCTCTTCTTTTTATCTGGTTTCAGGCGTTATTTTTATATTGCCCACACCTGTTACTTGCCACAGGTGAGTTTGAGTGAGCATCACATGCTTGAAACAAAGTTATTTACCCACAATTTTGAAAGGGTGCCAACAATTTTGTCCAGCCCATTTTTGGAGTGAAATTATGTTCAATTTGCCTTTTTTTCTCAGTTTATTTGTGTTGTTCCAATACACACAAAGGAAATAAACATTTGTATAACAAAACGTGTAATTGCAATAATTTTCTGGGAGAAATACTTCATTTTCTGGAAAAATTTCAGGGGTGCTGTGAAAAAAAAAATTGCAATATTTTATACTTTTTGTGTCAAAAAGGCAAACGTATTGTAGGTATGATACTTTTATTACCCAATATCAGTATCATACCTACAGTACTTTTGCCTTTTTGACACACAAGTATCAAATATTGTAATAAAAGATGTATTACAAAGTTTGTTGTATTCTGTAATATTCAGTTATGAAAAGTTGTCTTTATAATTGGAGGTACACTTTAAGGCTGGGGTTACACAAGGCATACTTGCATGATGTTAACTGCCATGGACTCGCTAGAAGCAAACTCGCTGTTATGTACAGTGTCAGTGCAGAGGTAAAACCCACCCACACGCTGCCAATAAACAGCGCAAAATGACCTGTGGTTTCTGAACCTACAACATATCAATCATTGGAAGTTTCGCAAGGTTTGCTTCAGTTGTCACCTGCTGTGCCCTGATGGAAATTCAGCAGCATGTCTGCCCCATGTAACCCATGTATTACATGTCATCACAAATTTACACAGGATTAGCGACAAAATGTGCTTATGATTTCCACTTTTCTCTTTACTGTGTTCTTACATTTATTTTTCTTTTCTTCAGGAGGTGAATCATCGTCACAAGAGAAAAAGGAGAAAGGTAGAACGGTTTCTTCATGAATAATGTATCTGTTTTCTCCACTAATGTTCACAAATGTGTGAAATGACAAATAACATAATTATAGACTGCGCTGTACATAAATAAATATACTGTAGTTTGATGATAAGCGGTTTAGTGACGTAGATGAACTATGCGTTATGTGGATCAACTTTACATTGTATTTTCCCCACAATTTAGCATTTTACGCTATAAGTTCATTACAGTTTCTAAGGTTGTTTGACAGGCTCTGGGTTTGCGTGCACAAGATTATTTCTTACTGTTCACATGATGGAATATGGGGTGCTCTTCCGCCTCTGTTTCCTCTTCATAGTCTGGCCCTGTGTTATCCATATTTGCTCACCAATCGGCCTCGAATACAATGGGAACCATCAGCTGTAGAATCACAATGCAAGTTCTGCAGCTGAATCAGCTGCAAAATCTGTGGACAGTTCTAGCAGGTCGCTTCTTTTTTCAGTCTTTCACTGTTTTTCATTGAAAACAATGGAAGGCAGATTCTGGACAGAATTTGGAGCTGATTTTTAGGCAGAATCCATCTCAAATGCAGCTTCAAATTCCTCTGTTCTGGCATGGGGAGCTGCCATATCAATGTCGTGGCACAGTGATCGCTCCTCAGCTCAATGGCATCCTTTATTCTCCATATGAGGTACAATTGACTGTGCCACCAGTATAGAAGATGAGGTAGCACCCTGGTAAAGAGCTGGATACTGTGTGCATGCTATAGAACAGAGATCCAATGTATGTCTCTCAATTTGCACATAAGTTGCATATATAATAGGGAACTGGGACATGAAAATACAATAGTAGATGTAGAGTGATCTCCCATATATATTGCTAAATAAAAGGTAACCTTTAATGTTCCAATAATAAAAATGACTGTAATCTAAAATATATAACTAAAAGCAGGCATACATTGCAAAAATGTATTCCAGTACAGGAGATGGAGTGTCCCCTATTTCCCCACCTTTAGTATGGTAGCTATAATATAGTAATAGGGTCCTATATTTATGACCTTATTAGAAAGACTCCTTGGCTGACTCTGTATCAAATATGCTGTATGAGTGTATGGTCTGTATTGGTCTCACCATACTATATGGGGTGTCACCTTACTGTTTATGGGGTGATAACAAATTTAAGAAACTATCTTACCAAAAAACCATCATAACGACCTATTAGTGGAGCTATTGACTTGTCGACTGATAAGTGCCCTGTCTATATGGGGCGATAGTCTGCAAATGCTTGTTCACTAATTCTGTGTGAAAGGGCTGTAAAGTAGTATCATACATAGAGATCCTCACTGAAGACTTAAGGTTAGTTTGTTCTTAAAGTGTCCAGTAGGTGGCCCCAGCAATCAAGTTATCTGTGAGCAGTTTTCTTATGGCAAATTCTCTGGTGCGCAGTAACTGGGGGGCGGGGGGACGGAAGGTTATTTGCATTTTATTCTTTTGACCTATGACACGCCTATGCCTTGGAAAGCAATATAAGGATTTTATGTACGTTACATAACTGCTAAAATATTAACAAACGTGTCTGCTGTGTTGAAATGTGGCAGTCATGTTTCATGAGTTTCATGTGGCCCAGTTTTACTATTTTTCCCACAATAGTTGTAGAGTAACCACATATACATGTGATGAATAGAGGCATTCCATCCGGCCACAGCTATAGCATAGGTTTGGTTCATTATTTCACAGATTTCTCAGGTCTTTAACCCCAGGGTTCTGACTGCTGCTTAAACTTCTCAAAGAAATTAAGTTAGTAAAGGGAAATATAAAAGAAAATCACACAAGTCAATTTCTTCTTTTTATTGTATTAGATATTTTAATTCGATATTTTTGTGGGTGGTTTATGCACTATATCATGTCTAGATTGCTACATACTATAGGATTACTGGCTGTATATTAGCCAGGCCAGAATTATGTTGTCCGCAGATATTACTCAGCTCCCCTGACTGTTCCCTGCCATCATGTACAAATGTCACATTTCCCCCTCCCCACCAGTATACTTTCCTGACTACTATACTACTGTCTTATGCTCTGTCCACACCACATTTGTGAATTCCATTGGAGTTATGCTATACTGCTGGAGTTTTTCTAAATGTACGCCTACAATGGAAAGCTGCAATGTATAAGTATACAGTGACATGTGTCCCCAAAAAATGTAAAAAACTCTCCCATGTATTACAATGACAGTCAGCATGCTTTCTTTTCAGTGCTGTTTTTTCAGCTAGCTGACAAAAAGAAGCACCCTGCAGAAAAATCACTCCGATACACTTAAATGTCAATGGGACGCTTTAGAAAACACTTAAAAAAAACCAAGCCAAAAGTACTGAATTTGAAAAAATGCTTAAAGAATCAGTTTTTTTAAGCTTAATAAAAGAAGCAGTGTGAACCAACCCTTATGTCTGTCATAAGTACCTAAAGCTTCTGTGTATGTAGCTCAAATACTGCTCTGCAGCATCCATATTGTACCTACATATAGCACCTATGCAGCAAACATATTGTACAATACCCATACAGATAGAAATATCAGTATGTTGCAGAGATTACCTTATGTAATGTCTTACTTGAGTCTTGGAGATTATGTAAATCACATCTTTCTCAACTCGACACCCAAACTGTATTGTTTGTGCCATATTTGGTGCGTCATGAACAGTGGGTTACGTCATCCGTTGCATTGTGTTCCCCTGCAATATAAGATGAGGTTTACCATCCCATCCTTCAACAGCTAAACTCTTAATTACATATCACTAATTAGCTATTTACATAATTCTAGATAAATGTTGAATGACTAGTAATGTATAAATTACCATGTGCTTCCTTAATCTAATGCTGAAAAGAAATCAATATTTAATTACATGAAATTATTAGCTTTTGCACACATTTTCTAATTAGTCGTCAGATAATAAGTCAGATTAAAAGGAGCGTTACTTTATTCTTTAGTAGTTCTCCTCAATTGTCTTAATTAGACAAAATGGTAATTAAGCAGTTAAGCATTACAAAAGGAAGCGGTAATCTTAAGGCTTCCTATTTTGTGCACCAGTGGTTGTAACATTTTCCATTTGGTAGAAGAATATTGTATCTAGGGTTTTGGTATGTAAGCCTTCTTCAAGATATATACATAGAATACAGCACCACTTTATAAACCTTGAATTATGGGATAGCCCTGCCCCTGCCCTCATGACATCACAGGATAATCATATGACATCACAGATCATACAGTTACGATGTACTGTAAATACAGTGTTCTAAGTAGATAGAGAAAATGGAACATGAAGACCAAATGTATCTTCTAACTTTAGAGACCATTGTATAGTCTTCAGAATGAGATTTTCAAATGGAGGACAAACTGCTATCTAAGGTATATCCTGATGTCTTAATGTCTTAGCAAGGGCATATTCTATTGACCATCTCCATTTCCCGGTCCATTGCTGGACAAGATTGACCATCTTGCCTCTGCTGATTACCCAAAAGTGACGTACACAGACAGATCTCCATAGCCATCCATATATTACCCACATGCTGTGGCTACTGGGTGCCCTATCATTTTCTTAGGGCTAGAAATCTTACTTTGTGCTCTGGTTTTCCTTCTGCTCACAGCCATCACAGGTGCATTTTTAATATTGTATGCAATGTACAGAGCTGCTATCAAGTCAGTCCTGCTGGTTCTGCCAGAAGGGGTTGGAGACCTACTGGTGAGATGTAAGGTCCAACTGTGGCTGTACATAGAAGTCACAAAGACCTATTGCAAAATGGCCAGTTCTATTGTGCTATCAGACCATTAAAAAATATCAGACACCAGACTAAGGGAAATTTGTTAACAAAGATCAAAGCTCTGCTTTAGTATCCTAACCATAAAGTGATGGACCTGCTGTTCCTGGATTTGGTATTGACTTACAGTATAGAGAGATTTAAAAAAGCCTTTACAGTACAAGTGACATAAAATGGGCCGGTTGGGGTTCTGCTGTGGTTTTCATCCTTTTGGTAAGAGTAATAGCACTGTGTCTCCATTGAAATCTGAAGGGATTAGTCACAGAGGCACCAAGTGGAGCCTTCAATGCAATGCGAGCATAGCCTTATAATATACAGAGAGAAATGTAGTGTTTCTACAATGTCAATGGTTTTCTATAATGTGAAGTGTTATGTGCTGATTACATTTTGACATATATTTGTACTGGTCAGAGCTATGGCTTTCTAATACAGAGCTCCAAATCCCCCTCATAGATATAGAGTCAAAGAGATTTTCTGTGACTTTATAACCTAAAATCCATATCAGATTTGTGGTGGTCTGACTCCTAAAACTCCTGCCAGTCAGCTGTTTAAAGGGGTGGTGGCACTTGGCCTTTACATTGTATACTTCCCAGTGCCGTACTTTGTGTAGCAGAAGGACCTGTTATTGCAACTCAATCATATTCACTTAAATGGGACTGAACCGTTGGAAGACCATGTGACCATTGAACGTAACATCACAGGACTGAAGATGGCCAAGTCCTATGGCCCTTCAAACAGCTAATGGCGGGCGTTGGCACACACTGGTCTAACATTGATGGTCAATTCTAACCATAGGTCACCAAGAGCTTACTACATGCACTTCATTTTATGACTGACTGTAATGTATAAACCGTATGCATAGCAGTAATCTTCAACAGAATTTTACTTTTTTACTTTACCTTCAGTATGTAGATTTAAGCGTAGGTTTCGATCTGTATCAGAAAAATGGAACACTGATCCCTATTAAGATAGTCTAAGAAATTAACATTAAAAATGGTGTTAAAATGTGAACAATCACTTTAAAGCAAAGCTAAACTTAACAACTTTTGATTTTCTGGCAGCGTTTGTGTTATTGATACATTTTGTAATGTACTTTATTAACAATGTATGGCTCCTTTCTGTGAAATCCTGCATTTCTTTATTCTTTCTCTTGTTTCTCCTTTCACTAGGAGTACAAGGATGGGCTTCTGTATAATGCAGGGTGGCTGAGAGGGAGGGGGTCACTTAGATATATCTTTAGCCTTTTAAAACATAGGACAGTGGTTATGGTGTCATGAAAGATGAGATTTTCAGTCATTTTATCTGTAAAATTTCCATAGGAATCACCAGTTAAAACACAGTCTGGATTGGAATATTTATATGCAGTTGCTCCCAGTCCCAACACAGGCAAAACTGCAAACTTGGTGTCCTATCAAAGCTGATCTTTCTATGGCACAAAAGCACTGTTCTAGGTTTTATACTGCCTGAGATATAATTGCTTAAATTGAACCCTTTCTAGCCTCCACTTACTTGCATTAGTGACCCCCTCCAGCCCCTACGACCATACTCCAGTGACAACCAAAATACAGTACAAATCTCAGCTTTCAATGGAGAAACAAAAGAAATAAACAAGCACAGGATTTCGCAGAAAGGAGCCAAAACTTGTTAATAAAGTATATTGCAAAAATTTGTTAATAACACTTCCAGAAAATCAAAAGTTGTTCAGAACTTTAGTTATACTTTAAGCATGGAGCTAGACTTAGATTAATTGTATGCTGAACCTGACATTATACATATACTGTATATGACTTTTTTTACAGCCAAGAAAAAGAAGCCCAAGCTGCTAAACAAGTTTGATAAAACAATAAAGGCCGAACTTGATGCTGCAGAGAAACTACGGAAAAAGGCAAGTCGTTATTATGGGTTTTTTTTTCCAAAAATTTCCTTTCAGCCACAGATTTTTTTATTGCACATCATCATGGTCTATCAACTAAGTATGAGTAGGAGTTGGCTGATCATATCCAGCATGACTGATCTGTCTTTGGCAGACTAAAGCCATTTTAAAAATTTTCATAATAGAATTTTGTGTTAGAAATAAATAAAGTAAAAACATGCAATTATAAAAACAGCATAAAAATAAAGCCTAACGGAAAAATGTTGAAACTGCATTTACAAAAATGCCCAAAAATATGTCCAGCCCTGAACCAGGGAAAATGGCCTGATCCAGAAGTGGATAAGGTGAATAATATCTGATGCAGGACCATAATTCTGTTGGAGATAGGAAGAAATTGCTCAAGTGTTCCCCTATGTGGTGAGTGGTAACCACCTCTTATCAGCAATGTGGGCCTTAGGAGCTTGCAATAACAAGATTGCAGTTTATCGCATGACTAGGGGCACTGACATTACGAGCATAAGTGAACTCATTCATTCCAACAATATATAGCTATATACTGGCTCTGAGTCTTCTATAAGAGGGGTGAGAGGCGTTTGTTATATGCATGAAATGTTGGCAGGTACTGTGCATGCTAAAAATATATCCATGAGGCCGCTGTATTACTGAATAGGACTGTAATCCATGGAGGTAAACAAAGGCATTACTACGGTGTCCCTCTTCTGGGATCTTGGATTAAGTGATCACTTTACATTGCACACAGTGTAATCCTATTTGACCATATCTCCCAGTCATAACCAGACGACATAAATGAAAATAAAGCTGCATTAATTTTCCCTTCATGGCGGCCTTTGCTCCAGGCTGAATTTAGCTGCAGTATATCAGCTGAATGTGTCATTCTCCAAGCAACAGCTGTGCCGGTTAATAACAGCGCAGTGAACGAGTTATCTTGTCATAGTTATTGCATTTCTCATTTCTGTGGTGCTCACTCCCATATACAAGTCATACATCAGTTTCTCTCTTTGCATATTAACAGTTCCAGCTATAAGATTCTGTTCGTGGATCATTCTGTCCTTAGATGAGAGCAGTATATACTCCTGGCGTAACCATGTGATCAGCTATGACATACCAACATTAAGGAAGATATTAAAATAAAAACATGCAAATTATAGCTTTGTCCCCTTTTTATTGCACATAGCATGGTGGTCAGTTGGAGACACAATAGTGGCAACACTTTGCAAAAACTGTTATTCACATATGTGTAGTGTCACCCTAACACCAAGCACCTCCTTCTAATAAAAAAAAATAGTAATAAATCATTGATCAAAGTGATAATCTGGTTCACAATAAAACTTGCCAATATACAGTATTTATAATGCATAATTAAAATGCCCTCCTTTTTTAGGCCCCAAGCACGCAACAGTGAAAAACAGATGTGTAATAATGGGTACACATGTACACTTGTCTGTACTGCGGGCATCAGGCCAGAAAAATACACAAAAATAGGATATGTCCTGTTTTTTGTCCATTTTTCTGGCCTGATGGACCCAATATAAGTCTAAGGGTGTATCTGTTTTTTTCACAGTTGGAAACAAATGACAAATTGATGTTAAAAACTGACACATGGCCAGAAAACTGATGAAAAATGTATGACACTCCGTTGAGAAACAGACATTTTGTAAAGATTTTTTTTTTTCAGTGTCATGTACATATAGCCTTAAGCCCTATCTACATGACCTATATTAATGGGTGTGTAATGGGCAGTTATTTATAACAGCCATCACACAGCTGCATTAAAATCTATACACGTGAATGGGACTATTCACATGACCATTTTTTTGGACGGTCTGTTTGGCCAAGTCCTATTTTTGCCCGTTTTCAAGCATACCTCAAATAGACTCAAATTTATGAGGAATCAGTGAAAATGGATGTCTCATAGATGCAAAATGATCATGAAAAATGTCCTTTTTCACAGCTATTTTGTCCATCGATCATCTGAATAGAGCCTTAGTCTTCTGGTGAAATTCCTCTGATTCCCAGTCTCCTCTTCATTTCTGTAAAATGGCCACCAGCTTCTTAGACTACTCTATGCACACTGTTCTTTGAAAGTCGGATACACTCCCCCTGCTCTCAGATTGGTCCATTCAAGAGCAGGGGGCGTGTCTCAGACTGCCACAGCACAGTGTGCATAGAGTAGTCTATGAAGCTGGTGGCCATTTTACAGAAATGAAGAGACTGGGAATCGGAGGAACATCACCAGAAAGATCAAAAAATATGATGTCAGGTATACATGTAGTATACCTTATGCTTTTGCTGTAATGTTTTATTGTGAACATGAGGGTTGCTTTAAATGCGGTCTATAGTTTTCAGTGTTCTGGAAGTGGCCTGTAGCCTGTTCTTACCAAGCTTTGAGATTTTAATAGACGTCTCCTTGAGAATTTTAGTTCTATTTATAGCATGAGTAAATCATATCCTTTTCTTTCACTGCTGGTTTATTTGCCAACACCTGGGATTCTGGATGATATGGAGACAAGGTCACAGTGCTAACCCACCTCTGGTGATGTGGAATAATTTGATTTGTACTCATCCCAGGGTGAATTTTATATCACGCTCCATATTTAGCAGAGGCAGTGAAGCGGCTTCTAATGCAGGCAGGTTTATCAGAAGCGTCCACCTGTGAGGCTGTCATTTTAGTGATCTTTATTACGAGCACAGCTCTCTCACCTCTGCCCACTCTTTCTTTCATTTGCCTTATTAGTGTGTTTTGCCAGGGTGGATATATGGATTGTTTTCCTTGGTGCATTACATATAATATTGGCTGTAATAATTTACCTTTATTTTATGATTCACAGGGGAAAGTGGAAGATGCTTTAAAAGCTTTTGAACTTCTGGTGACTAAGTATCCCCAGAGTCCAAGAGCCAGATACGGAAAAGCTCAGGTATGTTATTTTAGAGAGAATCTAATATTTTACTGCATTGTCTGTACAGTCTAGCTTATCTAATAAAATGGATCTCTTGGGTAAGTAGTTAGAAGAATCTTAGACAATCCTTTCTAGCCTTGTTTCCCATGTTTAGTCCTTCAAATGACACCTGAATGTCTGCCGTGGTGTGACTAAATGATCTTCAAGGGAATCCAACCCTTAATACCCTTTTTTTAATCTAAAATGGTCAAAAATTTTGTGTTGATCTATTCTTATATCTTTAGGACGGTTCGTGTTACATTTTTCTGATACAGCACACTGAATCCCTTGCATATGCATAGTTAAATTGTACCTAAATTTCAGATGATTTTTCAGTATAAGCCGCCATCTACACTATTTATTACCATCATATGACTTGCAGTATGCATTTTTCGCAGTTTTCCCCAATGCTGGCTCAATCTCTAGTTCTCTGTTGTCTCTGAGCTGGTGAGTGGAGACTGTATTTCTATGATCCTATAGACAGCACATGGAGAAAACAAGAGAATCTGCTCACTAACTTTCTATTCTACTGACTTACTAAGAAGCAGCAACATACAATACATTATAGAGAAGTGCTGAAAATATTGATAAAGCACTGGGTGAGATAGACAACTTACCGTTAGCTGCAGCAACATGCATTTCTTTTACTTGGTTCCTCCTTTCCATTCCTTTTCTTTTCCATAGATATCTATGGGCACATCTAATTTTCTGATAATGTATTGCAAAGTTTCTTATTTAAAACTATTTTTCTATCTAAGGTTACTTTGCTGGTTAATGACCATTTAATTGATAAAGTTATATCTACCTGCAGCCACCACTAGAGAGAGAGCTTAGGATCTAACTGCATACTGATGCTCCATTGAACTTAATAATAAATCTGTATGCAGAGAACACTCTCTAGTGGCTATGGCAGGCAGCCAGGATTATATATATTAATTCTGTATCACTGCAGGGGATTATTAATATCCACTTTATACACAGCTCTATAACCTGCTTGTCATACCTGCTTGTCCATGCACTCTCCAACTCTACTGGAAGTTGTCTGATATCTACCTCTTGTTTCTCTGTTTTACACTTGTCCATTTGGTTGTTGTGGGAAGGGTATTTATATGGATTTACAGTATCACTTTGCTCAGCTCCACAGGGGGATTGAATTGTTGCTTATCTGAACATGGGTAAATAAACTTTTCATTTCACCTTATCTGCTGTTTCTATTCCGTTTTCTTTCTTATGTACATAGACATACTATAAACTCACAATTTCTGCTACATTATTACATAGTTAATAGTTAATTTTATGAATGATCTCATAGTTGATTCTTCCATCTAAAATAAAATTAATACAATAATATTATAAGGGGAATATTATATGGCTGGCTACAGTCACTCTGATCTTTATGTGTCACGGCCATCATACTGCTTGCTAAATTCCTGTGCAAGCTAACAAATAGTTGTACTTTCCTCTTATCTTGGCTGACTCCTCATTCCAGCATGTATTGCTTGTTTTCCATCCAGGCCTGCTTTCTCATACATTGCATGCTTAATTTGAACACATATAACATACATGCAACACTCTGCCCTTTATTAGTGTTTTATTATTTGGAGGTAAAACAAAGTAGCCATTTAAAGCAGTTTTCTGGGAGGTAAATATTGATGACCTATACTTTGGATACGTTATGCAGGGTGCTGTGTCTGGCATTAAAGGGATTGTCACATTATGTAAACTTATCCCATATCCACAGGACAGGTAGGTCCCTCAGTGATCAGGAAGACAGGGGACCGAAAGTCCCCCTAAGGCCCCCTTGTGAACGGAGCCCCAATGTGCTTGCGTGACCGGCTCTCCATTCGCTTTTGCAGGGCTGCAGGTGCTACCGGAAATTAGAGTCCTGGCAGCCCCTTCGAAGTGAATGGAGTGCCACTGGCCTTAAGAAGAATTTTTGTCCCCCATCCTCCTGATCACTGGGAGACCCAGCGATCCGGCCCCCAACTATCAGACAGTTATTCCCTGTCCTGTGGATAGGGGATAAGTATCCATAATGGGACAACGCCTTTAAGTAAATAGGCTGTAATTCTCACCTGAATGCTGAAATCTCTTCACACGTCAGACCTCCACCATTTAGTGGACTACATTGGTATAACATTACAGACCTTTCAAGTCCTGGGGTTTTACTGTGTACCATTTGCCAGTTGAATAACTTAAAGGGGCTTTCCAAGAACTGGAAAAATTAAAGGGGACTACCACCTCCACCAAGCATATTCAACTGCCGCTGCCAGTATGTCTTATGTTTCATTCTCTTCTTTTTACATTGTAAATTACAGTGATAAACAGCCTAGCTTTGTTATAGATGGCACTTTTATAGACTTTGAAGATATATGCAAATTAGGCAGTTGCTGCACTCAGGGCATGTCTTCATCTTCAGGAGCACTGCTCTTACCACTTCAACATGTCCCCTCTCCACCCCCTCCCATGCAGTGGGAATTGATGTATAGGCAGGAGTGGGGAGTAGTCCAAGTGGCAACAACAGTGCTCTAGGTGCTGAAGGCCTGGCTCGTAGTGCACCAACTGCCTCATTTGCATATAACTTTAAGGTTCTATTTCTCCAAATCTACAAAAGTGGCATACATAACAAAGGTATGTTGTTTATCACTGAAATATGCTCTGTAACACAGTGGTGCCGATTGAGTATGCTTAGGGAGGTGGTAGACTTCCTTTAAGCTCATGGAAGGAATTGCTATAAAATTGAATGACTCACCTGGTAAATCCCTCACCTCTCCACTGCTGCCGCTCTGGTGATCCCCAGCAGTCTGCATGATTTGCCCTGCAGTGATGGCGTGCCATACATGTGCACAAGACTGCTGCAGCCAAGCACTGTGCTGAGTGTTATGTCATACATGCATCCATCGACACTGAGGTCTGTGACTAGCTGCATCTGCCACGTGGGCATGTACAGTATAGCATATCATCAATGCAGGACATGTCACCAAGACCAGAGCAGCAAAACTGGATTTACCATGTGAGTAAGGTTTTTGTTTTCTGTTGGTATATACTAACAGCATATACCTTATATAGTATGTATATTCCAGTATGTCTAATGTTTCATTCTCTTCTTTTGGCATGTCCTCTCTGCATTTTGTGATTTGGGTAGGTGATATATTCCACAATGTGAGCTGTTGCCTACTGTATAGTTCTGTGGTACAAAATGCATTTCATAAAAATTCTGATATTTAGCTGTTAGCCAGGCAGCAAACTCTCTAGAGCCTGTGAGAGTCATCCAGTGTTATTTCTTTATCTCTGGCTGTCGAGGGATGTTTGCCTGACTGGTCCTCTGCTGCAGATACAGAGAACAGTGCCAGTCATAACAAACTCACAATGACACAATCCATTGGTATTTAACTATAGAATATGCTCGAATGCCCGAACTAACAGTGCATGGGAACTATACATGAATGCTGATTCACTGCTGTTGGGCATCTCACAGGCAGAATTTTTAGGTAATGTATTAAAACACTATTACTGTTTTACCAAATAGAGATTTTTGGTAAAACAGTTTTTTAGTATCCTCGCTGTATCATTTCTTTGCAGTTTTCAAGACCTCTGCTGCAGTTATTCAGTAATAACCTTACTGATCATGTGATGGACACAAAGGTGCATGTACTGTAACTGTACTGAAACTCATGTGAGTTGTGTCCCTGTGCGATCATCACATGACCCGGACATATTTTCTTAATGAAATAAATCCTAAGAACCATTGGTTCTGGGTTGGCCTATAAGTATCACTGTCCAAAGGGTAGGTGATAAATATATGTTCCCTGAGACCCCCACCCATCCCTTTGGGAATGTAGTAGTAGTGTACATGTATGGCCATCGCTCCGATCACTGACAAAGATAGTCCCATAGAAGCGATGGAAAGAATGGCATATGCACCACCTCTCCATGTAGACAAGAGCCTCAGAGACCCCCATTTTTGTGATCTGTGGGGGTCCCAGTGGTGGGATCTACAGTAATCATACAGTTAGCATTTATTCTATGTATAAGTGATAAATGCTGTTTGTGGACCTGACTATATAAAGAATATTGGAAACTTTTAGAATTTCATATTGCATAATGAAAAATCTTCCTTTTCTGAAATATTAATGCCCCTTTATATAAAATGCCAAAATCTCTTTCATATGAGCAGGGCAATAGTAATGCAGAACTAACAATATGCACACCTGATCCCAGTCACGTCACAGTGTGTACATCACTACTTAGAAACCAGGAATCATCTCTGCATTGATTTACTTCAGGCATTTCATGGGGGTGCAGGGAAGATGAGAAGTGGGAAAGGTAAATGGAGAGGAAATTAGAAGGATAAAGAACTGACAGATGGTGATTTATTGTCATTACAAAAAATCTTTAAAAGAATGAAAAATAGCCTTTGATTTTTGCTGGAAAGTCAAACAACAAGCAAGGTGGTCGCTATTGAAAGAACCTTATGATACCTCATTTCCTTTTTGATAGGAAAGGAAATAAAAACCATATATATAATGCTTATTTCCTGCATTTGTCCCTTCAGTCATGCCGTTTCCCATCCCTTTTGTCTTTTTTCAACCCTGCTAACTATGTAAAACCTATTTATAATGTATAAGGCTCTGTGCACATCTGCCTTGGTGCTTTCCATCAGGTTTTCCTTGTGTTTTTTGATACTTATAACAGCGTGCAGTGATATTCTTGCAGTCAAAACATGGGAAACCTCTAAGACCCCATTGTAAGTTACTAGGTCTGCTATATATTTCAGATGTGTCATATAATGAATCCCACTCAGTCCCATGACAGATATGAGCAAAGCCTAACACAGACATGACAGATTGACAGAACGTTCTTACATGATCTTTCTTTCAGTCTGAAGATGACCTGGCTGAGAAGCAGAGGAGCAATGACATTCTGTTGCGTGCTATTGGATCTTATGAAGAAGTGGCCGGATTGCCCAATGTTCCTGCAGATCTAGTAAAAGTTGCACTTAAAAGAAAATCCAACCGCCAGCAGTTTCTGGGTAAGATGTCTCTAAAAAAGGCCTTAAAGATTTGCAGCAGTTGTTTCTTTGTATATGGAAAATATTCTTAGTGTTATGTTCGACCCCGAGCCAAATGAAACATAAGCAAGCATGCATAATAAACGGGTTTATTAAAGAAATACAAAACAAATAAAGGGCAGACAAAATAACTGAGAAAGTAAAACAGAGTTGGCAGGAGAAAATAATAACAGAAATCGCCCTGCGATCCGCCCTGACTAATCCTGCCTAACGCCAGAGTTTTCCTCTGAAAAGAGGACACCTCACAGGAACCTAACTAGAATCCCTGTGAGCTGACCCTGAAATATAACATACCATAAACCAGCAGTCCCCTGCACTGACCACCCAACAGCTAAATCCCAGAATCCATATACAACACCTGAGAACCAGGCCACACAGCACAGGTATGGCTGGACACACAAGTATAACCAGCAGTGTGCAAGTGTGAAGCCCAAGTATATATAGCACAAAGGGTGGGGCAGAAGCACAGGGAAAAACCCCTCCCATAGGCAGAAAGTACCAGCAGACAATAATTAACCCCTGCCCGACTGGACAACTACCTAACAGTACCCCCCCTTAAAGGAGGTGCCTCTGGAACCTCCGGATCGGGTTTTAATGGAAACCTGCGATGAAAGGCTCTGATGCACCGCTTCGCAAAAATGTCTGATGACGAAACCCATGATCTCTCCTCAGGCCCATAACCTTTCCAATGGACCAGATACTGAATGCGTCCGCGACAGAGCCGGGAATCCTCAATAGAGCGAACCACGAACTGCAGCTCTCCATTAACCAAGACAGGTGGGGGTGGTGAAACTGAACAACTGCCTGAGGAAGAAAAATACCTCTTTAGTAAGGACATATGAAAGGCATTGGTTATCCCCATAGAGTCAGGTAGGCGCAAATGAACTGAGACAGGGTTAATTATCTCTACACAATGGACCAATATATTTGGGACCAAGTTTAAAGCATGGTATTTTTAGTCTAATATTCCGTGTAGAGAGCCAAACCTTATCTCCCACAGAGAACTTATGGGATTCTGATCGTTTACTGTCAAAGAATTTAGCTTTACCCCTAGCTCTAATTAGATTTTTCTTGACCTCAGACCAGACTGAAGCTAGTTTAGCAGAGAACTGAACCTCCCCTGGGACATCCGAACTAGCTAATGACAACGGACCAAAGGACGGATGAAACGCATAATTACAGAAAAAAGGAGAGGTCCCAGTAGATTCCAAAGAACGATTATTTAAAGCAAACTCAGCTAATGGTAAAAATTATTTCCACTCAGACGGATCTGAGCTCACAAAGCACCTTAAATATTGTTCCAAACTTTGATTTAACCTTTCAGTCTGGCCGTTGGATTGTGGGTGATAAGATGAAGAAAAAGATAAAGAGATGTTAAGGTGTTTACAAAACGCCCTCCAGAACCGGGAAACAAACTGCACTCCCCTATCTGACACAATATCAGACGGTACCCCATGAAGCCGTACAAAATTTTCCACAAATGATCTAGCCAAAAGAGGAGCAGACGGCAATTTGGGTAAAGCCACCAAATGGCACATCTTACTAAACCGATCCGTGATTACCCAAATTACCGTACATCCTCCAGAAACCGGTAGATCAGTGATGAAATCCATAGAGATGTGCGTCCAAGGCTTCTCAGGAATGGACAATGGGCACAATTTCCCTGCAGGAAATCCTCTAAGGGACTTTGACCTGGCACATACCTCACAGGACTCCACATACCTCGTAGTGTCCCTTCTGACAGATGGCCACCAAAACGACCTGGAGATTAATTTCAATGTATTAGAAATACCATGGTGACCCAAGAGGACAGAATCATGAGCCTCTTGTAACAATGACAATCGAAGGTTCAAAGGAACAAAAAGCTTATCATTAGGGGTATTGGCAGGAGCCAAGCTTTGTGCTTCCGAAATCTCCTTGTGAAGGTCAGTAGAAATCATGGCCACCACCACTCCTTTGACCAATATCTGTGAAGGAACCTCATCACAGGGTGCAGCCTCAAATGACCGGGACAGGGCGTCCGCCACCACATTCTTCGAACCTGGTCGGTAGGTGACTAGAAAGTTGAACCTGGAAAAGAACAAAGACCAACGAGCCTGACGAGAATTTAACGTCTTAGCTGACTAGATACATCAAATTCTTATGGTCTGTGAAAACTGACACTTTATGCACAGCACCTTCTAAAAAATGTCTCCATTCCTCAAAGGCTAACTTAATCGCCAGCAACTCTCTGTCACCTACATCGTAATTACATTCTGTTTTCAAAAATTTCTTTGAGAAGAAAGCACAAACCCGCAGGTTACGGCCCTCAGCATCTCCTTGAGACAAGACCGCTCCAACCCCCACACTAGAGGCATCCACCTCAACAAAAAATGGTAAGGAGCTGACGGGTTGGACCAAAATAGGTGCTGAAGCAAAGCGTTGCTTAAGCGATTGGAACGCTCTCTCGGCCTCCGGCGGCCACTCCGAAATCTTAGCTCCCTTTTTGGTCAAATCTGTCAAAGGCGTTAGCAATCAACGAAAAATTCTTAATAAATTTACGGTAAAAGTTAGCAAACCCTAGAAACCTCTGTAACGCTTTGAGGTTCTCAGGTTGAACCCAGTCTAAAATAGCCTTGACCTTGCTTAAATCCATCTTAAACCCGTCCTTTGAAATGACAAACCCCAAAAAAGAAATCTCCTGGACACAAAAAACACACTTTTCCACTTTAACACTAAGTGAATTCTCTTTTAGAACAGCCAAGACGGACCGAAGGTGTTCACAGTGAGACTCGTAATTAGGAGAAAAGATGAGGATATCATCTAAGTACACAACCAGGAAATGACCAATACAAGGACGTAATATGTCATTCATAAATTCCTGGAAGATTGCAGGGGCATTAGTAAGCCCAAAGGGCATAACCAGACTCTCGAAATGACCCAGGGGCGTGTTAAATGCTGTCTTCCACTCGTCTCCCTCCCGTACTCTTATCAAATTGTATGCCCCACGGAGATCTAATTTAGAAAACCACTGGGACCCCACCAGTTGATTAAATAAATCGGGAATAAGAGGAAGCGGGTAAGGATTACGCACAGTAATTTGGTTCAGTTCCCGAAAATCAAGGCAAGGACGTAGTCCGCCATCTTTTTTTTTAACCAAAAAAAACCCGTCTGCTAACGGAGAGTTAGAGGGTCTTATGTGACCCTTCTTCAAACTCTGAGATAAAATCTTTTAAAGCCTCTCTTTCAGGGACAGAAATGTTACAGTCATATGAAAAAGTTTGGGCACCCCTATTAATCTTAATCATTTTTAGTTATAAATATTTGGGTGTTTGCAACAGCCATTTCAATTTGATATATCTAATAACTGATGGACACAGTAATATTTCAGGATTGAAATGAGGTTTATTGTACTAACAGAAAATGTGCAATATGCATTAAACCAAAATTTGACCGGTGCAAAAGTATGGGCACCTCAACAGAAAAGTGACATTAATATTTAGTAGATCCTCCTTTGCAAAAATAACAGCCTCTAGTCGCTTCCTGTAGCTTTTAATCAGTTCCTGGATCCTGGATGAAGGTATTTTTGACCATTGCTCTTTACAAAACAATTCCAGTTCAGTTAAGTTTGATGGTCGCCGAGCATGGACAGCCCACTTCAAATTATCCCACAGATGTTCAATGATATTCAGGTCTGGGGACTGGGATGGCCATTCCAGAACATTGTAATTGTTCCTCTGCATGAATGCCTGAGTAGATTTGGGCTGTGTTTTGGATCATTGTCTTGCTGAAATATCCATCCCCGGCGTAACTTCAAATTCGTCACTGAATCTTGTACATTATTCTCAAGAATCTGCTGATACTGAGTTGAATCCATGCGACCCTCAACTTTAACAAGATTCCCGGTGCCGGCATTGGCCACACAGCCCCAAAGCATGATGGAACCTCCACCAAATTTTACAGTGGGTAGCAGTGTTTTTCTTGGAATGCTGTGTTTTTTGGACGCCATGCATAATGCCTTTTTGTATGACCAAACAACTCAATCTTTGTTTCATCAGTCCACAGGACCTTCTTCCAAAATGAAGCTGGCTTGTCCAAATGTGCTTTTGCATACCTCAGGCGACTCTGTTTGTGGCGTGCTTTCAGACGGCTTCTTTCGCATCAATCTCCCATACAGCTTCTCCTTGTGCAAAGTGTGCTGTATTGTTGACCGATGCACAGTGACACCATCTGCAGCAAGATGATGCTGCAGCTCTTTGGAGGTGGTCTGTGGATTGTCCTTGACTGTTCTCACCATTCTTCTTCTCTGCCTTTCTGATATTTTTCTTGGCCTGCCACTTCTGGGCTTAACAAGAACTGTCCCTGTGGTCTTCCATTTCCTTACTATGTTCCTCACAGTGGAAACTGACAGGTTAAATCTCTGAGACAACTTTTTGTATACTTCCCCTGAACAACTATGTTGAACAATCTTTGTTTTCAGATCATTTGAGAGTTGTTTTGAGGAGCCCATGATGCCACTCTTCAGAGGTGATTCAAATAGGAGAACAACTTGCAAATGGCCACCTTAAATACCTTTTCTCATGATTGGATACACCTGGCTATGAAGTTCAAAGCTCAGTGAGGTTACAAAACCAATTTTGTGCTTCAGTAAGTCAGTAAAAAGTAGTTAGGAGTATTCAAATCAATAAAATGATAAGGGTACCCAAATTTTTGCACCGGTCAAATTTTGGTTTAATGCATATTGCACATTTTCTGTTAGTACAATAAACCTCATTTCAATCCTGAAATATTACTGTGTCCATCAGTTATTAGATATATCAAATTGAAATGGCTGTTGCAAACACCCAAATATTTATAACTAAAAATGATTAAGATTAATAGGGGTGCCCAAACTTTTTCATATGACTGTATATAACCTGCATTTGGGGTATTTACAGCCTGGCACCAGATCAATCCTGCAGTCATACGGTCTATGAGGAGGAAGCTGGTCACTAGAGGTGAGAGAGAATACCTGTGAAAAGTCAGACAGAAATGAAGGGACATTAGGTAACACTATGGCTACAAGCTGACTAGGCATACACTCTCTTACACTCAAGAGACCATTTGACAATTTCTCCCGTACGCCAATCAACCACAGGATTGTGTTTTTTAAACCAAGGATAACCAAGTACGATGGCCGCCAGCAACGAGTCAAGAACATACAAATCCACACATTCTAGGTGAAACAAACCAATCTTCAGCTTAACCCCTACAGAGATAGCTTTAATCCAACCCAAAGGTCCAGCATCAATACCAGCAATAGGAATGGGTGTCTCCAGGAGGGTTATTTTTAAGTCAAGATCAGTCGCGCACTTAGAATCAATTAAATTGACCCCGGCACCACAATCAAAAAACACCCGTACGGGATGCTCTTTATTCTCAAGGATAATTTCAGCAGGGAGGATCATCTTGGAGCCACTGGTCCAAGCAATACATCTACCTAACGGGAGATCCCCATAGCTCGTTAGGTTCTTTAGTTTAAAGCCTTCTTAGGACGGGATAGCTCCGGACAATCTCTTACAAAATGACCCGGACGCCCACAACAGAAACATTGGTCAGTAGCCAAACGTCTCTTCTTTCTGTCCTCAGACTGTAAAGAACTCAGCTGCATGGGCTCTACAGAAGGCTCCGCCCCCTCCCCTGGCGAGTGAGGAGAGTCACTCACTCCCATTTCTACTGCTCTCAGACGCAAACGTCTGTCCACCCGAATAGCTAAACTCATAGCCTCCTCCAAAGAGGCCGGGGGGAGAAAACTGTAGCATGAGATCTTTTACTCGGTCGGACAACCCGGCACAAAATTGACTCCGAAGAGCCAGATCGTTCCACTTAGTATCAATGGACCATTTACGAAAAGCTGCACAGTAATCCTCTGCAGAACTCCTCCCTTGAGAGAGGTGACGCAGCTTACTCTCAGCTAAATGCAAACGGTCTGGGTCATCGAACAGTAACCCGAGTGCAGAAAAAAAAAACATCTACAGACTGCAGTGTGGGGGAATCAGGGGGTAAAGAAAAAGCCCAAACTTGAGGATCTCCCTGTAGACGGGATATAATAATTCCCACCCGCTGACTCTCATTACCAGAAGAGATTGGCCTTAGTCTAAAATACAACTTGCAGGCCTCTCTAAATGAGAAAAACTCAGAGCACACCCCCAACAAGCGATCCGGAAGATCCACTCGGGGTTCAAATCCCGACACCCCCTCCCTAAACACCCCGCTCACTTGCTGTATGTTTTGCTGCTGCACCTGAGTCTGAAGAGAATCGACTTTTATGGTCAATGCCTGAAGGTGAGCGGTTAATTGCTCCATAGGATCCATCTGAGGGAAAAAAAGAAAAGAAACAAAGGAAAAAAAAAGGGGTAGAGAATTAATAAATGGTCCGCTGGTTATTCTGTTATGTTCGACCCCGAGCCAAATGAAACATAAACAAGCATGCATAATAAATGGGTTTATTAAAGAAATACAAAACAAATAAAGGGCAGACAAAATAACTGAGAAAGTAAAACAGAGTTGGCAAGAGAAAATAATAACAGAAATCGCCCTGCGATCCGCCCTGACTAATCCTGCCTAACGCCAGAGTTTTCCTCTGAAAAGAGGACACCTCACAGGAACCTAAATAGAATCCCTGTGAGCTGACCCTGAAATATAACATACCATAAACCAGCAGTCCCCTGCACTGACCACCCAACAGCTAAATCCCAGAATCCATATACAACACCTGAGAACCAGGCCACACAGCACAGGTATGGCTGAACACACAAGTATAACCAGCAGTGTGCAAGTGTGAAGCCCAAGTATATATAGCACAAAGGGTGGGGCAGAAGCACAGGGAAAAACCCCTCCCATAGGCAGAAAGTACCAGCAGACAATAATTAACCCCTGCCCGACTGGACAACTACCTAACACTTAGATTTAGTAGTCCTTTGTTCATGATCACTCGTATGCAACAGACTGAATTGTCTTCTGAGTATAGAATTACAGTAGCTGTACATCTGCCTGACAATCCATGCTTCACTTCTAGGGACCATCAGATGTGTAGTCCCAGCAGTAGAAGTGTTGGGGATATGGATAAATACATGTCGCCCATCCTCCTCTTGAAATATCTGCAGGGTCTTTCTGGGCAGTCTGTTCTATGACTGTATAAGCCATCATATATAATTTCCTACCAGTTTTTCTGCTGCTAGTAATCCATTATGGCTAAAGACTTTTTTCCCCTGAGGCATGTACAATAAGGAACAGTCTGCCCATCGATTATTACCACTACTGGTTTATTTAAATAAATTCTGTCAGGAGTGACTGTAAAATAGCAAGCAACTGAGAAAAGCCCATGATGCAGTTATAAACAGTCCTTCACGCAGTAAAAGATATATCTGAGCGCAGTAAGGAAAGCTGCTTGCTGTCTATGTCTAACATCCCATCAGCAATAACAAAAGTAGATAGAAGTACATAGTATACTTTCCTTATATTGTAGTAGCTGAAAAGTTTTCTCCTGCTGTGCACAGAGAAAACTGTCTGCAGATGTGTAGAGGCTGTGCAGAGAAATCCCCTCCCCTCCCTATTCACTGTGAACCTGTCTTAAGTCTGAAGATACCTATGGATGGAACTTTCCTAGTAACAGGAAGTGAACAGCAAATTAGCTAGAAGGGAGACATCTATTGGCAGCAACCTTAGAGAGTTTTTTCAGGCAGAAAACAGCAACATTTAAAATAACGTTTATTACATTTTGGTCCAGAGTTATATGATCTTTTAAATTAGACTAAGTTGTCTGAAAAGTTAGTGACTATTGTTGTTCAAAGTTGTCTCTTTCAAAACTTGAAAGAGAAGGAAAATAGGATAACGTAACACACTCCTCAACATTGAAATTCTAACACCAAGAAGGACAACCAATAAGGTAATGCAAATCAAGGAAGTAGCAGGTTACTAAGATCAAATTTTCAAATGATCAAATTTTCAAGCACTTAGCTCCAATCTACAGCACGTAGGAGGGGCATAAAAGCCAGATTAAAAGCAAAGATTTTAGCTAGATGAAATCTCAAAAATTAGATCAAGTTGTGTGGGATGACTGTGCAATGCCTTTTGTTTGTCAACTTGCCTGTTGATACCACTTGTTGCAAACTAAGAGGGACAGAATTTATGAATGGAGATCTTATATTTTTAAACTGTTGCATTGCTACACGCATAGACTGAGATGTCAGCACTCTTCAACTTTGTGTCCCCTGGTGGTTGGGAGAACAATGGAGAACTGGAATGACAGCAAGAAGTACAGATCGTCTCATTAGAAGAATGGTGCACAGTGATCCATTCTGTACTGCAAATGAAAGTAAATGTCACATCCCAAACCTAGGACAGCAAAGACAGATGTCCATCTACATGCTACAACTCCCAAAGGCTGTCATGGTGCACAGCAAGACAGAAATGAAGGCCAGAATGCAGGTCTGTCCTCTTCAGTGATGAGTCCCACTGTTGTATCGGATGTAATGATAGCCAAAAAGTGGTCTGGAGACCACGTGGACAATGCCATGAAGAGGCCTTCACAAGGGAAGTATGCCAATAGCTCAGCATTACATTGATTTGGTCACGGAATCAGTGGTATGGCTAATTCTCCAAAGTATCCCAGGAAATGTTTTTCAACAGAACAGAGCCAGCTTCTCCAAACTTGTCTCCCAAGCACATCTGCTACAATTTACAAGTGTAAATTAAGCAATATTCAACTGTTGTGTCCCCAGCCACTTCCAATGCTTCCAATCTGGTCCTCTCTGCTGGTCTTTGTTTACATGGCTGTAGCTGTAACATTCCCATATATCCTACAAGAGAGTAAACCACAAGCCTCAATGGTATAATGCACAAGACCACTAAGGCCATTGATTGCCTGCAGTGGTCATGTAGGTATGCAAGCATGTCACCACTTCAACCATTTAGACCAGCCCCTTTTACCCCAGAAAAAACATTTGCAAACACAGTGAAACAGTAATGATTTTGGACGCAAACACTATATAAATAAGGAGTAAACACTAAACCACCTCAAATTGGTGCAAAATAAGGCAATATTTTTGTTCAAACAACTTGAGAAATTCTCCTGATTCGGAACCTCTTTGAGACAAGAAGTGCAATAAAAAGTACAATATTCTAAAATTTTCACTCTGTCCACTAAGCTTTAATGCAATTTTACATTTGCTAATTCTGTATGGAGGTTTTCATTGCAGCAGTCAACTCAGTTACATCACAAACAAGACAGACAGCATCACAATAGATGTTCACACTTCTACAGATAACACCCATAGTGGCCCATCATTACATCCACTACTGACAATAGATGATGTCACCGATCATGTCTAGAAAACTCTCTCATAGACGATCAATTGGTCAGCTCCAGACTATTGCTTGCCATGGCTGTACTGTAAAGCATATCACTAAATGCTATTAACAGAGCAGAGGAGAGGCTCAAGCAAGATGATGGCCTCTATAATCATGTACAGAAAATAGAATAAAAATCTAATCTAAAAATCAGAAAATAAAAACATATTAGACACAAGTGATATATTTCACCATCTGGTTTTAATAAAGAACAAAAATTGGCGAAATATTTATTTAATGATATGGGAGTTGCTAAACTATGTCTAGTGTGTTTTATACTTATTTTCTGAAATCAGGCACAGTGTATTATTACATGTGTGTCAGTGGTAGAAATTCTCAATTGATGTGTATTGCACATTTATTATTTATGGATAATTAGGAAAAATTGAAGTTGTGTATAGCTGCTTTTATCCGCATTCAGCTACCACTTAAAAGCCCATGAAAACATTCAGATCTTTAGTGATTGAGAATTAGAATTCACTGGGGAGAATGCTGTGAAGTTCTGAACTATGTAATTACCAAGTGACATTGAAGGTGTATGTACAGTGCTGCTGCGGCGGTGACATGACGGGTGGCACGGCCTGATTATTCAATGGACTCTGCGTTCCCTCTCTGAATACATTAATAACACAGAACTGTAATGAAAATGACAAACTTACAGGAACAAAACATTTCCATTATCACCTGTAGTCATTCTCATTACTGCAACCAGAGAAGGATATGCTATTAAGATACATAACAATCCAATCACATAATATAATATATTCTGCAGCGAAACAATACTGGAATGAGTGGCACTTATTCAAGTACTAGACACTACAACTACAACATAGTTCAGCCTTTTATTAGTTTGCTTATATTAAAGTAGATGTGAAGAAGCTTCATACCCCTCCTCCCCCACATCATTACAATATATTGAAGGCAATAGTAAGAAAATAGTTAACTTCAAGTGCTCACAGTTGTTAGCACTAGTACAACTTTAGGACAGCAATCTCAGGGGTGCAAGGATCCATTTCCAGAGACACCTTTCCATTAAATAATCTATTCAGCTGTGTTCTGTCTTCATAGGAAACCAATTTACTATATTAACTTCCCGGCTTTGTTTTTTGCACCTCAGGCCGCATGCGAGGATCTATACTTACTCTTCAGAAGTTAGTACAGCTCTACCCTGAAGATATATCACTCAGGAATGAGCTCGGTGTTGGCTATCTTCTGCTTGGAGATAATCAGAAAGCCAAAGAAGTGTATGAGGAGGTAAATAAAGCATAATAAAGTAATTTGTGGGGGAAAAAACAAACATTTTACCAGTTTTTCTCCAGTGTGCTTTAATATTTCAATTTTTGCTACGGACTTTATAAGTATTTTCAGATGTGGGGGTTTCCTGCTGTTTTTTGTATTGTAGCTTTCGATACTGATTTGTAGATGAGCCATTCACACTATGCACTTTAGGCTGGGTTTGCAGTGCTTTTTAAATTAAGAACGCCATGCTTTTTTTTAATTTGAAATCATATTTTATTATATGTCCATTAACTTGCTGAAAAACATAGCAAAATGTACTCTTCAGTCAAAGTGTCGTACATATCCATATTGAGTAGGCCATCAATGTGACTTTCTATTTCCACTAATCACCATAAAGCAGAGGTTTTTACCCATACTCTGCATTTTAGTCTAGAAAGCCCCACTCCCACGGCCCATGTGTTCTACTTAATGCTGGACCGTTTGTCGGATCCACACAGATAGATGGTGTATCCTAGGGAAAGACCATCAATGTTGTAGTCATCTTTTAATACTATGGACACACTTGGACACTTTAAGAAAGTCCTTCATGATATAATATCTGTAAAATATCTATATATAATAGGTCACCATAGAGGGGAACCCTCTCTCTCTTGCCATTTAATATACAACATTTTTCACCACTACAGGGAAAATGTCTGGCTAGCTGCAGCTTTCCCTGACAACACCTGTTTGCTGGGGATGCCAGAAGAGGGATCTGAAAATTTCATAATTTCCCTGGTCTCTCCCTGGGTGTCCCCTTCTCACCACCACATCAATGTGAGTGCAAAATTGACATATATAGGCCTATTTGGTTCTAGCCAAGACCATTGGTTGCGCAGTACTCAGGTTTGTTATTAAGCACATCTGCATTGGTGGCTGCATTAGAAATATTTTTCTGTCAAAGTGGAACCTGATACACCCCACCTTAACTCACTGGAGGCCTTTGGGTGCCAGTGGTATTACTTGTTCGTTGCATCCGTCTATACATCGTTGCTTCCACTATAATGGACATCAGGGGATTGTGAATATTCTCTGTAGACCTGATTAATCTGGAGTAACTTGTAGCTAGGAACTTGCTGCCTGGCAACCCCATATAAAAGGCGGCTTCTGATTTTTTTTTTTTTTTTTTTTAGATTCAGATTTTTCAGATTGTATGCTCAGGTCATTGTTTTCTATTCTTTTTCAGATTTTATCAATGGACCCTGACAACGGTTTTGCCAAAGTACATTATGGATTCATCCTCAAAGCAGAAAATAAAATTGCTGAAAGCATTCCTTACTTAAAGGTAAGAATAAAAAAAAGGTTTTGGCACACATCATTGAATGTACCCATGCTGCTTTTCAATTGTTTATCTACACACTTCTTCCATTCTGCAATTGTCTTGAGTCTCAACCAACATTAATTTTAGTTCAGGCCATCCACAATGAAGGAAATGCTGACCTTACTGAGACACAATCTCAAGAGTATCAGTCCAGTTAAAATATAAGGTAGACAACAAAAACAACCAATCATTACATTATTGTTCTAGATTGTCTCCATTAGTCATTCATTCCAAAAGCACTCAAGTGTGGTTGATAATGTTGCATCCCACCAGTGAGTGTTAGGACTTGTTCACACTAGTGTATTCTTGCAATATTTCTTTTGATGCTTGCAAAGCGATTCACTTTTGCACAGGGCTTTGAAGTCAGTAGGCCAAACAACGTCTCTGAATCCTCTATTTTTCCACAACCTGATTCCATCTATGACTCGTTCATAAATGACTGACGGCCATGGCCAGACAAAAGCAGAAGTTCCTTTAATTCACAAAAAGCCAGTGATTGAATTCCTATGAAAGAAAATATGTAACAAACTATACATCTAATTCATTATACAATATTAACAATTGTATAATATAATATAAAATAATAATTTCATTTTGAAGGTAGACTCCACAGCCCTCTTTCACAGTAGTTTATGAGATTGAAATGAACAGAATCCTTTGACTGATCAGTATTGATCTGCTTTATTATGCACGCTGGCCAGTAAAACCACACCATTACCGCGGCAACAACTACTTGTAAATGCTACAATTTCTGTTCACTTTAAAAAGCATTCATGCAATGTACGTTGTACCTAACATCGAAAACTATTTGTGTATGTATATATATATATATATAGTGTATTCATGATGTGAAACCCTAAAACATGCAAAAAAGAAAAGTCAATATGGGCTGTGTGCAGAGCATCTGTATGACAGCACTACAGCACTAAATGGACTTCAGTATTGATGACCTATTATATATTTACCAATCAGCTGACTGATCCTGTAGAAGGTACAGCTTCATATAATGGGGCAGATTTATTCTTACCTTTGCAGTAGTTAAAATATTTTATGATAAAAAAAAATCATAAATGATTTATGACTATATTTACCCAACTTTCAATCTGCTTATCATGTTTTGCCTATTATACAGTGGGGAAAAAAGTATTTAGTCAGCCACCAATTGTGCAAGTTCTCCCACTTAAAAAGATGAGGCCGGCCTGTAATTGTCATCATAGGTAGACCTCAACTATGAGAGACAAAATGAGAAAACAAATCCAGAAAATCACATTGTCTGATTTTTAATGAATTTATTTGCAAATTATGGTGGGAAATAAGTATTTGGTCAATAACAAAAGTTCATCTCAATACTTTGTTATATATCCTTTGTTGGCAATGACAGAGGTCAAACGTTTTCTGTAAGTCTTCGCAAGGTTGGCACACACTGTTGCTGGTATGTTGGCCCATTCCTCCATGCAGATCTCCTCTAGAGCAGTGATGTTTTGGGGCTGTCGCTGGGCAACACGGACTTTCAACTCCCTCCAAAGGTTTTCTATGGGGTTGAGATCTGGAGACTGGCTAGGCCACTCCAGGACCTTGAAATGCTTCTTACGAAGCCACTCCTTGGTTGCCCTGGCGGTGTGCTTGGGATCATTGTCATGCTGAAAGACCCAGTCACGTTTCATTTTCAATGCCCTTGCTGATAGAAGGAGGTTTGCACTCAAAATCTCACGATACATGGCCCCATTCATTCTTTCATGTACACGGATCAGTCGTCCTGGTCCCTTTGCAGAGAAACAGCCCCAAAGCATGATGTTGCCATCCCCATGCTTCACAGTAGGTATGGTGTTCTTTGGATGCAACTCAGCATTCACTCTCCTCAAAACACGACGAGTTGTGTTTCTACCAAACAGTTCTACTTTGGTTTCATCTGACCATATGACATTCTCCCAATTCTCTTCTGCAACATCCAAATGCTCTCTAGCAAACTTCAGACGGGCCTGGATATGTACTGGCTTAAGCAGGGGGACACGTCTGGCACTGCAGGATGTGAGTCCCTGGCGGCGTAGTGTGTTACTGATGGTAGCCTTTGTTACGTTAGTCCCAGCTTTCTGCAGGTCATTCACTAGGTCCCCCTGTGTGGTTCTGGGATTTTTGCTCACCGTTCTTGTGATCATTGTGACCCCACGGGGTGAGATTTTGCGTAGAGGTCCTGATCCAAGGAGATTATCAGTGGTCTTGTATGTCTTCCATTTTCGAATTATTGCTCCCACAGTTGATTTCTTCACACCAAGCTGCTTGCCTATTGCAGATTCAGTCTTCCCAGCCTGATGCAGGTCTACAATTTTGTTTCTGGTGTCCTTCCACAGCTCTTTGGTGTTCACCATAGTGGAGTTTGGAGTGTGACTGAGGTTGTGGATAGGTGTCTTTTATACTGATAACAATGTCAAACAGGTAATGAGTGGAGGACAGAGGAGCCTCTTAAAGAAGAAATTACAGGTCTGTGAGAGCCAGAAATCTTGCTTGTTTGTAGGTGACCAAATACTTATTTTTCACCATAATTTGCAAATAAATTCTTAAAAAATAAGACAATGTGATTTTTTGGATTTGTTTTCTCATTTTGTCTCTCATAGTTGAGGTCTACCTATGATGACAATTACAGGCCGGCCTCATCTTTTTAAGTGGGAGAACTTGCACAATTGGTGGCTGACTAAATACTTTTTTTTCCCCACTGTATCTGTTAGATCTCATATTATAGTGCTATTGAACTTGTTCCCTATTGATGATGCTCCTTGGTGTAAATTCACAATGGTGTTTATATTTCAGGAAGGCCTGCTTTCTGGCGAGCCTGGTACCGATGATGGTCGCTTTTACTTTCACTTAGGGGATGCTCTGCAGAGAGTTGGAGACAAAGAGGTGTGTCTAGTAGTCCATTAATTGGGAAAATGGGGAACATCTGTCATCACCGCACTTGTTTGGGACTATAATCAGGCACATGGTTGGGCTGGGGCTCATAGCTATAAATGTGCTGTATTTCTTTATATTCATAAGCTTTGCATATCTAATCAATCATTATCCTCTGCCTCCATTACATATATCCTAACAACACTGTCTTCTTCTCATTCCTCTTTTTTTCTTTTTTTTTTTTTTCTTTTCTCCTCCCTTCCGGTACCCGCCCACACACTATTTAATCCCCCCGCCCTTTGTTCTTTCTCATTCACCTGATGTTGATCTTCTGACCACACATGGTAAGCTCATAATTCTCCCTTCTTCCTACCTACTCACAATCTCCAGGATCTGTTGCTTTAAAAGCTTTTCCCCTGTTCACCTATGTTTTCTCCCTCTCCATGTCCACCACTACCATTGTTATATTGGACTACTGCTTTTTGTTTTCTGTTTATACTTCCATGTATGCATTTCCTTATTTATTTATGCATTTATTTACAGTCATATGAAAAAGTGTGGGCACCCCTATTAATCTTAATCATTTTTAGTTCTAAATATTTGGGTGTTTGCAACAGCCATTTCAATTTGATATATCTAATAACTGATGGACACAGTAATATTTCAGGATTGAAATGAGGTTTATTGTACTAACAGAAAATGTGCAATATGCATTAAACCAAAATTTGACCGGTGCAAAAGTATGGGCACCTCAACAGAAAAGTGACATTAATATTTAGTAGATCCAACTTTTGCAAAAATAACAGCCTCTAGTCGCTTCCTGTAGCTTTTAATCAGTTCCTGGATCCTGGATGAAGGTATTTTTGACCATTCCTCTTTACAAAACAATTCCAGTTCAGTTAAGTTTGATGGTCGCCGAGCATGGACAGCCCGCTTCAAATTATCCCACAGATGTTCAATGATATTCAGGTCTGGGGACTGGGATGGCCATTCCAGAACATTGTAATTGTTCCTCTGCATGAATGCCTGAGTAGATTTGGAGCTGTGTTTTGGATCATTGTCTTGCTGAAATATCCATCCCCGGCGTAACTTCAAATTTGGGTGCCCAATAGGGGTGCCCAAACTTTTTCATATGACTGTATCTAAGTAGCTAATCACCTATTCTGCTTTCATTCATTATAACCTTTACAGACACTTCTGAAGGTGTTTTTAGTACATATTCATTCATTTATCTAGTTATCCACGCACTCTTTTATGTATTTATATAACTACGTATGTACCCAGTTCCCTATCTATATATTATTACCTCATCAACTAAGATCTCTACCCATGTACAAGTATTTATTTATTCAATTTTTTAAGGTACCCTACCCTCTAGACATGAAATTAGATGTTTTAATTTCACTTTTATGCCTATTCATTGTACAATATTATAGTTTATTTTGTGGAGCACCATTGATTTGATATTGCTTTCTATTGTATATTCATTCACTATATTTTCCATTTTGTTTTATTGTATATTTGTACAGTTGGCCTGATGAAGACGCCAGTTTAAGGTGTCGAAACACGTTGCCATTCCCCAATAAAGGATCAATATCACTTTTATATGTCAGCAGCACATTATTTAGTCCTTATTTAGTTACTTTTTATTATTTTTTCTGCCATTTAATATACCAACAACCTTGTTGTTTGGTCCTACGGGCTAGCAGCAGCTGTCCTTGTAATCACACAGCTTGATTACCGCTACATCCTTTCAAGTCCTCCCAAGGCGCTGTGTTTTTTTTACCTAATTATTCAGCTTTTCAAGGATGTCACACTGACTCATTCATTTCTGTATGGGGTTGTAAGTCTGGGCCAAAACTCTGGACAGGTCCAATACCTGTCCATTTTGCAGCCTGGCCTCACTCAGAGCAATAAATGGGGCTGTGGAGGCCTAGGCGGCACACAGATGTCATCCATGTGCCATCTCAGCCACGTACACACTGTGGTATGTATGCATGAGACATAATACAGACGCTAACATGCCCTGCCAATCTACCCATCTAAATAAGGCCTAATGCTATTCCATATCCAAGTTTTACAGTTCAATATAAATGCAATTATTGTGTAACCCTAAACTTCAGAAGAATGGGTACTATAACAAAGCCTGCATATTTTTTATATGAATATGAATGATTGACCTTCGGTTTCATCCAATTCATTCATAGTAGTTACTCTGAGATTGCAGTGAGTGCCAGTAGTGTGCCCATGAGCCCTTCATTACTGCAAGGAAATGAATAAACCACCTAGGTCAAGATGTTGTTTTCTCTCCTATTTGCCATTTCCACAGGACAAAGGTTGTTCAGTAACAATATTAAAAATTTATGGACTCCACATTGCTGCGCTATGTATAGTAATTGAAAATCTCATCTGTCTCTCTCAAGTGCTTGAATACTAACATTGTAATACTAGTTCTGTGCTCATCCCTGTAAGTAAGAATTGCAGTAATCTGAAATGTTAAAATATTTTTTTCCAGGCATATACATGGTATGAAACTGGCCACAAGAAGGGACACTTTGCTTCTGTCTGGCAGAGGTCACTTTATAATGTGGATGGACTCAAAGCTCAGCCATGGTGGATGGCAAAAGAAACTGGTTACGGAGACTTAGTGAGGGTAAGCCTTATGTCAGGCATCATGCGCAACATAAGCAATTCATAATGATAATAACTCTGTTTATATAGCGCCAACATATTCCGCAGCACTTTACAAGTCAGAGGAGACATGAACAGACAGTATTTGACATTTCAATGTGACAAAGAATTAACATATCAAACAATAACAGGGTCCTGCTTGCAGGAGCTTACAATCTATGAGGAAATAGGAAGATACAAGAGGTAGGAGGGCTTGTTTGTTACAATGGTCCAGCCATCTTTTTATTAAATAAGGTCATGTAACTGAAGCTGTATGAGCCGTTTGGATAAGAAATGTTAGCCTAATGTGCGGAGGTGTAGAACAATGTGATCAGGACACGTAATAAGCCGCCTAAACAGATGTGATTTAGGCCATGTTTGAAGCTGCTGTAGTTCGGTATTAATCTGATTGTTTGGGGTAAAGCATTCCAGAGCAGCTCGACAAAAGTCTTGGAGACAAGAGTTGGATGTTCGGATAACAGAGGATACAAGTCTAAGGTCATTGGCAGAACGGAGAGGACAGTTAGGGTGGTAGACAGTGACGAGAGAGGAGATATAGGGGGGCGCAGCGCTATGGATGGATTTGTGGGTCAGTGTGATAATTTTATATTGTATTCTGTGATGGATGGGCAACCAATACAGCGACTGACACAAGGTAGATGCATCTCTGTACTGGTTTTACAGAAAGATGAGTCTGGCGGCTGCATTCAGGAAAGATTGTAGAGGGGAGAATTTAGAAAGAGGAAGCCCAATTAGAAGAGAATTGCAATAGTGAAGATGAGAGAGAATCAGAGCGACAATGAGGGTTTTGATGTTTCCCACAGTGAGAAAAGGGCGAATTCTAGGGATGTTTTTGAGGTGCAGGTGGCAAGAGCGTGTCTGAATATATGAGGTGAAGGTGAGATTCGAGTCAAATACAACGCTGAGACAGCGGGCATGCCGCCTCGGGGTAATAGTAAGACCATGGACAGAAAAGGAGATATCAGAGTTAGGTTGTTAGGTAGATGGAGGAAACACAAGAAGTTCAGTTTTTGAAAGATTTAGTTTCAGATAAAGAGAAGACATGATGTTAGAAACAGCAGAGAGACAGTCCCTGGTGTTCTGTAGTAGTGCAGGGATGATGTCTCGGGATGAGGTATATAGCTGGGTGTCAGAAGCATAAAGATGGTATTGAAAGCCAAATCTGCGGATGGTTTGTCGAATAGGAGCTGTGTAGAGAGAGAAGGGGAGAGGGCCTAGGACTGAGCCCTGAGGAACCCCAACAGTAAGGGGAGAGGAAAAGAATTAGAAGATTTTCAATTTTCCAATCTGCTCCAGAATTGCACCAAAATTCTGTTGGAAAGTAAGCCAACTAATACCTGGTATAAACTTAGACTTGACAGTCTAATGATGAATCAGATTTCTCATCCAGCATCAGAAGCTGTGTAAATCTACCCCATTATGTATTTTTTTCAGCCACTTGTCATAGGTTTCCCATTGCATACTCATAATATATTATAGTTATTCCAAGTAGAAAACAGTTGCATATAGGTAAATTCATGGTATGGTATATATATGTTCTACATCCTCCAGCCCTCTTATGTTGGTGTAGTAAAGCTTAATATAAGTAAAAATAAATACAAGTTTAAAAAAATAAAAATGAAGAAAAAAAATCACACTACTCATGACAACACAGACTACCATCATAACCACCCCCTTCACCTAAGGGCCCTTGCACACTACCGAGTCTCGTCTGAGGGAAATGGTCGGTGTGTGGGTGGTAGTACCTGGACTGAACTGGGCCGTGTGCATAGGAGTCTAGGCATCATGGTCAGTTATGGTGCAGTGAGCTCCCAAATGGCCCGATCGCTACAGTAATGAACTGATAACGTTAGGTCAGGTCATTACTACAGTGGTCGGCTGTTCGGGAGCTCACTGCATCCTAACTGACTATGATGCATAGACTCCTGTACACACGGCCCAGATCAGTCCAGCTCCTACCGCGCACACATGGGCTGTTTCCCACAGATGGGACTTGGTCGTGTGCAAGGGCCCTAAAACTATATATAATTTATATCACAAGGAAGCAAAATAGGGAGCTGATGATAATACTTTAATTGTGAATTTATACATTTAAAAATAAAAAAAACTATAGATTAAAAAAAATCCTCTCTACATATTACCTAAAACTAAACAAAACATTAAAAAAATATGTATAAAAAGGTAGAAAAAAGCCTTATGTATGTCAAAAATTACAAATAAAAAAAACACTATATGCACAAAATCACTATAACCTGCCTGGAAAAAGCCCTTAGCACCGCTTTTTGGATAGTAGCTCCCCATAATTCATCCCTGACTTTCAAGAAGCCTTGTGACATGACTTGACATACTAGCCAAACCAGAAAGTTTCTTCTAGAAAGGAAAGACACCCATCTGCAGCTACTGTACAGGTGATTGAATATCTTTATTTACAATCACTCGTCAAATTACAACACAACACAATAAATATATATATATGTATGTCACTCATACTAACTACAATTGTACAGAAGTAAAACATGTAGTAAAGGCACAGATCCTATACCATATATTAGACTCTGCACTACAGAAGTACAACATGTAGTAAAGGCACAGATCCTATACCATATACTGTATTAGACTCTGCACTATAGTACAACATGTAGTAAAGGCACAGATCCTATACCATATATTAGACTCTGCACTATAGTACAACATGTAGTAAAGGCACAGATCCTATACCATATACTGTATTAGACTCTGCACTATAGTACAACATGTAGTAAAGGCACAGATCTTATACCATATATTAAACTCTGCACTATAGTACAACATGTAATAAAGGCACAGATCCTATACCATATATTAGACTCTGCACTACAGTACAACATACAGTAAAGGCACAGATCCTATACCATATATTAGACTCTGCACTACAGAAGTACAACATATAGTAAAGGCACAGATCCTATACCATATATTAGACTCTGCACTACAGAAGTACAACATGTAGTAAAGGCACAGATCCTATACCATATATTAGACTCTGCACTACAGAAGTACAACATGTAGTAAAGGCACAGATCTTATACCATATATTAGACTCTGCACTACAGTACAACATGTAGTAAAGGCACAGATCTTATACCATATACTGTATTAGACTCTGCACTATAGTACAACATGTAGTAAAGGCACAGATCTTATACCATATATTAGACTCTGCACTACAGAAGTACAACATGTAGTAAAGGCACAGATCCTATACCATATATTAGACTCTGCACTACAGAAGTACAACATGTAGTAAAGGCACAGATCCTATACCATATATTAGACTCTGCACTACAGTACAACATACAGTAAAGGCACAGATCTTATACCATATATTAGACTCTGCACTATAGTACAACATGTAGTAAAGGCACAGATCTTATACCATATATTAGACTCTGCACTACAGTACAACATGTAGTAAAGGCACAGCTATTATACCATATATTTTAACTTTAATGTGTAGACAGATCTTTACCTTATTAGACTCTGCACTAAGTACAACATGTAGTAAAGGCACAGATCTTATACCATATATTAGACTCTGCACTATAGTACAACATGTAGTAAAGGCACAGATCTTATACCATATATTAGACTCTGCACTACAGAAGTACAACATGTAGTAAAGGCACAGATCCTATACCATATATTAGACTCTGCACTACAGAAGTACAACATGTGTAAGGCACAGTCTTATACCATATATTAGACTCTGCACTATAGTACAACATGTAGTAAAGGCACAGATCTTATACCATTATTAGACTCTGCACTACAGTAGTACAACATGTAGTAAAGGCACAGATCCTATACCATATATTAGACTCTGCACTACAGAAGTACAACATGTAGTAAAGGCACAGATCTTATACCATATATTAGACTCTGCACTATAGTACAACATGTAGTAAAGGCACAGATCTTATACCATGTATTAGACTCTGCACTACAGTACAACATACAGTAAAGGCACAGATCTTATACCATATATTAGACTCTGCACTACAGAAGTACAACATATAGTAAAGGCACAGATCCTATACCATATATTAGACTCTGCACTACAGAAGTACAACATGTAGTAAAGGCACAGATCCTATACCATATATTAGACTCTGCCGTCAACGGGTAAGGCACAGATCTTATACTTTTGCTCTGCCTCAGGTACAACATGTAGTAAAGGCACAGATCCTATACCATATATTAGACTCTGCACTACAGAAGTACAACATGTAGTAAAGGCACAGATCTTATACCATATATTAGACTCTGCACTACAGAAGTACAACATGTAGTAAAGGCACAGATCTTATACCATATATTAGACTTTGCGCTACAGTACAACATGTAGTAAAGGCACAGATCTTATACCATATACTGTATTAGACTCTGCACTATAGTACAACATGTAGTAAAGGCACAGATCCTATACCATATATTAGACTCTGCACTACAGAAGTACAACATGTAGTAAAGGCACAGATCTTATACCATATATTAGACTCTGCACTACAGAAGTACAACATGTAGTAAAGGCACAGATCCTATACCATATATTAGAATCTGCACTATAGTACAACATGTAGTAAAGGCACAGATCTTATACCATATATTAGACTCTGCACTACAGAAGTACAACATGTAGTAAAGGCACAGATCCTATACCATATATTAGACTCTGCACTATAGTACAACATGTAGTAAAAGCACAGATCTTATACCATATATTAGACTCTGCACTACAGAAGTACAACATGTAGTAAAGGCACAGATCTTATACCATATATTAGACTCTGCACTACAGAAGTACAACATGTAGTAAAGGCACAGATCTTATACCATATATTAGACTCTGCACTACAGAAGTACAACATGTAGTAAAGGCACAGATCTTATACCATATATTAGACTCTGCGCTACAGTACAACATGTAGTAAAGGCACAGATCTTATACCATATACTGTATTAGACTCTGCACTATAGTACAATATGTAGTAAAGGCACAGATCTTATACCATATATTAGACTCTGCACTACAGAAGTACAACATGTAGTAAAGGCACAGATCTTATACCATATATTAGACTCTGCACTACAGAAGTACAACATGTAGTAAAGGCACAGATCCTATACCATATATTAGACTCTGCACTATAGTACAATATGTAGTAAAGGCACAGATCCTATACCATATATTAGACTCTGCACTACAGAAGTACAACATGTAGTAAAGGCACAGATCTTATACCATATATTAGACTCTGCACTACAGAAGTACAACATGTAGTAAAGGCACAGATCCTATACCATATATTAGACTCTGCACTATAGTACAACATGTAGTAAAGGCACAGATCTTATACCATATATTAGACTCTGCACTACAGAAGTACAACATGTAGTAAAGGCACAGATCTTATACCATATATTAGACTCTGCGCTACAGTACAACATGTAATAAAGGCACAGATCCTATACCATATATTAGACTCTGCACTACAGTACAACATACAGTAAAGGCACAGATCCTATACCATATATTAGACTCTGCACTATAGTACAACATGTAGTAAAGGCACAGATCTTATACCATATATTAGAGTCTGCGCTACAGTACAACATGTAGTAAAGGCACAGATCCTATACCATATATTAGACTCTGCATTATAGTACAACATGTAGTAAAGGCACAGATCTTATACCATATATTAGACTCTGCACTATAGTACAACATGTAGTAAAGGCACAGATCCTATACCATATATTAGACTCTGCACTACAGAAGTACAACATGCCGTAAAGGCACAGATCTTATACCATATATTAGACTCTGCACTACAGAAGTACAACATGTAGTAAAGGCACAGATCTTATACCATATATTAGACTCTGCACTATAGTACAACATGTAGTAAAGGTACAGATCCTATACCATATATTAGACTCTGCACTATAGTACAACATGTAGTAAAGGCACAGATCTTATACCATATATTAGACTCTGCATTACAGAAGTACAACATGTAATAAAGGCACAGATCTTATACCATATATTAGACTCTGCACTACAGAAGTACAACATGTAGTAAAGGCACAGATCTTATACCATATATTAGACTCTGCACTATAGTACAACATGTAGTAAAGGCACAGATCCTATACCATATATTAGACTCTGCACTATAGTACAACATGTAGTAAAGGCACAGATCTTATACCATATATTAGACTCTGCACTACATTAACAAGCTAATAAAAATTCACAGGTCAGTGAGTAAGCAACTGACAGGTGATACAGATGGGGGAGAGAAAAGGAAGGGAATCATAGGAATCAAAGGGAAAGGAGAAGGGTATCAATGAATAGTCCCTGAGCAGACTCAGGCCGAACGAGAAGCAGTTCTGAACTTTCCCAGTTCAAAAATGGATGTTTATTGGTAAGCCACAAAGAGTCCTTAATACATTTCACAAGGAGCCAGGCTTTCTGGATAGCTTCAGTGCTGTGGATCCCAGGGAAAGGTGTACTTTAGGCTGCCCCTGCGTACAAAGTCTCTGGAGTTCATTTTCCAGGGTGTTCTACAGGGCCTGTGCAAATGGGCACTCCCAGAAGCGATGTAAAAGTGTTTCCTCAGCAAATGGGCACCTTGGTGTAGTCCAGCATACTGTGCAAAATGTTTTTCTTTTTTTTTTTTGCAAATAAAATAAAATCACCTTAGATCGCACATTATGTGTCATCCAACATAATACTAGAATAAAGACACAGCTATATTACAGAATTTACGTATACAAAAAGGTAATAGAATTGCATGCTTTGATATTGTGGAAATAAAGTCTATATTAAGAAATATTACTTAGAGAGTAGAAGGATTAGAGAGACAAAAAAAATGCTTATGAAGTTGTTTGTGAGATGGAGGTAGATTAGGAGTTTATGAGGTTGCCGGTAGGCCAGAGAATGAATAATGCTATACCTCTCCTCCACAATGTACCGTATGGTGACTTCATTTATGGTACATATGAGAGATTTTTATTAGCTGTTCATAATACATCTAGGGGATCCAGATCTGACGGAAATTAGTTTTGAAGTCCAGTAATATACTAGTGGAGTTTTATTAAAGTGACCCTCCAGATGACAATAAAAACATCACAATAAATGCATAATGTATAGTTAAAATACCTGAAGCCTGCAGTTTCTGAGATTCCCAGTCATGGTCACCAGCTTCTCAAACTGCTCTAACCACAATTTGGAACAGCTCCCTCTCCTCTTCTTCTCTGCTGTTCAATCCAAGGGGTAAATGACAGCGGAATCTATGTCAATCCTGAGGCTGGTGTAGATTTGCACCTAGGAGCAAGGGTGCTTAGATAAAGCACCTAATTCGATTGACATCAGGCTGTAAGGTAAGGCATCTGCTCTCCTCCACAAATAGTGCACTCATTGGGCAGGGCCTGGTATTGCCTTATTGCTTAACCCTATGCACACAACTAATTGACAAGAATTTCTCTGTTTATCTGTTTTTTCTAGTCTCAAACAACTGCTTTAAAAGGGTTTATTATTATTGGATTAAATAAAGGATTCTGCTTTTTTCCACAAGCAGGAACCTCTTTTATCTGTAATCTGCTGGCCACATTTCCTTAAAACTGAAGCTGAAGTGTAACACTAGACATGGACCATGAACTGGTGCTCTTTCATACAAAACTCACTTTTTTCTAATCTCATAAAATCCTTTGAAAAGGTACCTGAATTTTCATCAAAAGTTGAAATATCTGGGTCTCGCTGGGCAGTCTGTTCTATGACTGTATAAGCCTTCGCATGTGCTGCCCTATCAGTTTTTCTGCTGCTAATATCCCCATTATGGCTGCAGCACATTTTGCATTTGTCTCTGAGGCAGGGGGATATACAATACAGAACAGTCCTCCTCCCATACATTACTACTGGTTTCTTTACATGTAATTTTTCCAGGAGTAACTGTAAAATAGCAAACAAATTAGGCTGGGTTCAAGCCAACGCTTGGTTTCCGTTTGTGAATTCCATCCCTGAATCCTCTTGAAAAATGCAGCGATGCAAGCCGGACTTTTCTCTCCGCATTTTTCAGACGGAAATCCAGCGGACCCCATTATAGTCTATGGGGTCCACGGGTAACCATTTTTTAAGCAGATTGGGTTTCTGTTTTTGGGTGTGAATCTAGAGTTACTGAGAAAAGCCCAAGTGACCGTAATATATGAGATCCAATGACACTGGGCTCCAAATACGGGTTACAGACACAAAAAATGGAGAAGTCTGAACACAATTAGGAAAGTTGCTTGTTTTCTATGACTATAACATCCCTTCAGCACTAACACAAGCAGCTAGTCAGAAGTAGATAGAAGTGTGTATACTGTTCCTATACTCTCTGTGAGTAGCAAGAAGCTGCAAGTTCCTCTCTGTGCAATGTACAGGCAAGGAAAGCTATGTGGAAATGTGTAGAGGCTGTGAAGAGAAACCTGCTCTTCGACTCACTGTGTTCCTATCTTGAACTTGTTGGTTTCTAAAGGTGGAACTTCCCTAGTAACAGGCAGTGAACAGTAACGCCTATTGCTAGGAACTTTAGAGAGGTTTTTTAGGCAGAAAACCAGAAATATTTTTAAATTCCGTGCATTACATTTTGGTTCAGAATCAGATGCTCTTTTAAATGAGACGATGTTGTCTGAAAAGTTAGTGACCATTTAAACTTATTAATTATGAAGTATCCACTTTTTTTATTGTGAGCAAATTGTGAATGAGGCCAGAAACACAGTAACAGAAGCATGTCACGTGAGGTTATTATGACCACATGTGGAGCCTGTCACCTAGCCTTAATTGCCTCCATCTTTTTTGTTTACATGAAGTACTGTAGAAGCTTGGTGTATATAAAAATGTAAATGTTTCAATATAGAGAATATTTTGTGAGTATATATAGCGTACATACAATGTATACATTATGCAAATCTAAATGCATGTGTATAGATATGTAGGTTGCCTTGATTTATTTGTCTACCTTAGGTTTATTTGATCGTTTTATGGAAGAATTGTACTGTTAAGAGTATATTGATTCCTAGTGGGATTCATTCATAAATGAAATTGATATTTTTCTAATCAGAGTGGTATTGTTCTGTCCCTGAATGGGAGAGCAGCTGGAGAATAATCTAGTAAGCAGTACTTATTTTCACATTCTCAAAAGACCCTTAAAATACCAGTAAAATTGACATTTATCACTCTGAAACGTTGCTTGCGAATAATGAGCATCTTATTATTCACCAGATTGATTATCAGGCGCTCACCGTACGCTTTTATAGTGTTCAGCCGTTGGGACTGTGCATTTGATACACTGCATTGAGTTTCAATATACCTTTAAAATGAGGTTGTATAAAGTACTCTCACTGCATTATTCTAGATCTGAGACCCCCAGGGTTTCTTTCTTTTAATACGGACTGTTATATACACATGACTAGGACGGCCATTTTGTGGAAATAATTGCATTCCGTGTGCAAGTTTGTGATATTCCTAATTTGAACTGAATGAACTGGCTGAAATTGTGTGTGTGTGTGTGTGTGTGTGTGATATATATATATATATATATATATATATATATATATTTTTTTTTTTTTTTTTTTGTTTGAGTTGGAAGGGACCTCAAGGGCCATCGAGTCCAACCCCCTGCAAAAGCAGGAATTCCTAAAACATCCCAGCTATATACCTATCCAGTTTCCGCTTGAAGATTTCAATTGATGAAGAACTCACCACCTCCCGTGGCAGCCTATTCCACTCTCTCACTACCCTTACTGTTAGAAAGTTTTTCCTAATGTCTAATCTGAATCTCCTTCCCCTTAGTTTCATCCCATTACTTCTCGTGCTTCCTTCTGCTAATGAGAATAGGGTAGATCCCTCTGCACTGTGACAACCTTTCAGATATTTAAATACCGCTATTAAGTCTCCCCTTAGCCTTCTCTTCTGCAAACTAAGCAGTCCCAATTCTTTTAGCCTCTCCTCGTAGGACATGGTTTGTAGACCTTCCACCATTTTGGTTGCTCTTCTCTGGACCTGCTCCAATGAATCGATGTCTTTCTTAAACTGGGACGCCCAGAACTGTACACAGTATTCCAGGTGGGGTCTGACCAGGGCAGAGTACAGCGGAATAATTACCTCTCTTGATCTAGCTACAATGCTCGTTTTGATACATCCTAGAATTTGGTTAGCCTTTTTAGCCACCGCACCGCACTGTTGACTCATGTTGAGTTTGCGATCTATTATTATGCCCAGATCCTTTTCCCCTGTACTCTCACTTAGTACTATTCCTCCCATACTATATATGCTTCTTGCATTTCTGTTACCCAGATGTAGAACTTTGCATTTGTCCCTGTTGAATACCATTTTGTTCACCTCAGCCCATTGTTCCAGTGTGTCTAAGTCCTTTTGGATGCACTCTCTCTCCTCTCTAGTGTTGGCCATTCCTCCTATCTTTGTATCATCTGCAAATTTTATTAGTTCCCCATTAGCCCCATCATCCAGATCATTTATAAAAATATTAAAAAGTACTGGGCCCAGGACAGAGCCCTGCGGCACCCCGCTTTTTACTTTCTTCCAGTTTGATGTATAGCCATTTAGAATTACTCGTTGTGCCCGATCATTAAGCCAATTGTGAACCCACCTCACTGATATTTTATCAAAGCCATACTTGATCATTTTTTCAATAAGAATGTTATGTGATACTTTATCAAAGGCCTTACTAAAGTCAAGATATACTATGTCCACTGCATTCCCCTGGTCCAACCATTCAGTGACTTTATTATAGAAGGAAATAAGATTAGTCTGGCAAGATTTATTAGGCATAAAGCCGTGCTGGCTCTGATTAATTAAAGCCTTCCCATCCAGGTACCTAATTAAATGTTCTTTAACGATTTGTTCAAAGATTTTTCCTACTATTGAGGTCAGACTTACCGGCCTATAATTTCCTGGGTCGTCTCTATTCCCCTTTTTGTAGATGGGGACCACATTTGCCCTTTTCCAATCTAGAGGGACCACTCCTGTCTCCCATGACTTATTAAAGATTATTGCAAGGGGTTCTGTTATTTCCTCTGCTAATTCTTTTAAAACTCTAGGGTGTAAATCATCCGGTCCTGGGGACTTGGTTTCCTTAATCTTAGCTAAATGTTCTCTTACCAAACCTTCACTTATAATCAGCTTGGAGTCCTCATTCCCCTCATCACTATCACCATTAATGTTGATATTTCCATCCATTTCTTGGGAGAAGACGGATACAAAATATGAATTTAGTAACTCCACTTGCTGATCCACCATGTTAACTTTTTCACCCTTTTCGTTCTTTAGGACTCCAATGGTTTCCTTCACTTTTCTTTTGCTCTTAACATATCCCCAAAAACCTTTTACATTACTCTTAACTTCTTTTGCAAGCTTCAATTCGTATTCAGCCTTGGCTTTTTTAATGCTTATCTTGCAGAGTCTGCAAACTGCTGTATACTCTCCCTTAGATATAGCTCCCATCTTCCACTTGTTGTAAGTTTCCTTTTTCTTTTTTAGTAGGTTATGTAATTTTTTGGTCATCCATCCTGGAGTTTTTAGGTGATTCCCATTTTTCTTGCTTCTAGGTATTGTTAGTTCCTGTGCATTAATGATTTCCCTACGGAAAATTTCCCACCCCTCATGTGCATTTTTGTGCTTAAGTAATTTTCGCCATGGAATTCTACTAACCCTTACCTTTAGGCCCCTAAAATCTGCCCTACTAAAATTGAGTCTTCTAGTCTTTGTCTTCTCAGGTCTTCTTCTTCTTACAACCCCAAACTCGAGTATAGCATGGTCGCTGAATCCCAATGTCCCTGCTACCCTTAATTCCTTAACCATGTCCTCCTTATTAGTTAAAACTAGGTCCAGAATGGATGTTCCTCTTGTGTTTTCTTCTACTAACTGGGCAATGAAATTGTCTGCTAGAGAGGATAAAAATTTGATAGAGCTTTTACTCGTAGCTGTGTGAGTTTCCCAATGAATATCTGGGTAATTAAAGTCTCCCATGATAACAATTTAAAATTTCTTCGAAAGCGTGGTCATTTGCTGTGAAAAAATCTCATCTCTGTCTTCTGTCTGTCCTGGTGGTCTATAATAAACACCTATTATGATGTCCTTATCGTTGTTTTTCCCCTGAATTGTTACCCAAATATTTTCCAATAAGTTATCATTTTGTAAAACTGTGATTTCCGTGGAAATGTGATCTTTTTTAACATACAATGCAACTCCTCCCCCTCTTTTATTAGTTCTATTTTTTTTGAATAAGTTGTATCCTTCCATCTGTATATTCCAATCATGCTTATCGTTCCACCAAGTTTCTGTAATACCAATGACATCATATTTTTCCTTCTGTATTATCAGTTCTAATTCTCCCTGTTTATTTCCCAAGCTTTGCGCATTTGTGTAAAAACATTTCAGATTGCGCTCTGGTACTATATATATAACATACATGCTGTATATCAATACCTTCAAAAAAGCAAACTTGTGAAAACAGTTCTAATAACTGCTATCATTAAAAAGGTCAGACAAGTAGCTCAGTATATAGAGAAGTGCAAAATCAAATGTTGCTTGAGGCTATGTACACCATGGTCAGTTTTTTTTTATTATTGCAATATATATATTATTGGCTAGAAAAAAAATCTACAAATAGGGTTTTAGTAAAAATCCTGCTTGTTTTTTCTTCTGTAACCTTCACTTGCTCTTGTATAGTGCAACCTGCTGTGTGCCCTTGATAGTTGGTTCTGTGACTGTTATCTCAGAATTTTGATATTGATGACCTATCCTCATGAGAAATTATCAATATCAGATCAGTAGGGGTCCAAAATCGGGCACCCCCACTAATAAATTGTTATCAGCAGTATTGGTGATAGCAAAAACAGTCCACGATACTGGAAGGACACAGTTCAGTACACTTTGTAGTGGGCACGTTGGGTTACTGCAACTTAGCACCCATTGTGAAGTTACCTCTTTTACCCATGCTATTTATCTGTAGTCATATGCTGTCTTTATAGGTAATATATGGTGTTTCACTTGAGTGACAAACATCATCACAACATTAGGAACATTGTGGCTAAATATATATATTAATGTAGATTCCACTGATACACCTGCAGTAATATCAATTTCTGATCTGACAGTAACAATAGATGTATCCCCGTGGCTAGAATTTGGGTAAAAAAAAAATGTAAGAACATTGAAAGAGCTCGGAAATGATGGATAACTCTCAACAGCTCTCAGAGTGTCCACTTAGAATGAACATTAGTCTTTAGTTGCCCTTTAGCGAACAATTCGTCAAAGCGTTTCCATTGGGAAATAGCAAAGTATAGATGAGGCAAGACAAAAGTTTTAGTAGAGCGCCATCTTCAATGATGATGAAGCCCAGATATAAGGCCCAAAATAATCACTTTGCCTGTTTACTGTATCCAATCTTGTGTAACAGTAAAGTAAATATATCCCTCTGTTCACATCCTGGGTCAAGACTGACACTTTTTCCTTTAATCATCATTTTTGCACTGGTATTAAGGAGATGTCTTTTGTGGGTAGGGCAGAGAATTTTTTTTGTTTCCAGTTTTTTTCTACATTTCATCCATATGAGATATACTAGGGTTTCTTTATTCTATTTTTGGTAAAGGTTTATATGCTTTATAGTAAAATTTCTATAATCCTGCACCCTAGAAACTGAAATGGTGATGGATGCTCAATTGTTTGCGCAAGTGGCCATATACTTGTTCAGTCTAGGACTATTCCTTCTACCTGTCCCATAACACATGCATACTTGGTTCAAACAAACATGCATGTGTTCTCAGTGGGGAGAGGAGAATAAAGCATTTCAGGGTACCCTTGGTGCTGGTTCATTTTGCCTGATCCTGGGACTGGGCAATTATTCAGAAGCGTTTGTCAATCTGGTTAAGGGAGAGTTCACACTACCATTGGTGACCGTCAGTAGTGTCCATTGCTATTGTCCGTTACAAGATTTTAGTATCGGACACTAGCTGAACTGTCAGAAATCCGTTAAAATTTCCATAGTCACAGGCCTCAGAGATCCCTCACGTCATTCAGGAGCCGGAAGAGCCCTGGAGAGCACCAGTGCCGGAGCTCAGGGGAGGTGAGTAACACTGTTTTTTATGTTTGCTCACCTCCCCGACCACCTCTAATTATACTCTGCGGTCTGAGGAGACCACTGGCCAAACCTTGTGAGACAAATCTTGTGAGGTTCGCCCAACAAATACTTACATCCCGTGCCCAACAACAGTAATCAAATGTATCAGCGGATTATAATGGAGACAAATTACTTGCCATTTTGGCTTTTGGACTATAACCCATTTTGTTCTCACTGTAATTTACCCTGAGGGCATGGATTTTAAAAGGGTGTGGCCCAAAATTAGATAAAATGCCCAAATAATCACAATTTTACAATTGCCCAGCCCTACCCTCATCCTTTTTTCTCCCTGACATTTACCAAACAACTGTCTGCCAATAATCTAATACATACTACAATGTCATCTGGTGCCAGTGAAATCACAGGATTGTAGACCTTAGACTACTGAAATGTATACGACCACCTTTACTATTATTTATCAGTATTTTACCTTGTTTCTCTAACCTGGGATTACTTCTGACATTTATGCAATGCTTTTATTTTTGTACTTCTAAATGTAATCCTATGGAGCTTTGGGTGCTGATGTAAAAATAGAACTTAATTCTTAACAGAAAAGAACAAATTACATTCTAACATGTTATTTCAAGATGCCATAATGCAACAAAACTCCTTGATCATGATACAAAATCTGTACAGCTCCTACCTGTCATGCATAGATTTGGGCTCCAGGTGCAAGTGCAGTCTTTGAGCTACCTTTCAGTTACACACCAGATATGACATGATGTATCCTAATGTAAAAATTGTTATTACACATGTATAAATGACCATTTGGCATTCAGCAGAAGCCAGAGGTATTACAGCTACAATCCTGTATAGTAAACATACTTGCAACAGTCCCAATTTTCCATGAAATGGACTGCGACCCACACAAAAGTGGGTGTTTAATCCTTTATGGGGTGTTCCCGGCAAGGCTGTGGAGTTGGGAGAAATGTAAGGACTCTAACTCAGGCTTCAAAATAAAAGGATTACATTTGATATATTTTATATTTATTTTAATTCGATACATATCTTGTTGTATATTAACTGTTAAGGAATTTATCAAACAATATGCAACTAGGCCAATATCGAAAAATTCACACCTTGTGTTTGGAGCAAGTAGCAATATAGTAAGTAAACAAAACATGCCCACACTAAAGGAAAATATCTCATATGTATTAATTACAATGAATAAAAGCATACAAATGTATTCACATGGGGGAAAGGTAAAGGGAATACCAAAAAATAATAACAACCAGGTAAGTATACCATAGGGAGGCAACAATTAGCATATGGTTAACACCTCCAACGAAGCCTGCGGCGAAACGTGCGTCAAGGGGTTTGTTAACCAGGTGGGTTACTCTAGCGACTATTTTTTCATTTTATTTATGGTGGTTGCTTCCATATCTATGCATTTATAGTACGTGTAGCACCTTTTATAGGTTTATTGCTTACTTTACAAGATTTTGTTTGCTTGTTTGCACATGTATTTATATCTATGATGGCTGCTATCAAGGGATCTATATTCATTGCCTCTATACCTTTTATTAACCATATGCTAATTGTTGTCTCCCTATGGTATACTTACCTGGTTGTTATTATTTTTTGGTATTCACTTTACCTATCCCCCATGTGTATACATTTGTATGTTTTTATTTATTGTAATTATTAAATATTAGATATTTTTCTTTAGTGTGGGCATGTTTTGTTTATTTACTATTGTGTAGGAATTTAGGACAGTGTAGAAATTTTATACATGTACATATGCATTATGTCTTATCGATCTTGGGCCCCTATTTGCCAAAACCAGTCAGTTGTTAATGAAGGAGTCAGGCTGTGGCAAAATGGTAGTGTGTGTCGTAAATTTGGTTACCAACTCCACAACCTGTGGTTCCTGGGCATTGGGTGGGGATTCAGTGTCCTTATTTTGGTCAGTGTAGTGGTTGGGCCCTTTGACATGACAAATATAATGTGGATGCCTTAATCCACTTCATAATATGAAGTGGATTAAGGCGTCCGTTCACTTTGGGATTTTTACACTTTAGATTGCTTTTTCTCCTAAGACACTCAGTGTAAAGCATATGATTACCATACCAGGCAGATATAGTGCAAATGTAATTTTGTGGCTTTATCATGTTCCTCAGAAGTGACTGTTTATGTGACTGGAGAATAACATTTTTCTTAATATATTTGAGAACTGTTTATAATACCTCATTTTCATGGAACGTCTCTTCAGTAATGAATGTTAGCCCAAGTTCAGAGTAGGTGTAAAACTGCTTTGGAGACGCACGTTACTGTCATAACATAAAGCTCATTAGCTCCATCGAGACAAAGCCTCTGTCTTGCTATCACTTCACCAACGACAATCTGAGCTCTTTCATCTATAGTCAAAGCATGACAATTACTGGGCTTAAATGAATCTGTCACCTACATACAATGGAGGCAACCATGTGCTGAGACAATATTCATGAGCATGTAATCTGCGAACAAGACCCTGAACTGTCACAAACACATCGGGTCGATATTTACTTGTGGTGCGCTATACAGTGAACATTCATTTACATGACAGAAAATCAGTAGTCTTGTGTTGGGCGGTATAAGATGAGGTTCTCAGCGCTGTCAGATTCAAAATTTATTGGTCAAAAGAACTAAAAGTTGAATGGTTGGGACAATTCTAGTGAAAGAGTTAAATCTTTGGTATTGATGTCTTGGAACATGAAGTTCATCCCAGTGCAAGAGAGTGGATGGAGACCTCAGTGACAACAGTAATGGGCAAAATAATGTAGAAATTAGGAGCCAAATAATTGAGGAGAACATCCTTTGATAGTAGGAAGTCTCAAGAGATTGATTTCGGTAGTCACCTCCTAAACCTATTGACTATGTGTCTGTTTCCAGCTACAAATGAAGTCTATAAAAGATTGGAAAGTTATGTGTGGAGTGCAGGTAGGAGTTCATACTCACTTTGACACAGACCCTGGCGTACAACAACACAATGGTGTCGGTTGTCTACTACCTCTTATGTGTCTTATGTTTAGACCAGTAAGGTGTTTCCTCAATTGCCTCTAAGAAATTAATTCCTATGTAAGAGTTGTAAGAGATCCAATGCACTGGTATTGGAGGTTCTGAAGCAGTATGTACTAAACAGATAATGTGTGACTATTTTATGGTCAATGTTGTGTGTCTTGCACAATATACTGCTGTGTGGTGGCAACAAATATATAAAGGTAATTCTGAGGAGATGCAAGGCAGAAATACACAGTCCCCCATAGCAAAACTGGTCCCCATTGCCCACTGAAAGCCCAACCTTTATTAAAGGAGTTTTCTAGTATCAGACTTTGTAATTGCCAATTGTTAGGCTAGGGCAGGCTGTAAATATTAGATCAGATACGATCTGACTCTTGGGACCTTTACCAATCAACTATGTGAAGGGGCATGTACTTGAATAGGACAAAGCTGCAATAACTTGTACAGGAGCTGCCCTGTAGATGACATGTAGTGTAAACAATGTATATGTCCTGGTGCATGCTCTGCAGCACCTTCATCAGCTGATCGGTGGGGATGCTTAGAGTAGGTCCTGTACTGACCTGATATTGGTGGCCTATTCTAGCAATAGTAGTCTATCCTTGGGAAAAGATCCATTAAAGGGAATCCTATTCAGGGCATTCCCCCTGCGCTCCGAGCACCCTCCGCGTCATAACTTTCCACCACCCCTTCACTCCCCTCCTCCTCTTCAGCGGAACTTCTGCCTTTCGCAGGCATCGGACTGCGCATGTCCGGGCGGCCATTTTCCGTTGGTCTGCTACACAATTGTACTGTGTAGCAGACCACCAGAAAATGGTCGCCCGGACATGCTTATGTACTGTGCCGCAGTATGCTGGTGTAGCAGACCACTGGAAAAAGGCTGCCCAGATGTGTGCAGTCCGATGCTTGCGAAAGGCAGAAGTTCCAGGAAAGAGGAGAAGGGGCGGTGGAGAGTTATGACGGGGAGGGTGCTCGGGGGCACAGGGGGATCACCCCGTTCTCCGTGATCCTAATTTACATAACAGAATAAACCTATTTTATCAGAAATGGCGGGGAGAAGCTTAGATTGGAAGGTATGAGTAGAATAGCTTTTTTTAAAGGCTATTCCAACATGCCATCAGTTAAAAATGTGTTTTTCTAATGATAGACTTCCTTTAATGTGAAAGAATTATTCCTATGTCAGTTCTCCCTAAGTTGGTTGGAGATATGGAAACAGCTGAACACAGCAGTTCTATGCTGTTTCCATAACTCCCATAGAAGTAAATGGGAGTTACGTTGACTATACTGGCCCTGCTATTTGGCCCAAGCTGGTATGTAAACACTTCATGTAATATCAGCAAGGTGGCAGACAGATTTTGGGAGTCTATATCTGAAATATTAGCTGCAGCGTGTGCTTCTGTGCCTCTATAACTATAGCTCTCAAATAAAGACACCCATTATTGTGCCACCTAAAACTGAGACCACTGTTATACACCATGATGTGCCTACTCCTGCCACATAACTGAATGCAGTCTATAGTATTGTGTGTGCCTAGCTATTACAGCCTGTTAGATAGAAAGTATAGTGTAGAATATAGGATTATACAACAATATTATTGCCATTCTAATCGCTATGTTATCTCACACCTCTCCACTTCTGATAACCTCCAGGAACGCTCATATATCCTAGCATCTCTATTATAAGATTTGTGGATTACTGCGAGATTATGGAAACAGTGTCCAGGATGTGAAATATACTGCTAGTCTTTTTTTTTTCCAATAAAATATGTAAATGGATCTTCACTTTCTCCTACAGCGATTTTAATATTTGTAGGCAGAGATAAGATTTCTCCCAAGGTGAGATGCTTTCTGCATACCAATGAGCCAAGCTGAAGAAGCAGCATCCAGGCAAACATCTATTGTTTTATTATTCACAGCTGGTTACCTGCTTTACATCCGCACCAACGCTTTGTTTCAATGAAAGACCAAATAACTAAAGCATTTCTTCCTTAGAGATACGCTTTGCGATTCGATGCTTGGATAACTATTGGGCACATATTATGTGACATATTGACTGCATTGCATAGATGTGCTTTATATAAGGAGCAGGATGCTTATAAGAATGGGGGGATTTTCCACGTGAAGCCTTAATGATCTTGTTTTATTTCCTTGTCAAGGCTTTGGAAGCCAACTGGAAGATGATTCGTGATGAGGGCCTTGCCGTCATGGATAAAGCCAAAGGACTTTTTCTTCCTGAAGATGAAAACCTTAGAGAAAAAGGAGACTGGAGCCAATATACATTATGGCAGCAAGGTAATAAGTCAGAGCAGTTCTCCTCAAGTATAAAGGAGGCCTCATCCGGGTGACCCGCCAATAATTGGAGAATATAATAGCTATTTTTCTCAGGCTTCCAGCTATATTGAGATTCATTGACACCCAAGAATAAGAAGTTAATGTCATTCTTCCTTATTAATGTCACCACTGAACTACACATTTCAGCTGCCTTATTAAAAAATGTATAACCTTGTATGTCTGTCTAGCTAACAGATAAGTGAACATGTCACTATAGAGGGTCACTAAGGTTTCTCTCTCTGTGACTGCCAGGGAGGTCTAATGAGGGCTCAGGACCACGGGCCTAAGTATCAAGCCTGCAGGCATAGGAGCTATTATAAGTAAGGTGCAGTTAGCAATGACTATGGATATTGGAAGGGACAAAATGTTCCTAATTTATGCTAAGGAACCTCATGGTTACTTGTTGCATCCTCTCTGTGTGCATTGTCCCTTGTCACCAGCATTTTACATGCATTTTTCCTGTGCTCTTACATCTGTATGTGCATTATTAAGTGTCATCATTATGTGTAGTATATATCTATAGTGACATCCTTAGGGGTTTGTAATGTAACATGGCCAAGTGCATTTATCTTTGAAGTGTAAATCTTGTTTGCATATTTCCTGTCCTACAACTCCACAGAGTAGATTATCCATGTGCTGTGACATCACAGTGTGAAATATCTATATGTGATGACATCTCAGTCTCATATTTTAATAGAGTAACTTGTAACCTCCCTTCAGAGGTCATTCTTTTAACTTATGCAGAACCCTGCTAGATATTGATTAAAATAAACTGTATTCTTCACGGTTAAGAAATCTTTATAGTTTATAGTTTAGCCTATTAAATTTAATAGCTCTGAGCTACAATATCAGACAATTCACACATAAAACTTTAAAGAAGGAGGAAGAAATTGGTTGCTCCTTTTTTAGCAGTTTCATTCATTTAATTATATTTATCTGCTTGATAGGACGGAAGAATGAGAAATCTTGTAATGCCGCACCTAATACATGTGCTTTGTTAGAGAGATTCCCAGAGTCCACTGGATGCCGCAGAGGACAGGTATGGGATGATTATGAATAAATGGGTCAGTTTGTTTTTTTTGTTATGGAAAATAATATACAGTTATTTCACAATATATTTCTTTTATATATTTCTTGTAACCTTCCATTTCAGCCCAATGAATTGTATCAGTGCAGTTATAGCAGTTGCCTGGTGGTTGTCCAACAATCACAACTTACACTTATCCACAGGAGAGATAAGTCTATGGAAGTTCCTGGAACCCCTACAAAAGAGTTGGGGTATTGCATCTTTTGTTTAAATGGAGCGATAGTCATGCATTTTCTCTGACACTCCATTCAATCTCTATGGGGCTGACAAAGAACATTGGTAATACATGTGTGCTGCTACTCCATTAAAACTCTATGGGACTTACAGACTGCAGTGGTCATACATTTGCACTGCCAATGCATTCAATGTCTATGGGACCGATACAGAGAGGTAGGACTCCCAGTAATTAGACATTGTGGATAAGTGACACATTGCGACTGTGGGACAACCTCTCAAGTAAAAAAAATATGTTACATTGCAAAGAACAGCACTAGGTGGGACCTGAATAAAGCACACTCTACGTCACATCCTCAGCTAAGCACTCTACCAATCTTCATATATGACCCTGAGACTGCTTTTATGACCGTCATTGTCTACTGACATAAATAGCATTCTGTCCTGCTGACATTTACAGGAACCCTTTTGAGAATAGGATTTCCCTGCAGCCTCCTGCTTTTATTGGGACAGTTCCAGTAATAGTAATATACTGAAGTATTGTAAACTATCCACATTTCTAAGGGTTGATTCACCTTATATTTTATTGAGGTAGTAGAAGCTATGTTGCTGGTTATAACAAGTCTTATTCCAGGGTTTTCTCTGAATTGAATTGACTTTTAGACACTACAGATTATATTCCTTGTGGAAGTTATTTCCTTTATGCTAGTGTTATTTTGCAGTAAATCTTGGGGGAAGCTTACCCCCCAATTGTCAGAAGCAACAGTATGTGACAATGGATGCTTCCCCTTTATAATGTATGTTGTACATTATTTTTAATAATAACAGCTAACTTGTAGTATTTAATAATAACAGCTATGGGTGTGTAGTATTTTCAAGAAATAGAATATATTCAGCGTTGTGCTATGGAATGGGATATGCCTTGCAGCTTTATACCTCGACTTGTACTGTTGAAATCTTTTTAGGTCATGGCTCAGCTGTAGAATTTTGTGTCAAGGTAAAATCCAGATGCATCTTTCCTGTAGTTTCTTTTCCTAATGATAGGTTTGTATTTTCTCATGCAGATTAAATATTCCGTAATGCACCCAGGGACTCACGTGTGGCCCCACACAGGACCCACAAATTGTAGACTACGAATGCATTTGGGTTTGGTTATTCCAAATCAAGGCTGCAGGATTAGATGTGCTAATGATACCAGGTATGTTTTAGCCTTAGCATATTAGTGTACTATATCTCTTGTAGAGTCATTATATTTCTTGTTACTTTGTGAACCAAGCCTAATATGTTCAGGTATAAAAATGGACTTTATGGACTAAATGTGAAATACTTGGTAAATTATGTAGGATTATCTTAAAGGGGACCTATCTCATTGAATGTGGTGTCTAATCTGCAGGCAGCTTGTCATAACACAAGAGCAGATTGTTATATAGCTTTGTACACATACAGAGAAATCTGTCATTCACTGGTAGGACCGCCCATTGGACTCCAAAGCAAAGAAAGAGCAGGAACATAAAAAAATAAAATATAGGTTATAGTAAATAATTCCCCATAAACTATATATCTATCTGCTCAACTCTTCCTACTCTGTATCATACATGTCACAGATAGGACCACGTGCACAATGTGACATGTTCTCTTTAAGATAAACAAAGTCCATTTGTATATCTGTCCATATAAGCCTTTGTTCACATTAGCCTCAGAGCTTTTATCGCAGAGACATGACTGCTTTGCTTTATCTAGTTGACATCTGATCCCAACAAATCCTGATCTGATCTTTCTGTTAGGATTCTGATATTTGTCATAGCTGGAGATTTCTGTTACACCTGAAGTAAACAGAAATTTACTGACGTGAACAAAACAGTTGTACGTTATATGTCTGTACTGGTACTTGGAAAAGAAAAATTACTCCTTGGTGGAAAAAGGGAAAAAGGGGAACTTGCCCTAGCTCCACCTTTTGGAAAGTAGCTCCCCCTTTTGGAAAGTATAGAGCAATGTCTGTTTTTTTTATTTTTAAACCTAGTAGCATGATCTGGGAATAAAGCAGATACAGAATATCTCCTCCAAACGGAATAAAGACCTATCTATAGACAGCTGTTTCAAAGTTATTGCCTCTCATCAGTGGTTGGGTGAGAGGTTATAGACGTGGGTTAGAAGGGGTACTACGATGTGTCAGGCCATCTTGTGGTATACAGGGACTTATTAGACCATACATGCCCTGTTAAAGATTCTGGGAAAAGAATACACAAATACATTATCTTGGTGGAAAAAGAGGAACCTGCTCCAGCGTCACCTTTTGTAAGGTAACTCCCTATAGATAAAAGCCTGGTTTTCCTGAAACCTAGTGGCATTATCTGGGAATAAAGTCAAGTCAAAAATCTACTATAACACTTTTTATATGACACTCCACTGATGACAGAGAAAAGAAGAATTCAGCATGTTGGCTTTTTTTAGCGATTTATTCCCTTTGTCCTAGAAGACAACATAAGAGAGTGAAATTCCAGGAGTTAATGCTTATATTTTTGGTACAAAGTACAAGTACTTTGATCTTAACATTGTTAAGAAACAGAAGACTTATACAAATACTATGAAACGGAAAAAAATCACTTAGTATTTGGGGACCTTGTTAATATATTTTGCACTGGGGCCGGCAGCTTCAGGGTACACCTCTGGTCCTCCCCCATAATTCTGTCTGCAGCCAGCAGTGCAGATGCTTATGTAAAGGGCTGTCCTGTCAAGCGCAGCTGTAGCCGGCTTAAGTGAAGCATGTACCTTATAAATAAGTAAACACTGCTGGCAGCATCAAAGCTCTCCTTAAGGCTTCCAATTAGGCAGAGATTTTATCGTATTAATCCTTCAGTTGGTGACATGCTGTCTCAGCTCATCTTTTATTTCCCCCAGTGGTTTCATCTGTTTTTTTTCACTTCTTGTATAAATATACAGTATGTAAGACTATAGCAAGCACTTCTTTGTGATCTTTTCCCAGGTAACATTTTCTACACACCCCTTGACAATTTACTGTTCAGGCTTTTTTGTAAGTGTAAGAGTCCCCTATTGTCAGGAATGGTGATAAATGTTTGATTGATGGAGGTCTGACCGCTCGGATAGAACATCAGTCACATGCCGGCTGCCAAAAATATCAGAGTACAACGCAAGGCTGTTTTCAGCAGTCCCATAGCCTTTAATGTAGCGAACATACTTGACTGCTGCTCCATTCAAATAGGGGGGCATAGAACCTCTTTTCTCCGAGCAGTCGGACCCCTACCAATCAATCACATCCTCTATCCTGAATTAAAAGGGTTGTCCTACTATAACAGCAGGATGATAAGGATAGGTGTTTGCTGCTGGAAGCCCCATTGTTCATGAGAATGGAGGTCTCAAGCCGCCCATCTGAATGGATTGATGGTCGCACATGGGCGCTGCCACTGTATTCATAGATCTGTACTCCACCATCTGTGGCATAACAATGGTGTGACTATCCTGTGGATATTGCATAAACGTCTAATGTGAAAATACTCCTTTAAAGGAGTTATCCAGGGAGTTTGTCAGCACTTCCTCTAGGTTCTTTATGCACTAAACCTAGAGGTTTCAGGCTGGTTCCCTCTCTGGGTCATGTGGTTGATGATGAATTCGGCCTCCTCCGTCACCTCCTGTGCTGATAGGTAGTTAGGCTATGTTCACATCTGTGCAGGGGTCTCCGTCATTTGGGTCTGCTGGGGAACTCGAACGACAGAGAGCCGGACCGCTAAAACAGCAGTTACCCGCAGACACCCCTGGACTCCATAGACCATAATGGGGTCTGTTGGGTGCTGCCGTTTTTATACTAAAACCGGCGGAGAGAAAAGTTCTCTATGCACGACTTTTCTCTCTGACGATTTTCATTGGAGACTCTAGCGCAGATGTGAACCTAGCCTTACCTATAGTACGGGGACTGCCTTCAATATACTCTTCCAGTCTCATAATACAAGTAACTACCTGTGATCGACGGGAGAGGACGTGGATCAACTTGGGGTTTCCAATCACATAACCCAGTTATCTAAACCAGCCCAGGACTCCCAGGTTCAGCTCATCAAGAATGTCGGAGGAAGTAAGTGTTGATACACTCCCTTTAAGTCTCTATAGAAGTGTCAGGATACAAAGTATAGCAGCTTGTTCACATGCAACCATTATTTTACAGGTCATGGAAAGAAGGCAAAGTGCTCATATTTGATGATTCTTTTGAACATGAGGTGTGGCAGGAAGCTGATGCTTACCGACTGATATTTATCGTGGACGTATGGCATCCTGAGCTCACACAGCATCAACGGCGGACACTGCCCGCCATCTAGTCACCAGCAGAAGAGGTTTACAGGGTCCAGTATGTGAAGGAGGATAGGGTCACCCTCTGAAGCCCTACAACATGTCCTCTTGTTGTCGCTGCCTATTTGTATGAGTTTATGTTACTTTTTATGCCTAATACTATTTTCATACAAGATGTAACTGATTTGTGTTCGTATAAAGACTTATTGAAGGATTTTCATATACAGGTTCATCTCAGTTAATTAGAATATCTTTGAAACGTTTATTTCTTTCAGTAATTAAATTAAAAAAGTGACCTCCTATATTTTCTAGATTCTTTACACACAGAGTGTTCTATTTCAAGTGTTTTATTTCTGTAAATGTTGATTATGGATTACAGGTAATAAAAACCCAAATCTAGGAAAATTAGAATATTGGAAAAAAGTTCAGTATTGTAAATTCAGTGTGTCACCTGCCAAGGTTTCCTAAGCCTTTAAATGTTCCCTCAGTCTGCTTCAGTAGGACACACAATCATGGAAGACGCTGATTATAGATTGTATTACTGAATTACTGAAATGAATGAACGGTTCACAGATATTCTAATTTATTGAGATGCACCTGTATTTCACCTTTTCTTATGCTGTTTTTGTGAAAAAAGAAAAACCACTATCAATGTTTAAGGAATTGTATTTTGTATTTAATGGTTTTGTACAAAGTAGCGCCACACTTTACTCATTTACCCAGATATTCACTCACCTCAATATCTACTGCTGCCTCTTACATAACAGATGAATATTCTGCTGTTTTTGGTTTTGTTTCTTTTTGTTGTATTGCATAATGCACAGTCCTAGTATGTCCACTGATATATACGTCATAAACCTATTGAATGTAGTCATTGTGTGAGCAGAAATGAGAATGCAACCTCATCGTAAACTTGGTGCAATAACTCTGGATGCCTTGAAATGAATGTGTCACAATATCTGCCCCCCTACAGTGCAATTTGCTCCTATAAAAACTATTGATGTAGATACAAAATGGCTGACAACTCTGTCTGGAATATGGAAGGAGAAGTTGCTTGCTCTAGAGTTGAATAAAAGACTATTTAGTGGGCATTTAATGTGCAATTTTACCCCCTTTTTTACTTCTGGGACTTGTATTCAATATACAGACCCACTGCATTACCCATCCTGATGCTGGGTTCTGGTGGATCAGTGTTGTCATAGGACTTTGTGTGAACCCAAGTGACAAGCTGCATTAGTTTCGACATTATTAATGGTGAGGAATTGGTAATGACCTGACTCCAAACACTGGGAGAAATTCAGTAACACATCTATGTCTGGCACATTTTTGACCCTTTGTTGCGGCAAAGATGAGACATATCCCCCATTCTGCACCTTCGTTGCCACTTTCTGTAAAAGTGGGTGGAGCAGGCCTGCCCAGGATATAGGAAACGTCAGTCTTAATAAATCTGCCCCGGTGATGATCACGAACTGCCAAGACATGAAGTGTTGTCATGAGGACAGAAGTTGAGGGACTGCAGGCACAGAGCCTGTGCATAGATCACTAATATGTCTGGTAGTGAAGCCTATATGTTCAGGTTTATGAGGCTTTTTATATATCACTAATGTGAGTTCTCCTTTACCTAGAGCGTTTTTACTGCTTTAGTCAATCGTTGCTGTTGTTTATTGCTGGATGTTACAGCTTGGTCTTTGTTACTTTATTTCCTAATATATCTCTGCAGAGGTTGGAACTTTATTTTTCTGATACAAACTTCCAGATTCCCTGTTTAGTCATATTCTTCGCAGATACCATGTTGACTACCCACAGCCACTACTATAACAAAGTATAAGACCAACTGTGTACACTTATATACTTAAAGGGATTATGCAGGAGGGAAATTATTGACCTCAGTAGAATAGCGTACTTAATAATTTTCATACTTTGTTTAAAAGGAGAAAAAAGCCATGTTGTTCCCATACAGTCCTCAGCCATATGGTACAGGAAGTTCTGTATCTTCTTCCTATGCTGTGACATATTTATACAGCGTCACATGACTTAGGGCAGCCTCCATGTCATGTCAGCTCGCCAATGATCACATGAGTACAAGGGGCTGAGTCAATTGCTGGCACCTTAAAGACATGTGATTATTGATGGCCAATGGGAGGGAGACGCAAGGGGATGGCTTGTTGTATAACCAAGTACAAGTGCCAGCCCATAGGTCACAGGTCTGTATAATCTCTGAGCTTGGCTTTACCTAGCTGCACATGTGTAGCTTAAGAGGAGAAAAGCAATGCAGGGGAAAAAGAGGGTGAAGAGATTTCAGATCTTTCATTTCTTGCTGAAATGCTAAGTCCCTTCTCAGAGAAGGAAGTTGAGCAGTATGGTGGGCATACAGGGTTAAATAACAAATGAGATGGAGGTAAGGAATGAAATGTGCACAGCAGATAACCCCATTACATCAGTAATAAGCCTATGGGCAGTAGCATCATATGCTGCCTCTAGTGGCAGATGTAGGCAACAAGCATATCATTCTTTAAACCTACGTCAAGCAAGGGAAATTGTATCTCTGTATCTAAACAACTAAGCTCTGATCACTATTGAGAATAACTCAGATGTATTCAGAAATTCAATTTCTGAGATAATAATAGTTTGGTCCTTCTATTGGTCCTACCCGACCTTATATTGCAATTAAAACTGTGAGAAATGTATAAAGAATTTGACATATGTGTCCCAGAAGTCTCAAGTACTCTCAAGTATTCTGTGTATTGCAGTAAGACAACCGGCTGCGGCAGAAGCCTCCCCCTACTACAATGTCTGCAGTAGGAAGCAAGGGACACCAAGTCCCATCCAGTTGGTAAGACCCACGTTTCAGATCTCTGCCAGCTAAAAATGGTAGAGATCAGTAGTCTCAAGTATTGCAGAAAATCCTGCAGTCTGATAAATATCATAGACAAGTTTATCTCCTGGTGGCATATAGGGAATCGCAGCTGAAAAAAACACTGTGGAAAAAGAGGCTTGCATTTTTTACTGCTTTTTCACTGTGTTTTGCATATTTCCCCCTCATATAGTCGATGGTGAAAACACCAAATGCTGCACTTTCCGTAACAATTTTTTACACAGTTTGAGGATGAAATTAAATAAAAAACCTCATTCACTTTGCTGGAACTGTAAAACGCAGGTTTTTTTTTCCGCAATGGCCAAAAACTCTGCATTTACACAAAGCGTGACATCAGCCTAAAGGAGTATTTTTATCTCAGGCTTCCATGGCTTCCGTCAGCGTCAGATGGTTGGGATTAGGGTAAACAATCCGCACAGCTCAGCAAGGCAGCAAGTTATACTGTTTCTGTAACTCCTTTGGCTATTTCTGAATATATAGACTAGGTGGTTGGTTGGGATCTCAATCCCCACATATAAATAACCTTTTAAGAAATTATGAGCATCACTCTATACATAACCTGCGTCCTGACCATCTTTGCAGTGTAGATGTGTCCATGTGCAGATTCTTTGTCCCTGCAATGTCTATAGTACATGCAGTGATGCTCATTTCTGTAGATGCTGCAGCGAAGGGTTTATTAAATAATTTTTTTTTTTCCGTATTTTTATGTCCTTTTATTCTTCACAAATAAAAGAGCTGACTATAAAAATTCTAATTGAAAACCACTTTTAGGAGTCTTAAGGCTTCTGACAACAGTCTTAGGCTGTGGCCCCGCCTTGTGAATACATAGCATTTTCCGTATAGGTATAATAGAGACAAGGTCTCCAGAGGGAAAGTCTGCTGACTTTCTGTAAAAAAAACAAAAAACACTGCGGGAAAAACCCTGATGCGTTTCCGCCGTGGTCTTTTCTTCTGCGTTTTTCGGCTGTGGCTCACTACGAGGGGCCTTAGTGTTCGCCATGGCAGAGCCAGCTGTAAGTGTTAGAGAGAGTGCCCAATTAAAGGGCTGACTACAATGAGATCGCTCACATATAACATCACCATGAGCCGTCTCTGCCTTATCTGACAAACCTATAGTACGGCAGCTCTGCTACATCTGTACACCATCAGGAACCATCAGTGCTATGCTGAATGCTATTTATGGGAAGAAAGGGGCATTAAAAGAGTGAATGTATGAGGGACCATTATGGTTTTATGCTGCTGTATGTCAGTTATATATTCTGCATTCGTTTTTCTGCATTGTATAAATAACTTTTGTCTTTCTACGTCTGACAGTAAATGGATAGACTTGGGTGAAGATTACTCTATAAAGTATTTATCAGACACGGCAAATTGCTTCCATTTAGATTGCCGGGTAAATATATTACATGCAGTTTGTGTTTGGTTTACTCCCCTTGCTGCAGAAATCTTGTTCTATTTGATGGTAATCTTATATATTTCTGTTTGATCTTTTAGTGCTAGAAGTGTGGGCCGGTTCATCATCTTAAATCACATCTGAACTAAGGCTTATAGAAAAACAGGAACATGCAATAATCTGCGTCCTCTGCTCATGCACTTGAAATAAGGAGCTCCTTACCAGCAGACATAGAACGCAATTTTAGATCATATACACTATATATGCTTGGATTAATGTGCACATATCCCAGGGCGAATTCACTTAGCATCACAGCAGGTTTGCCTTTCAGGATTTTAAGAAAACTGAGTGTGGGAGCTGTAATGGTCATGGGAGGACAATGACAGGAAAGGGCCCCTGTGCATGAACTTTCACTGAAACACCTCAGTCTCATGGTACAGGATACACATAACATATAAGGCTTCATGCACACTGCTGTTTTTGCAAGCCCCATGTTTTCAGTTTTTTTTTAATGGACGACACTTGGACACCTGAGTGTCATCCGTTTCTTTTTCACTGCATCATTGATTTCAATGGGTGGTTCGGCTTGCAAAGCGATCATATACATGAAGCCTAACAGAAAGCAGAATCCCATTGAAACGAAGTCCCATCCATGCGGATTAGCCCATAAAGTGGTGACACTAATGTATGCCCCTATTTACAAGACAGCTAATCCCATCCCCAAGGCATTGCTATTCTGTTGTCCATCCCAACATAACATGCCCTTCTTTCTCTAGTACAGCTGCACAGGCAATATGTTCTCACCTGGTAATGGTATGAAGAATATGGGTTTCAATCATTACATGGTAGATGTGTAATACATGGAAGACTAGATAGTAAGAACGAGAGCTACTTCTTCTCAGCACCTCTCTGTTCTGGCTTATAGAAGGGGATCATGTCCCAGGTAAGGACAAATAATGGATCAATCCCAATTTCATTGTACGGCCCCCATGACAGCCATTTTGCCAAAAGCTCCTGCTGCACACAACAGTCATAGTTTAGGTGAAGAAAGAAATGCTGTGCCAATTTTCTATTACAAGCTGCTGCATACATTTTACATACATTACATATACAGTATAAACATATACCATATATAACATAAGTTTAACAAAGAATCTAGCTTCATGATAAAGTTGAAGTGAGTCTGTCAGTAGTAAATTCGTTATAAACCTAATCCCAATACCTTGTAGAGGTGATCCTACGGTTTCCAAATACACCTCTGTTATTCAGCTTTGGAGCCCCATTTTCATGTAAGTCACCAATGTATTCATGTGCACTTTTCCCCTATTTTGTATATGCTTAAAATAGCAACTTACATGAAAATGGCGCTCCAGAGCTGAATAACAGAGGCATATTTGGAAACTGTAAAATCACCTCTAGAAGGTACTGGAATTAGATGTGTAAACAAGTAAATGCTGATAGACTCCTTTTAAATGCTGCGCCAACATGTGGTTTTGCCATGAGTCACAATTCTTTACACAAAATGAGGTACGCTAAAAATTGTGACTATTGTCATGCCTTGTAATTCAGAAAACTGGCATGCAAGGCATAATAAATTGGCCCCAGGTCTATTGTAAAGAATAAGGAGCATCTGGCTTAATCCATCACCTGGAGCAGAGGCGTAGCTAGCGGGGGGGGGGAGAGGGGGCGGCTGCCCTGGGCCCACTGAATTTTTGGGGGGCCCACCCCGGGGGCCGCCATTAATACAGCCTTTATTTCTAACTAGATCGGTGTCTGCAGACACCGATCTAGTTACAATGCGTCCTGGTGCTTAACTGTCTTGTAAACCGCAAGCCAATACAGGCCTGCAGTTTACAAGACGCCGAGACCACAGACCGATGTCTGCTTCTCAGCGCAGGCGGCGCGATGTTATGACGTCATCACGCCGCCCGCGCTCAGACACAGACGTCCTGCGCGTGGACAGGGAGGAAGCGCCGGCGGCTCCATTCATCATCATCGCAGGTGAGTATGACTTTTTTTTTGTGGGTATATTAATAGAATAAGGGGTAGATAGGAGGGGGAAATATAACTATAAGGGAGGATTCATTAGGGGGCATTATGACGATGGGGGTCATTTATATAAGGGTTATTAGGGGTCCTTTATATAAGGGTTATTAGGGGGTATTATGAATACAAAGGGGGAGGTTATTTATATAAGGAGCCATTAGGGGGCATCATTTATATTAGGAGGCATTATGAACATAAAGAGGTGGTCATTGATATAAGGGGTCATTAGAGGTGCAGTATTTATGTCAGGGGGAATCAGGGGTATAATATGAGGGAGCAATTAATTTAATGAAAGTGGCACTTGGGCTTTATTAAGACTAAGGCCCCACGTAGCGGGCTGCAGGAAAAACCATGGCGGTAACATTGTGGTTTTTCCCGCAGTGCTTTTCACAGAAGGTCCGCAGAGGTTTCCCCTGTGGACTTTCTGTTTTCAATACAGCTATATGGAAACCGCCAGTGTTTCCATAGGTATAATTGACATGCTGCGATTTCCAAAATCGCAGTGCGTCTGCTGCACATATTTTTCTGTAATGTGTGGATGGGATTTGCTAGAATGCCACGGTTTTTTTCTGTGGGTTTTCACCACAAGGGGCCACATCCCATCCCCACTTTGCAGTAAAATATGCGCAGCGGAAACGTTGCGATTTCCAAAACAGTCGCAGTTTTGTAAATCGCAGCATGTCAATTATACCTACGGAAACGCCGGCGGTTTCCCTATAGATATAATTGAAGCAGAAAGTCCGCAGAGGAAACCTCTGTGAACTTTCTGTGCAAAGTGCTGCAGGAAAAACTGTGATGCATCACTGCCGCGGTTTTTCCCACAGCTGTTTTTTGCTGCGGAATGCTACATGGGGCCTTAGCCTTAAGGAGTTTTCCAGCTCATTTTTATTGATGGTCTATGCTCAGAATAAATCATCAATAAGAGATAAGTGATTCCCCACTGATCAGCTGTATGAAGGGGCTATGGCGCCTGTTTATATCACACACTGTCTGTTTATAGTGACCGTGTGATGTAATTCCAGTCTTGTCACATAGACATGCATAGGACGAGGCTGTAGTTATATTACATGGCCGCTATAAAAAGAATGACACTATGTAAACAGAGAAGGGGTCACGGCGCTTACACAGGTACCATGGTTCATTCAAACAGCTGATCCTGGGGGTCCCGGGTATTGGAACCCCGATAATTTTTTTTTCCCTTGTTTTTTTTTCCCTTTTCAATTGGGAAATACCTGGGACATTATTAATAAGGAGCACTATTTAAAGGGGGTGCACAGGGAAGTTATTAATTTAAAAATGCACTTAGGGGTATTATTCATTATGGGGGGTATATTATATATTTTATAACTGGGGGTAGCAGCAGGATGGGGGCTTTGTGCAGGTGAGGACAATGTGGGTCAGGTGCCTGGAAAAGTAAGGAGCCAAAGATGTCTGTGTTGCAAACTTTACAGAGACTGGAAGAAATGGTCATGGCCGTCCAGATGGGAAATGTGAAGGATTAGTCAGAGACGTCACCGGTAAGTCACAAAATGTTACTGCCCTGTATTCACCTAAATTGTCTGCAGAGCCCTGTGTAGAGCTGCTATATACCACTATACAGTCATCGTATACTGATAGTATCGGTATATGAACATGTCCAAGTTGGGGGCCCATTTGGACATGTTCACCCCCCCTGTGCTGAATCCCTAGCTACGCCTCTGACCTGGAGGGAAACCCCTTGAGAGATAAAAGACACCTTAGGGCGGGGACGGGACATTGCAAAAATGCAGCGTTTTGGCCGTGGCGGAAACACTATGGCAAAAAAACGCTGTGTTTTACACTGCCTGCAAAGTGGATGGGATTCTAGTCCCAACCACACATTGCAGAGAAAAATCCACAGTGGGAAATCTGTGTTTTTAAAAACACTTGCGTTTTTGAAGATAGCAGCATGTCAGTTATACCCTGGCCTTTTTTGGCTGCGGCTCTTACGTGGGGCCTTAGCCTTGCAGACGATTGTGTAGAATGTAACCTGCGTTATAGGCATCATGCAGACTCTATGTGAAGACAATAGTGTATACTCGCCTAAGCAGCAATTGTGGGGCAGATCAATAAGACTTTGCGTTGTCTTTTTAGTAGTCCACATCTGCTGAATTCTAATGATTTGTGGCATTAGTGTAATATATAAGCAATTACAGCTAAAAGCTCCACTAAAGAGGGTTTCACTATGGGAATTGCTGCGTGCACTGAGACCCACTTGATGTAATATTGACATTTTATGACATTGGTAAATGCAATGGATTAAAGAAGACTTGTCACCTCTCATGCCTGACATGCCTGTTTTACTAAATACTTGTATTCCATATGAAAAAGAATAGCACGGCAACTTTGTTGGAGTACTTCTCTATTGTGATGTTATTTCTCCTGGAATTGCTAGAATTTGCAATTCATCTTGTCAATAAGGATGTGTCACTACAAACTGACTGCACTGAAAGGACACGCTCCATTGAGAAGGGAAATAGTAACACGCAGTTGTAAATGTAGTCATATATTTCAAGGAGGGATGACAGAGTAATAGTGTAAAGCAGGGTTACTCCTGAATTGTTTTATTTTGGGTGGTACAAGTAGTTACAGACTTCTTAGGTGAACTGACAGGTCATCTTTAAATGTTTGTACAACCCCAAATCTCAATGTTTATCCATAACTGCGCTGTATAGAGCAGTGGTCTCCAACCTGTGGCTCTCCAGACTTTGACTATCACTGCTTGCTGGGAGATGCGGTTTATCAAAAGCCTAAGGATATGTTCATACAGGGGAATTTGTAGAATCTGAAAAGTTTTGATAGAATTTTTTCGCTTTACCAAATCTGCCACGGAAACCAATGTACAATTTGCAAATTCTGCACTGGCCAGGCAGTAAATTTCTCATTCATTTTAGTGGGCATTCTCAGGCAGAATCTGCCTGAATATTGAGCATGACGCTTAGCATCTGCCTCCCAGACTGATTTCAGGTAGAATTTGGAGCTGATTTTGAAGGGAAATCCACCTCCTCGAAATCAGCTCCAAATTCCTCTGTGTGAACATACCCAAAGAGCTGCAGGGTGTAGATCACTGGTAAAAGGAGCAAAACAATATTCAGACCTCGAGATAAGTGTCTATTTTGTGTCCTTAGAATCTGAATTATTTTTCTAATGAAAGTTTTCAATATGTGATTTGTGCTTTTTTGCTATTGTTTCTTGTATTTTTGAAATAAAATACTGATCTTATTAAATTCAGGTAAATGGATTGTGGTCCTTTCTCTGGTATTATGGTATTTAAACACATAATAACCCGTGTTCTCTGTAATGTTAGTGTCTTCAAACTAAATATATAAAATCCGGTCTAATGAAGTCTCAGGTGCATTGAGTCTAATGTTCAGTATGAGTCTGCAATATGGTTTTCCATAATGTATCCAGTTCTTTAAAGAACCAATCATCCTGGAATTGTTCATTATGCCTGAGGAAAGTGTTCTAGAAGCAGGTTCAGATTGTGCAGTATCAGGCTATATTACTTCTCTTCGCAGAGCATGTATATTACTTTAGAACAAAAAGAAGGCATATCTTTTACAAAAAAAGAAGACTGTGCCATGGTGAGATCCACTCTAGTATTTGCAAAAAATATACATATCCTGTGTGGACTAATATACCCAGGTAAGTGCAACCTTAGGGGTTATCCATCTTAAACTTATGTAAAATTGTTAATATGCCAGGCATACGCCGCTCACTCACTGTATTTTTAGTAACCGCTGTTATAGGTATATATAGGTAGAGGTATCCTATAGTTGGAAGGGAAATCGCTGCTTTACCACCACTACTAAAAGTAAAGTGAGTAAGCAGCACAGCATCCAGCTTTTTTTTTTCCAAGATGGCGCCGCTGAAGTGGCTGCCTGTTAGGCAGCTCTGAGACTCTCTCTCTTATTTTTCTTTCTCTGTCTGTTTTTTTATCTCTCTACTTAATGGACTTTACACTATGAAGAAATGAAGAAACAAAGACTTGGAATTGGACCTTTGTGATAATTTTTTTTGTTTTTATCTGTCTTTTTGTCCTGCTGAAATGGGGACTCTTGTGTCTGCAGGCATTTCTTTTGTCTACACAAGAGAGAAATTACTGCAGCTTAGAGTCACAACAACAGGGCTGCATACCATTTGCCCACCCATCCCCCAAGAACTCTGGAGAAAGAAAAAGCGGGGGAGGGGCTGCAGAGCAGGAACTCTTCAGAGGATCAAAAAGAGGCGTTACCGACCAACTGTTCCCTCCATCATTATGGGCAATGTGAGATCTCTTGCAAACAAGATGGATGAACTAACAGCGCTCACCAGGCATCATCAGGAGTTTCGGGTGTGCAGCATGATGCTACTTACAGAGACTTGGCTCACTGAAGTTACTCCTGACTCTCTGGTCTCCTTGGATGGTTTTAAACTCCTTCGGGCAGACAGGACAAGGGAGAGCGGTAAGAGGAAAGGAGGGGGGCTGGCAATGTTTGTGAATAATAGATGGTGCAATCCTAGGCACATTGTGATTAAGGAGCAAACTTGCTGTAAGGACATTGAACTATTAGCTGTGAGCATGAGACCTTTCTATCTACCAAGGGAACTATTACATGTCATCATGATAGCTGCATATGTCCCCCCGTCTGCGAAAGCTGACGCCGCCTGCGAGGTCCTACAAGCCACGCTGAGCCAGTTACAGTCTCAGCACTCCCAGGCCCTCCTTCTTGTGTCTGGCGATTTCAACAACGCCTCTCCATCATCCACACTTCCCAGTTTCACACAGTATGTAACCTGCCACACAAGAGACAACAAAACACTGGACTTGTTCTTTGCCAGCGTGAGGGAGGCATATAACTCATCAGCCCTACCGCCCCTGGGAAGATCGGATCACAACCTAGTACATCTCCGACCTGTGTACAAGCCACTTGTATGTAGAGAACCAGCTGTCACCCGCACAGTGAGGATATGGTCCGAGGAGAGTGATGAGGCTCTGAGGGACTGTTTTGACACAACCGCATGGGAAGTTTTGCAGGATTCGTATGGAGAAGATATAGAAGGACTCACACACTGCATAATGGACTACATTAATTTTTGTGTGGACAACACAGTACCCACAAAAGTGGTGAGGTGCTTCTCCAATAACAAACCATGGACTAACTCTGATATAAAAACACTACTTAAGGAGAAAAAGATGGCATTCAGGACAAGAGATAAGGAGGGGTTGAGGGAAGTACAAAAGGAGCTGAGGAATCTAATCAGGCAAGGAAAAGCCAGTTACAAGGAAAAAATGGAAAAGCAAATAGAAAGAAAAAACATAAGGGGGGTCTGGGAGGGGCTTAAGTCAATTTCGGGTCATAAACAGTCTGTCTGCCAGATTGAGGCAGATGTTAACTGGCTTAATGAACTAAAACTATTCTTCAACAGATTTGATCACACACCAGCTCCTCCCACCCCAGCATGTCCTTCAGCTCCCCTCACCACAATGACTTCACCCCATTCACCCCATGTGGCTACTTCCCAACAGACCAGTAAATCCAGAAATCTATCTTTATCTGACCACAGTCTGACCTTCACACGGGCCCAGGTGAGGAAGGAGATGAAAAAGATCAAGGCGAGGAAAGCCGCAGGGCCAGATGACATCAGTGCAAGGCTAATTAAGACTTGTGGGGACCAGCTGTGTGGTATAATTACATATATGTATAATATGAGACTGAGGCAGGAAATAGTCCCTGAATTATGGAAATCTTCTTGTGTGGTACCAGTTCCAAAGAAACCTCACCCTATGGACCTCAACGACTACAGACCTGTAGCACTGACATCCCACTTGATGAAGATCTTAGAGAGATTGGTTCTCACACATCTTCGCCCTCTAGTGAGCCCCGCTATGGACCCTCTCCAGTTTGCTTATCAACCGGGCATTGGGGTAGATGATGCCATCATCCACCTTCTGCACAGGGCTCTGTCTCACCTGGAAAAACCAGGGAACACGGTGAGAATAATGTTCTTTGATTTCTCCAGTGCTTTTAACACCATACAGCCCAGGTTACTTAGAGACAAGCTGGGCCTTGCTGGAGTGGACCACCACCTCTCCAACTGGATCCTAGACTATTTCACAAATCGACCTCAATACGTGAGAGCCCAAGACTGTGTGTCAGGTACCGTTATCTGTAATACGGGGGCACCTCAGGGTACGGTTCTCGCCCCTTTCCTCTTCACACTGTACACTGCTGATTTTAGGTGCAACTCACCCAGCTGCTACCTACAGAAGTATTCTGACGACTCTGCAATAGTAGGCCTCATCACAGACGATGATGACAGGGAGTAAAGAGAACTGAACCGTTTTTTTGTGGACTGGTGCCACCAGAGCCACCTGAAGATTAACGCGGGGAAGACCAAGGAGATGGTGGTGGACTTCCGTAAAGGCAGATGCCCTCCAAAACCAGTGGACATCCTGGGGACGGGCATCGAGATTGTGAGCACCTATAAGTACCTGGGTTTGCTCCTTAATAATAAGCTGGACTGGGCAGATCATATGGAGGCCCTGTACAGGAAGGGCCACAGCAGGCTCTACCTGCTTAGGAAGCTGAGAGCCTTTTGAATCCGGGGGGCACTTCTTAGGACTTTCTTCAACTCGGTAGTGGCATCAGCCATCTTCTTTGGCGTGGCCTGCTGGGGGGAGCAGTATATCAACCAGGGACAGAAATAAACTTGACAAGCTGATTAGAAGGGCCAGCTCTGTCCTGGGGAGCCCACTGGACCCAGTACAGGCAGTGGGTGACAGAAGGATACTGTCCGTGGTGAGCTCCATGCCGGAGAATAACTCCCATCCCATGCATGAGACTGTGATTGCGCTGGGCAGTACTGTCAGTGACCGACTGCTCCACCCTAGGTGTGAGAAGGAGCGCTATCGGAAGTCTTTCCTCCCCACCGCGGTTAGGCTGTACAACCAACACCGACCTAAGCGGAGATCATTACATACAGAGAACTGAAATATCTCTCTGCCTGTTAAATCCCCCCCTCCTCTGCTACTTCCTATCTGTCTGTCTGCTATTAATGTAATGCCTCTCACCTTGGAACATTCCTGTACATGTATTTGTATTTGTATCTGCTTATCTTATCTTTGCTGCTGTAACACACTGAATTTCCCCATTGTGGGACTATTAAAGGACTATTATTATTATTATTATTATTGTAAGCAGTGCTGAGAGCTGCATGTTCCAGGTAACAGCTAATCTCCGGGGGGTCCCAACAGTCAGACCCCTGCTAATGTAAATTGGATGGGCTATCCTAAGAATAGTCCATTAAATTTCAAAAGCTAAATAACCCTTTAGCTAATTTGCATACAAATAAAACACTGATTTTCATGAAAATGGAGCTGCAATGCAAAATAAGAAAGGCACCTTTGTAAAATGTAGAAGCCGCCCTACAAGATACTGTCATTGGTTTGCTACCCATTTTCCTCCTGACAAGACACTCTTTAAGGATTTGAGGCTATATGTTGTGTAAAAGCAGCAAAATCTAAGGCTCCATGCACACAGCCGTATTTTTGTCAGTGTGCTATCCATTGTTTTAATGGATAGCAGAGAGACCTATTCTTTTCTATGGCTCCTTACATACAAACATGTTTTCACAGGTCTGTGGGAAGGGGGGAGGGGTGAACCTGAATGCAAAACTCAGACAGGTCCTATTCCTGTCTGTTTTGCAGTCCAGGCTCATACTTTGAAGTGTATGGATCAGTGGAGAACATGGCACACTGATGTCATCTGTGTGTCATTTGCTCCGTTTTTCACTCATCCGTACAGTGAATAGAGTCATGTGCATGTAGCCTGTTGCAGATGTTTGATACAATGCATATAGATAGGCTGTAATGTCAATTCTGTTGCAAGTTTGTTGTACTGTACATTGAGAGATTTCACCCTATATACTGCATAGGATAAAATCCACATGTAACTGCATTACAAAGGATGAAATATGTTGTGGAAATCTATGACAGGCTTGAGAAATCCTTGCAGGTTTCTTTCTGCTGTGTGTGAAAAGCGTTTTATAAGCTTCTTTCACATGTACAGTATTGCTCTCTAAATTGCCATAGATTTTCAGTTCACAATCTCCATGTCTGACACAATGGGGAAATTTTATTAAGACTGGCATATCGTATGTCAGTCTTAATAAATAGCCCAACTGGTGCAGAGGCCGAGAGATGTATGAAAAGGCTGCGGCCATTGGAGGTCCTCACGCCAGAATGGAAATGTACACCAGGTAGGAACTGGTGTGCATTTCCATTCTAACTAACTGGCGTAAGTTTTAGTAAATGTGTTGGGCAAGGCGCGGATAAGGGTTTGAGGCGCATGTTTAATGCAAGAAAAAACCTTGTCTCAATATCAAACCTTTACACCAATTTTCTGGCATAGAGGAAATGATAAATTCCCCCAATGTCTGAATATGGCCTAATGCCACATAGTGGTAAGTACAGTGTTGCACTCTTCAAAGTATGGATGATATACGGTAGTTTATTATTTGATGCAATGATTGTTATTAATAAGAATTATGTGTGATAATGAAACCAATTGATTCTTACTGATTTATGCTTCAAAATTTTTCTAGTGCGGAAAATTTGCATGAAAAAAATGCATTTCCAGGTAAAAAAAAATGTTATAACTGTTAACGTGTTACAACTTTTCCAGCAAACATTCTTATAAAGATTAGCCTGTGCCTAGTATAGGAGAAAATCTTCATCTCTGCACATGAACAAGGGTCCGTACCTCATCCTTTATCTCTAGTGTATAAAGAATCTCTAAGTGTCCTGCAGACATTGCTGAACTTTAAAGAAATGGTTCTTGTAGGCAGTAAATGGGCCCAGAAGAGTTCCGTATAACAGCTCCTATAACCAACATGCAAATGAACTCTTTGGTGCAATGAGGGTGTTGCCTTTGCTACAAAGAGGTAAGCTTCAATGCCTTTGTTGCTTGCAAGAGCTCATTTGTATATCGACAAAAATAGCAATGAAGCCTCCAATTCAGAAGAGGATAACACTGATAGATAGGTTAGGGTCACCTAAATCAATCTGTTGGGTTGGGTTGATATCCTAGGTTGTGGTGACAGACTCCCAAAACTGACATTGGCAACAGTTCAGTTTATGCTACCTATGACAAAATACTTCAGAAACAATTGATGATACGTGTATTGTAATATTGTTATTAAAATGCATTTGCATCAACACAGGCCATTCTAACCAAAGCTATCACAGTAAGGCTAAGTTCACATCTGCGCCAAAGTCTGACTCCACCGCAGAAATTGGCGGAGAGAAAAGTCCTGCACGGAGGACTTTTTTCTCTGCTGGTTTCAGTACAAAAACAGCAGACCCCATTATAATCTACAATGTAGTCTGGCTCTCCTTCATTCAGGTCCCCTGGCGGATCTCATAGCGCAGATGTGAACCTAGCCTAAAATGTGTTCAGATTGATACATGTGAAAAAAATAGTCAAGCAAGGACAAATGAGATATAGCATAAATTTTATTATATGGTGAGGAACATTGCAAAGAAAAGGAAAGCAAATAGAATCTTTGGCACTTGAGATATTACTGCTCAATTGATCCTTATAGTCTTATGGAACTTTGTGTTCACATTTTAAATACAGATAATTCTGGATGGCGGTCACATAATTAAATAAAGGTCTAAGGGCTCGTTCACACTGTGTCACAAGGCCTGTATAGCACCTTTACTGTTTACATGTTCCTACTTTTCATATACGTCCCTTTTTTTCTCCAATTTCAGGGGCAAAATAGATCTCTGTGACATTGCATTGAATGAGCCCTTGTACTGCCAACAATAGTCAGTGAATACACACATAAATCATGGAGGTCAACATCTATTTCCTTCATATTAAAGCTTAGAGAAACATAACATAGTAACATGACTGCGGTTCTGTTGTATGGTCACTAAAGCCTGATAATGAAATAATATAGCCTAGCGGGTTGTCAGGTACCCAGTGCTACTGAAGGTTCACATGTTTGAGGATACATTAAAGATACATGGTTTGCTCTTTCATGTTAGAGAAGATATGTTTCAGGGGGCTTTATGGGTTTACTTCTAATATTTAATTTTGTGTTCAACTCTACATGGTCACTCAAGGAATCTCACCTGAATATTGCCTATAGGACCATGTTGATGTCAGACTAAGGATCTATTCATGTGAAAAACGGCCATGAAAAATGAACACTTTGCACAGCTGTTTTGCATCCGTGCGGTAACTGGCCTCATGGGTCGCTCATAGATTTGAGTCAGGGATTCGTGAAAATTGCTAAAAATAGCTGGGAAAATGGCCATTAAAACAGGCAGTCAAATAAAAGGGTCACATAAATACCCCATTCACATGTATTGATTTTAATGCAGCCGGGTGACAGCCATTAAAAAACATCTATCATATGTCCGTAAACAACATTCGTGTGAATAGAGCTTAAATATAATCAAAAGGTGACTCTAACCATAACCCAAAATAGGTCTATAGATGTCCAATGCTATTAATTCATCTCAGGGGTTGCTGATATGTAAGAGATATATAGGTTTGCCCTATGTACTGTATGTAAAGGATCTGTTGGGTCTTTCATATTGATCATCTATCCTTAGATTAGGCCATCAATATCAGATCAGTGGGGGTCTGACTTCTGGCACGCTCACTGCTTAGGTGATTAAAGGGGTGCGGCACTTCAGTGACCGAAGCAGATCTCCTTCATTGCCTATCAATAGTGAAAAACTTTCCACCCCCAAGTAGGTCAGATGCTTATTATCCTTCTTTATTAATTGAATCACAGAGGATGTGACGTTTCGGTCATGGACCTTTGTCAAACATGCATGCTGCCTGTGGTCTCGGTCTAAGTGAAGTGCAACATTGCCACCATAGGGAAGGTGCTTCTGCCTACTTGAGTGTACAAGGTTTTTCACTACTATTGTACCCGGTTGGGACCCTACTTCAGAAATAAGAGAATGCCACTGTCATCTCCTACTTCATTGTTTACCAGACACCATGTAGTATATTTGGTCCCTGGTGTACCTGGTGCTGCAGCTCTTTGCAATGTAGTTCAATTCAAGTGAATGGGACTGAGCTGTAATAACAGGAGTTACTGAATATACAGAGCTATGGACAGGCTATCAGTATCAATGTCCAGGAAAATCCTTTATGGCTAAAGCCCCACATTGCGGAAACACAGCTTTTTTGTTGTGGATTTTGTTGCTTTTTTTAGCGACAGCCAGGTGTGGATTGAGCAGAAAGTAGAAGTATAAGAACTTCACTTTATATTTCCCATTCCTTTTGTACCCATTCTTGGCTTTGGCTCAAAAAACCGCAACAAAATCTGCATAAAAAAAAGCTGCGTTTCCGCTACGTGGGGCCTTAGCATAATGCAGATTTTGCTGCAGTTTTTTGAGCCAAAGCCAAGAATGGTTTCAATAGGAATGGGAAATATAAAGGAAGTTCTTATGATTCTCCCTTCTGCTCAATCCATTCCTGGCTTTGGCTCAAAAAACCACAGCAAAATCTGAAACAAAAAAGCTGCGTTTCCACAACGTGGGGCCTCAGCCTAAGGATTTATTTTGATATTTAAAGGAGCCCGCTTTTATTAGTCAACTCTTGGAAGAATAAAATTACCCTGATATTACTTTTAGTACCATGTTGCTGAAAGATTAGAAGCAACAACTGGTTGAGTAAGTATAACTGAGGTGTCAACTTAGTGTGCTTGGTCTTTTAGTTCAATCACAAATGAGCATTCAGTTCTCTTGCCCCTTCATTAAAAACCACATTTCCACTGCATGGACTGCCTCAGCTCAGCTTGAACACTTATTTTTCCATTGTGAAGTACCAAAAAGTACCTGCTTTAGACTAAGTGCCAAGTAAACTAAATTGGTGCTAGAAGGTCATATGTCCAAACATTACTCTGCTGATTGGTTGTCACTAGAGATGACAACCCACTATATTAAGCAGGTACTTTCTGCACTGGAAAACAAAACTACATAGCACCCAAATTGAGCTGAGTCAAGTTTAACTGGACTGAATCGAGCTGCTACCATGCAATGAAAATGGGACCCCACAGATCAGCTGGCTGAAGAGGCCATGGCACTTATGACCACTGCAGCATTTCCCTGGTGCCAATGACATCATGTTCAATGGTCTCATGGGTGAAGAGGCCATAGCTTTTACCGAAATGCTGCGTCATCTTCAACCAGTTGATATGTCGTGGTCCCGGGTGTCAAACACCCGCCAATCACATATCCATGACCTATTCTACGGAGGGTTCATCAATATGTAAGTCCTAGAAAACCCCATTAAGATGGTTGCAGTGCATGCTCATGCTTTTATTACTTCATGTGTGATGTATACCGTGTAGGCAATAAAAGTCAGGATTATATAGACGTAAATCTAGTCTCAATGTTGCTGTAAAGATATCAGCCCTGGTGCTAAGTGAATTATAATATGAAGGCAAAGACAAGGTGAATGTAACATGGCACCTGTCATACCTAGCTCTGAGCTCAGTATGCTGGGAAAAGGTTAGAAAAATTAAAAAATAATTGAAAATAATGTCAAATATGTACATTTATAAGGAATGGGAAATTGTAGTCCTGCCTGTGACAGTGCAGGCATTCAATGGGCACTATAACTGGTGTAACATTGTATCTACTACATGGTGAAAAATACATTGTCATAACAGAACTAGACTTGTTTCCCATAGCAACCAATCACACTGTGGATTTCATTTTATTAGATATGAAACTGAGCTCTTATTGGTTGCTATGGGTAACAAGACCCAATTCTGTGGTGAATGAGGTCGGTTATCTCAATGAATTAAAACAGACATGTCAGCTGAATATCTTTTCCTATGTAAGGTGGGCATATTGCAGGGACAAGTCTGCAGATAGTCAAAATAGCACAAAAAAATTTGGGTCCACTCAACTAAGTGATGAAAGAATAGAGAGAGCTCTGTAGGTGTGAATCCACTGTATTCACAAAGGGATCCCTCTCCCTATCCCACAAAACGGTGACTGGCAGGCTGTTAATATATGGCCGCTCCTTACAGATGTGTTCATTCTTAACTTTCTGTATCAGGATATTCATGGAGTATAATTAGAATAGATCATCAATATCAGATATAATAGTTTGGGCCTAATCCTTGGACTTCAGTTCTTTATTTTGTGCATTTTGTCTATGTACACATTGGGGGGAATATATTAAAGGGAGTCTATGATTCGCAAAAACACTTTTACGCTAATGGCTCATTGGAATGGCCTTTAAAAAGGCCATTCTTCTCCTACCTTTCCTTGTTTTCTTCTCCCAGCCGATTCCAAGATAATTTGTTTCTTCATGGATGTAGATGAGCACCACAGAGCACCCGTGGCGTTCCTTCTCTTCTGCGAGCACCCATCGCATCATTACTTATCACCGCCCCTTTGTCTGCTGCGTTGACTCCCCTCTTGGTCTTCTTTCTTCTCAGTTCTCGCCGGCAGTGAATTCTCACAACTGTGCATGCGCAATTGGCTCTGCCACGCTCTTGTGACAGACCACCGAAAAATGGCGGCTCGATTGCACATGCGCAGTCATGAGAATTAGCTGCTGGCGAGAACTGAGAAGAAAGAAGACCAAGAGGGAGACACCGCAACGGACGAAGGGGTGGTGATAAGTGATGACGCGATGGGTGCTCGCAGAAAGGAGGAACGCCCCAGGTGCTCGTGGTGCTCATTTACATATTATCTTGGAATCGGCTGGGAGAAGAATGGCCTTTTTAAAGGCCATTCCAACGTGCCATTAGCTTAAAAGTGTTTTTGCAAATCATAGACTCCCTTTAAGGCTGGCGTTCTGATCTCTTAATAAATGAGACTCATTCTTGGGCACCAGAATTTAGATCAGTCAGAAACTGGAATAGATTTCAGATATAACTCTCTGGTGTGAATTATAGTAAATTTGTTGAGCCGAGGAAACCCTGTCCCACCTTGCCTTGGTCTAAAAAGTGGTGAGCAGGACACAGAAGAACAATGTGGCTGAAGAGGCTGCAGTGCCATGACCTCTCCAAGTAGCTGCTCAGTGAAGGTGCTGAAAGTTAGACTCCCACCAATCAGATATTGATGACCTATTCTAAGTGTAGACTATCAATATGCTGAACTCTGAATACTCCTTTAGAGACTCCAATATACAGTAAATATATAAATAATAATAATAATAATTATATCATATTTATCTCCCAACAGTGTATCATACAAACATGTTTTTTTTTTTTTCAAAGATGGTCATCTTGTGACACACTTCTCTAGATAAGTCAAGCCAAGAGGAAAGTTAAGAAAAGACACATCTGTACATCTTCAGCTTCCTACGTTCTAACTGTGCCATTGTTCTTGGCATCCCAAAGAATTTCAAGGAGTTATAAAAGCTAGTGATAATATTCTGCATAAGTGATTCCAAACATAAAACGTAGTCAATGTCAATGCAATGTCCTTTAATTGTGTAGGTTATAGTGCGGACCACCTAAACAGAGTCTCGCACCTGAACCACTGAAAACAAAGGCAATACCAGTTGGGTAAAACTGGATACATTCAATCTAATTCGTGTACATGTGAATAGATTTGCTTTGATGCAAGTAACATTCAATACACATTCAATTCCACAATTCCAAAAACAATTTCCAACCAATTTATGGCATAAAAGTGAAAAATATTCTATAACGTGTCAGGTAAATACTTATATGCTAACAACTAACCTGATATCTGATGATTAATTTTTTAGAATTCAGATTTGCTTAGCTTTATTATATTTTGCCAACTTTCTGCTGGTGATTTACTTGGTATACTAATGAAACCTCATGGGTCCATAGGACGTGGTATAAAAATACTGACCATATAAGCTTTTCCTAGACAAAATGTACCTTTTAATATACTTCTTTTACATTAGGCAGTACAGTATATGTCTTACTATATGGAAGGCTCTAATGCACTTTGTTTGGGTCCTTTTTGGCAGTAAAAGAATCTTCACAGTTATAAAGTTGCTCCTGTTTGTTGGCACTATGGCAATGAAATTAAAGAAGTCTTTGCACCTTGTGCAAGTAGCTGGTGAATATTTTGCAAAGTGACAAAAAAAGGAAAAAAAAAAGACCCATTGGTGAATTGTAAAGTGATTGCAGTGATGTCCGGAGATCAGTCCAGGGCGAGCAGCGGCTGAGTGTTTTCATTGTCTCTGTGGTCCTCGTGCATCAGCGTGCCAGGTTCTACCACCGACTGAGACCTGCAACAAATAAGGAAACAGGAAAAATATTTTGAACTCTCAGTGTCTCATGTCTGGCTTTAAATGTAAATGGGCAGACAGATGCAGGTAAGTGACGTCACCAGATGTGCCCACCCACTCCATTCACTTTCACGGTTATGTCTTCATAGTGCAGGAGTCTGCACAGTGTAGGGAATATCTCAGACTACCCCCTCCACCATACTGACCTTACATACTAGCTGTGGCCTGAAAAAATAGCAACACTGCTTGACAACCAATACTACAAACTTTTTATGGAAATTGTCAGGGCTTAATAAAACTAAGCCCCAAAAGTGACCAGTCCGAATAGAATTGAAGGGAATGTCAATCCTACATGATCTAAATCCCATCTTGTTATTCCATTTCAGGTTCATTCTTCAGAATATTTTGAGATACTCTGAAATTTGGCAGGGAAGAAGTATTTTGTACAACTCTGTCTGAGGGTTCATGGATATTATGAGTTTTGTTAATTACCTAATTAGTCTAATAAAGCTTTGATGAGATCAAATGTCGACATCTTGCACATTGAGGGCGATACTGCTAATAAATTCTGCTGTTTGATTTATATTAGAGAACGTTAGAGGATCTTCTAAATTATGTAACTATGAATCTAATTCATGTGAAGGTCAAAATGTAGCAAGATAGGGAATGTGGCTAATTCAGAACATCAATATATAATGGCCTCCAGTTTTCTGCATGTTCAAGTCTTGAACACATTTATGTGCTTGGTCCATATATTCACATATTAAGGACATATAATGAGCAGTGCAAAAAAAATTTAGGATACACATACCTATGTATAAAAAAAACTTACTGTAAATGGAGATGGCTGAAATGTTACCTTATTTTCTATACAAGCCCCTATGTACCCGATCTACCCAAATATTTGAGAAAATGTCAGTCCTCTGAACATTTGGCTTCATACAGGTAACTACAGACCATAAGTTGTATGTAAGACATCAGTATTATTAAGCTTACAAAGGGTATACAGTAAAAGCCCTTTACACATCGATCAACTCGAAACGAGTGTACATTGCCAATATAACAAGTCGATCAGTGCTTGTTACCATTTACATGCAGTAACCATCATGACTATGTAAATTTTATGGAGATGAACCATTTTTAATACAATTGTTTGTCCTTGAACAGTTTGCATTATTGTTGGTAACATATCTTATGTTAATATGAGCTGAATGTTGGTCATGTTTACATGGGGTAAAGATCAGGCCTTAAAAGGGTTTTATGGGCTAAACATATTCATGACCTATCCTAAGGATAAGCCACCAATGTCAGATAGGTGGTGGTTCAAAACCTGGTACCCCCACCAATAAGCTGTTCTCATGATCTGATGCACAGATAACAGAGCAGGAAGCAGATAGCTTTGTTCTCTGTAGTGGCTGAACTCAAGCTGAATTCAAGTAACTGGAGGCAGCAGTAACCTGGACCGGCCACTACGCACAAAATGTTGTCCTTGGTTTGATTGAACCACTAACCACTGAGCCACCATGCCCTAACCTGTCACCCTGGACCATACCTTATTATAGAAGCTGAAATCCCATACAGATCAGTTTACCATGTATCCAGTCTAACCAATTTTCTTTGACTAAATACATAAGACTACTTTCACATCACTGTATTAATGTTCTTTGTTCTGATCCATCAGACTATTGCCTTTTCAGGCCACCTTGCAGTGTTCATGATCTTTTACACCGTACATGCCTTGCTAAGGATTCTGGGAAAGGAATATGGAAAGGAAATAATAGTCTTCTTAGGGAGATGAGTACCCCTTCTGACCCACACTGATGAGGGGCAATAATCCTGAAACGGCTGCCTCTGCATGGGTCTCTCTTCCTTGTGGATGGAGATATTCTGGTTTGGCTTTAATCCAAGATCATGCCGCTAGGTTTCAGGAAAACTAGACAAGGAGCTATTTCTCCTTTTTTGACCAAGGAGGACATATTTGCATATTCCTTTCCCAGTGCCTTTAACAGGTAAGCCATGTATCCCTATCATCTTTTATTATTGTTGAAAAAAATTATAGCAATGTTTTACTGCCTATTATGGGTCACACAACCCTAGGTAGATTATCATGGGGCAATAATGGCTCTCTGTTGCACTATCACTGCCCCTATCATTTTACTTTTGCACTATCTGTCATAAATGCTGTTAGTATTTAGTATCATTATATAAACTATACATGAATTCCACACATAACCCCACAGAAATATGAACCAGACATGAATTCTATTGCGTACTATTCTGACTTTACACTACCAGAGCACTATGTGTAGTGGAAAAATAAATGGGATTGCTATTTTAATTGCAAGGATGTCCTTGGTCTAGGTCAATGACATTAATCTGATTGCAAGTCACAGCTGCGCCTGCTGAACCGCGCTCATATCTTGTGCTGCAGGCTGCCATACAGCTGGGATATATGGTTGTTTTCTTCATTTATGTCATGCTATTTAGGCAGACATTATACACCTAAGAAATGATGTACTATGCTTGTGTAAGTAACAGCACTGTTTTACAAGAAGACAGATGAAGTGGCTTTGTATGTGACCTGTGTAGAAATGTTTCATTACAATGTATAAATCCTACAACTTGCCGTTATGTTCTAGGGAGAGTAAATCATCAGCCTTCTAGGTATATACCAAGCTGATTAAAGGGGTTGCCCAGCCAAGAAAAATTATTGCTAACCCGGCTCAGAATAATGTACAAAAATTTTAAAGAAAGTCACACCTCACCTCCTCTGCTGCTCCCATTCAGACAATTTCTGGTCTCTACTTGCTGCTGCAGCAATGACGTGTTGACCCAGAGACATGTGAACACTAAAGCTAATCACTGGCTGCAGCAGTGACTCTTAAAATATTTTTTTTTGGATGGACAGCCCCTTTAATTCATTAAAAACTGACAATTGGGCATTTGAAATAATAAAACAAGTAATAAAACATTTTCTCAGGTACCAGGGATGGATCCAATGGGTAGTTATTAGGTTTGACTTGGGTTATAGTTTTCCCTGGTAAGAAGAGAATCCAGGTTGCAGTTTCAAAGCTGAAAATCTGCAGCCCGGCAGGGCTATAGCTGGGCTATGCCATCAGTCAAAGAAGATTGAAAAGAGGGTTAATGAATCGCTTAAAGGGATTTTCCAGTTTTAAGATATTAATGGCCTATCCTTGGGCCATCAATATCAGATAGATGGTGATCCAACTCTCAGCATCCCTACCTTTAGCTGTTTGAAAAGGCATACATGTGCAGTATACATCCACACCATACACTTAGTAGGGATGGTGCATCGCTTTGGTCCATTCAAGTGGCCAGGATAAAGCTGCAATAACATGCACCTCCATTACGAAGTATACAATGTGTATGTAGACATAGTGAGGTATAAGGTGAAGTGGCTGCAGTGTATCCACAAGTGTTGTGACCCCTTCAAGCAGCTCATTGTCAGGTGTGTTGAGAGGTGGACCCTCACTCATCTGGTATTGATGACCTGTACTACAGTAAGGAGAGGTCATCAATATCTTGATCCTGGAAAACCCTTTCATAGGGAGCTTGATATCAAATCAAGCACAGTGATTGTAGGGGAGGTTAGGCTGAGCACCATTATACTTTTAGATAGTCCAATAGACACTCCTTGAGAAATATGCAAATGAGGCTCATCCGCAATGGTGAGTGCCAGAGTCCCTGTCAAACCTGAATATAGTGCAAATGGAGACTCTGCATTGCATGTGAGCTTCATTTACATATTTCTAAAAGTTCCTTTTTCAAGGAAATTTAAAGGCGTAATGTTCCCTACAAAACACTGTGGCTAGTTTGATATGGAGTTTCCTGGTGATAGAAACCCTTTAAAGAGGACCTTTCACGTCCTCATGTATATGCGGTTTTACATACCGCTAGAAAGCTGAGATATCGGGGGTCTAAATTTCACCGTTCACTATCAGAAGGGTGTTCCTGACAGTCTAGCTGTGCTGTGAGGAATGCCGTCCCTGACTGTGCTTGTCCATAGCCCTGTACTGGGGGGGGGCGTTCCTGACAGCTCAGCGTCATCACTGGGCGGTAAGGAACGCCCCCTCTCTCTGTCCTCATCCATAGCCGAGTACTGTCAGAGGGGGCATTCCTTACAGCCCAGCGATGACACTGAGCTGTAAGGAATGCCCCCTCCAGTACAAGTCTATGGACGAGTACTGTCAGGGGGCGTTCCTCACAGCGCAGCTAGACTGTCAGGAACGCCCTTCTGACAGTGAACGGTGAAATTTAGACCCCCGATATCTCCAGCCTCGGGGGACATAACGGGAAAGCTGACAGTATGCTGAATTCAGCGCGCTGTCAGCTTTCTAGCGGAATGTAAAACCGCATATACATGAGGACTGAAAGGTCCTCTTTAAGTGAGTAGAGAATTGACTATATTATAGCTAAGTCTGTTGAGTTATTTATTTTATTAATGAACAAGCCTTTGGTAATAGAAAAATGTTATTTCTATCATATAAGATATTAATATGATTTGTTATGGGATATATGGTATGGTATGATGGCTGAAAGTTAAATCTAACCCCGTTTTGTTGTTTTCTTTCTTTCTCTCTCTGCTGCCCCCCGGGTATTTTTTTTCTTGCATTCTAATTGTCTCCTTTCAAGGGACTGTTGTATTGGAACTATTTAATTTTAAAAAATCATATTAAAGGGTTTATTTGGGAGTAATAAGAGTCAGAACTCTTGTTCCTCTTCTCCCTCCTTCAGTCACTCTGACATCACAGACTCCCCTCTGATTCGGCCATAGGCCCATTGAGTATAGTGGATTTAGTCATGTGACCGTTAGTTGGAGCATCAGCCATGGTGGTAGAGTAAACAGAACTCCAGCTGCCCTCCGCCAAGGTAACTTCAGGGCTTCAGAGTGTATATTAATAATAAAGTTTCTCCAATGCTACTCCAGTGAAGTTGCACCAGATGGGACGTTCAGATGCAGATCGCTGCCATAGATGTGCTGCGGATCACAGTGACTTCTTACATCTGATGTGGTTGTTTCCAGCTATGTCCTCCTTCTGGGCCGATATGTTAGATCTTCTTCAGGGTATGCTTTACAAGTCTCTCCCTTCTATGTCTGGTTTGTGCATTTTATGGCTTGGTCCCAGAGGTGGACTGGTTGTTTCATGAGTGCATATTCCTGCAGGAGTTTCTCTTTTTGGCATGTACAGCTGTGGCCATCTGCTGGATGGTGGACAGGACCCAACATTATCTCAATGGTGTTAACTTGTCTATACTACCCTACCATATGAAAATACTGTATACCACAACTGCGGCTGTCCTCATCATGTCTGGGGTGGGTGGTGTACTTCCTCTTTGACCTATTGTAGTGGCAGCGATTTACAGGACTCTTTACATAGGGCCCAGTTTATTCTTGGTTAAGCTTCCTTGCCTCTTTTTCTTTTGTATAGTTTCTATATTGTCCCCTCTGCCTGCGTGCAGTACCTCCAGCCTACAATACACCACAGTACATTATAGTTGTTCTAATATATCCTGTGATCCTACACACATCATGTTTTCTTTTATTTGCCTCTTATTTGCTTATATTCATATGACATACAGTACAGACCAAAAGTTTGGACACACCTTCTCATTCCAAGAGTTTTCTGTATTTTCATGACTATAAAAATTGTAGATTCACACTGAAGGCATCAAAACTATGAATTAACACGTGGAATTATATACTTAACAAAAAAGTGTGAAACAACTGAAAATATGTCTTATATTCTAGGTTCTTCAAAGTAGCCACCTTTTGCTTTGATTACTGCTTTGCACACTCTTGGCATTCTCTTGATGAGCTTCAAGAGGTAGTCACCTGAAATGGTTTTCACTTCACAGGTGTGCCCTGTCAGGTTTAATAAGTGGGATTTCTTGCCTTATAAATGGGGTTGGGACCATCAGTTGTGTTGTTCAGAAGTCAGGTGGGTACACAGCTGATAGTCCTACTGAATGGAGTGTTAGAATTTGTATTATGGCAAGAAAAAAGCAGCTAAGTAAAGAAAAATGAGTGGCCATCATTACTTTAAGAAATGAAGGTCAGTCAGTCCGAAAAATTGGGAAAACTTTGAAAGTGTCCCCAAGTGCAGTGGCCAAAACCATCAAGTGCTACAAAGAAACTGGCTCACATGAGGACCGCCCCAGGAAAGGAAGACCAAGAGTCACCTCTGCTGCGGAGGATAAGTTCATCCGAGTCACCAGCCTCAGAAATCACAGGTTAACAGCAGCTCAGATTAGAGACCAGGTCAATGCCACACAGAGTTCTAGCAGCAGACACATCTCTACAACAACTGTTAAGAGGAGACTGTGTGCAGCAGGCCTTCATGGTAAAATAGCTGCTAGGAAACCACTGCTAAGGACAGGCAACAAGCAGAAGAGACTTGTTTGGGCTAAAGAACACAAGGAATGGACATTAGACCTGTGGAAATCTGTGCTTTGTTCTGATGAGTCCAAATTTGAGATCTTTGGTTCCAACCACCGTGTCTTTGTGCGACGCAGAAAAGGTGAACGAATGGACTCTACATGCCTGGTTCCCACCGTGAAGCATGGAGGAGGAGGTGTGATGGTGTGGGGGTGCTTTGCTGGTGACATTGTTAGGGATTTATTCAAAATTGCGTTTAGTTGGACCATCATTTATTTTTCAACAGGACAATGACCCCAAACACACCTCCAGACTGTGTAAGGGCTATTTGATCAAGAAGGAGAGTGATGGGGTGCTACGCCAGATGACCTGGCCTCCACAGTCACCAGACCTGAACCCAATCGAGATGGTTTGGGGTGAGCTGGACCGCAGAGTGAAGGCAAAAGGGCCAACAAGTGCTAAGCATCTCTGGGAACTCCTTCAAGACTGTTGGAAGACCATTTCAGGTGACTACCTCTTGAAGCTCATCAAGAGAATGCCAAGAGTGTGCAAAGCAGTAATCAAAGCAAAAGGTGGCTACTTTGAAGAACCTAGAATATAAGACATATTTTCAGTTGTTTCACACTTTTTTGTTAAGTATATAATTCCACATGTGTTAATTCATAGTTTTGATGCATTCAGTGTGAATCTACATTTTTTATAGTCATGAAAATACAGAAAACTCTTGGAATGAGAAGGTGTGTCCAAACTTTTGGTCTGTACTGTATATTCTCAAAAAAAAAAAATCCAATGCAGGGAATGCACTGGTAAGCTTTATTACTCATTGGATAACATATTTTACATGTCTCCATAGTATTAAATGCCCTTCAACAGGAAACACATGATTTAGCTCATATTAATATTAAGTATTCTATGCAGTGGGGAAAAAAAAGTATTTAGTCAGTCACCAAATGTGCAAGTTCTCCCACTTAAAAAGATGAGGCCGGCCTGTAATTGTCATCATAGATAGACCTCAACTATGAGAGACAAAATGAGAAAACAAATCCAGAAAATCACATTGTCTGATTTTTAAATAATTTATTTGCAAATTATGGTGGAAAATAAGTATTTGGTCAATAACAAAAGTTCATCTCAATACTTTGTTATATATCCTTTGTTGGCAATGACAGAGGTCAAACGTTTTCTGTAAGTCTTCACAAGGTTGGCACACACTGTTGCTGGTATGTTGGCCCATTCCTCCATGCAGATCTCCTTTAGAACAGTGAAGTTTTGGGGCTGTCGCTGGGCAACACGGACTTTCAACTCCCTCCAAAGGTTTTCTATGGGGTTGAGATCTGGAGACTGGCTAGGCCACTCCAGGACCTTGAAATGCTTCTTACAAAGCCACTCCTTCGTTGCTCTGGCGGTGTGCTTGGGATCATTGTCATGCTGAAAGACCCAGCCACGTTTCATCTTCAATGCCCTTGCTGATGAAAGGAGGTTTGCACTCAAAATCTCACGATAAATGGCCCCATTCATTCTTTCATGTACACGGATCAGTCACCCTGGTCTCTTTGCAGAGAAACAGCCCCAAAGCATGATGTTGCCACCCCCATGCTTCACAGTAGGTATGGTGTTCTTTGGATGCAACTCAGCATTCACTCTCCTCCAAACACGACGAGTTGTGTTTCTACCAAACAGTTCTACTTTGGTTTCATCTGACCATATGACATTCTCCCAATACTCTTCTGGAACATCCAAATGCTCTCTAGCAAACTTCAGATGGGCCCGGATATGTACTGGCTTAAGCAGGGGGACACGTCTGGCACTGCAGGATCTGAGTCCCTGGCAGCGTAGTGTGTTACTGACGGTAGCCTTTGTTACGTTAGTCCCAGCTTTCTGCAGGTCAGTCACTAGGTCCCCCGTGTGGTTCTGGGATTTTTGCTCACCGTTCTTGTGATCATTTTGACCCCACGGGGTGAGATCTTGCGTGGAGCCCCTGATCGAGGGAGATTATCAGTGGTCTTGTATGTCTTCCATTTTCTAATTATTGCTCCCACAGTTGATTTCTTCACACCAAGCTGCTTGCCTATTGCAGATTCAGTCTTCCCAGCCTGATGCAGGTCTACAATTTTGTTTCTGGTGTCCTTCCACAGCTCTTTGGTCTTCACCATAGTGGAGTTTGGAGTGTGACTGTTTGAGGTTGTGGACAGGTGTCTTTTATACTGATAACAATGTCAAACAGGAGCCATTACTACAGGTAATGAGTGGAGGACAGAGGAGCCTCTTAAAGAAGAAGTTACAGGTCTGTGAGAGCCAGAAATCTTGCTTGTTTGTAGGTGACCAAATACTTATTTTCCACCATAATTAGCAAATAAATTTTTAAAAAATCAGACAATGTGATTTTCTAGATATGTTTTCTCATTTTGTCTCTCATAGCTGAGGTCTACCTATGATGACAATTACAGGCCGGCCTCATCTTTTTAAATGGGAGAACTTGCACAATTGGTGGCTGACTAAATACTTTTTTTTCCCTACTGTATATCTCCATGCCATAAAATGGAAATAATAATTGACTAGTGAGGGAAAGACAATTGAAACATTAATGAAAGAACCATATTGCCAATAGGAAAGGAAGTGACCTTCAATTCACAATGTCACTTGTGTCTATCATTGTGACCCAATAACCAGGAATAATTTGCAGTAGGACTTTGCTTACATATTGGTGATCTAGTGTCCTCCAGCCAGTGCCATTTACACCCTTATTCAGATTCATTCTTTAGAACCCAGCACTACCACCATCTCATGGAAATAGCTCTTATCATTTCATTATATAGACATGCATGACACTTCTACTGCCATATCATTTTAAATCAAGTCTATGAGCGGAATTACTTAAAGGGAGTCTATCATTAAAATACACTTTAAATTGTAAAAAGGCCATTCTTCTCCTACCTTTCATTGTTGTCTTCTCCCAGCCGTTTCTGTAAAAATCCGTTTCTTCAATTATGGAAATGATCCTCACAGAGCACCCGGGGCGTTCCTCCATGGCAGCGAGCACCCACTGCGTCATCGCTTGTCACCGCCCATTAGTCTGTTGTGGTGACTCCCATCTTGGTCTTCTTTGTATCCTCTTTCTTCTACTTCCTCTGATGCAGCACTGGACTGCCGCCATTTTCCGGTGGTCTTTCACAAGTGGCGCAGTATGGACCACCGGAAAATGGCGGCCCGTCATGCGCAGTCGTTGCCGTCCAGCGCTGCGTCAGAGGAAGTAGAAGAGAAGACAAAGATGGGAGTCACCACAATGGGCGGTGACAAGCGATGACGTGATGGGAATATAAAGGGAAATTATATATACAGGGGGCTATTATTAGGGTGAACTATTATTTATATGACAGGCTATTATTTATAAGGGAGGAAGAATTTATAAGAGGCCTATAAAAAGGGGGAAACTATTATATATGCAGCATCTATTATAATGGGGGAGTTATTATTTATAAGAGGGGAACTATTTATAAGGGGGGTATAATTGTTATTAAGGGGGTTATTAGTGATAATATGAACTATTATAAGGGTAACTATTATTTATGAGAGGGCTATTATTAAGTGGGAAATATTAATAAGGGAACAGTATTATTTTTACAGGGTGACTGTTACTGATAAGGGGGAATATTACTGATACAGGGCACTATTTATCATTTATAAGGGAGCTATTACTGATAAAGATGTAATATTATTTATAAGGAGGCGCTATAATAACTGATGACTGGGTGCAAAGATCTATTAGGTAGTACAAAGGTGCTCATTTGAATTGTGTGGGAAAATGGGGCTTGTTATTACTCTTTTGGGAGCAGAAAGGAGGCGTTATTAAAGGGGTTGCCACTGGAAGATGATGGTGTTTGTATGTATATCAACATTTGAGGCCCCCGGCCCTGGATGTAGCCACCTGCAGCATCTGATGAGGTCTGCAAATAGTGGTATTTGTGTGATTAATGTCTTGCATGCTTACCCACGAGTGCACACTTAGTAGTGAGTCACATCAGGATTGTGAGAAAAGCTTTAGATATTGGATCATAGACATGGAGAAAGATTCACAACTTCCATGACATAAGCTACAATCCAGATATTTGATATCTGCCTTTGGTTTGGTACAGGACCACCAACTTCTTTTACCTAGTAACATAACTGGTAGGTACATAACCAGTGGTGACTACATGCATACAAGATACTGTGCCAATTGTTGACATGTAGCTACGGCATTGCTATGTTCATAAACATCTTTAACCAGTGTTTTCATCCATTTCCTATCTCTTTAACACACCTAAACTTGCTATACACAGGTTATTTCTGCCTCATGAAATAAGATTAGTGAGGATTAGCATCCGATTTCTTAATACATTAATCTCCAAACTAGGGGAAAAGTGTATTTAATCCCCATGAGCCAATTGCTTGGATTACAGCATCAATTAGTTCTCAGTTAATGACCTACCTTCTGTATGTACAGTATAGCATGCCTGAGATGGTTGTTGAGTTAGCTACAGTACTCCATAAATACATACAGTATATACATAAAATGGCCATACTAAATATGTTGGCCCTATGAAATAATTATTGCTATTATGAAAACTTTTTTATATAAAATAAAGGATATTTTGTGACCATCTAGAATGGCCTAGACCAACATATTATTAATCCATGACCCAAGTAGATATCATTATTTATCCTTTACATGGCGTTATTCTTGGCCATATCAATGTTGACTGTAAAATCATGCCCATGGTGTTTACAGTGATCAGGAAGAAACGGGACAGCGCTCTAGTAGCTTGCGCTTGCTTTACTTTATTCAATAAATCTATATATTCACAGATCCAAGAATACAAATCCTCTCAATATAAATCTATATGATCGGCCTTCATTGTTTGATATAATGCAACATTTCTGGCCAAAAGCCCTTCATCGGGTCTAAGAAGTATGCAACAGATGTATAATGGAAGAAAAACGAGGGCTGGAATCTGGGTATCAGAAATTCTCTGGCTGTATATTTGGAGCGGCATGTGTAGTTTACAGTAGTTGCAATGCCCTTGACTTTGCCCAAGGCAAAGAAAACCATTTTTGAGAAGCTAACCATTTATAGCAGGGGTCTTCAACCAGTGGCTTGGGAGCCCCATGTGAATAACTCCTAGTCGTGTGGCTCCCCAGGGGAACCCTCAGTTACGACTATAAAGATGTGTCCATCTTGAATTTGTTTAAGGGTTCCAATTTATTCAATACAACATTGGGGCATGCTAGCAAAACCCATGACAGACTGCAGTTCACAACACAACCACTAGGTGGCCACACACTGACAATTTGTGACAGAATATTACAAAATCATATTGTTTTGCACCAAACTGGACATGTTCAGCCAAAAGGAGAGGAAAGGACGGACACATCTGTTTATTCATTACTGCATCATTATAAAGAGTTGGTATTACAGCTTTATTCTTTAAGATTGCTTCAGCAAGTAAAATGTCCATTGCCCATACTTCTGACTAGCAGTTTGCTATTAATTTAAGTAGTTACACGACAACTAGGCGGCCATATATAGACACATATTCAACAGATTTTTTTTTGTGATAAAGTATCAAAAAAATCAAGTTTTTTTAAAGATCATGTCATCTTGCGCCACACATTTTGAATTATTCTGAGCCAAGAGGAAAAGTGGGTAAGGACATGTCTGTATGTAAATGACAACAACATCATCCACTTTGACAATACTGTACACACATCTTAACCATCTGAACAGTTCCAACCTGGTCATTATGGATCCAATGTAAATTTTCACACTGAAATATTTATCTGTACATTTGCAATTTCATGATTTCTTGTTTCTATATCTAATGGGTATTTTTTTTTCCATCCTTAGTTGAATGTGAGTGGTTACCATCCTTTATGCTATATGTGGTTCACAAGGTGAGAAAAAAATAGACATCTGATTGTCTAGGGTCTGCTTATCTTGAGTAACTCTTATACATTTCATCACATTCTTATTTTTATAGATATAACTTATTATATACAATACAAGACTAAATACTAAAGCTTATATATTATAACTTTTATAGTGAACTGCACTAAGGGGATTCACGTACATGTAAAAGATATTTACCTTTTCATGTATTTCGGCGAGCAGTCTCTCTCTAGATTGGTAGGTGCATACTTCACGTGTATAGCATTGTAAGACGTGTGAGTATACTCATTCTCATCATTGTAATCTGGACCAAGCAGAGTCCTCGCCCATGTCCCCATATCATATGGAGGAAGTGTACCCCCAAATTCAGATGGTAAACATTCTGGGTGGATCAACTGGTGCAGACTGTTAAGATTGTTGCCATGGAGGAAAATCTGTAAAATACAAATAATAAAACAGAGAAATTATAAAAGGGAATTGTCTGCCATTGCTATAAATCATTTTCTCTGCTTGTCACAACTTTAGGTATTCCATATATTCCACGCGATTCTTGTCATTCTATTTGTCCCTCCTGATGAATGTCGCTCTCTGCCATTCAGTCTGCCTTACTCTTTTTATCTCACATTCCCTTCATGTCTTGTATTGTAGTATTAGACCTCTAGGAGGCAGATTTACTAATCCTGTCTAATATTTAGACAGTGTAAACTATGGAGGTCTAAAGATGCACCAGATTTATCACATTGGCAGATGCCGGATGATTAATCTGGTGCATAGACACTTGTTTAGACTCTTGGGTCAAACTCTACATCACATACTGGCTGGCTTTGCACCAACATTTTCACAAATGTTGGCTTATTTGCCATATGACTTGGAAAGACCTAGTGGGATTTTTTTGTAGAGTGATGACAACTTGACATCACAAATGATCATGTGGGTCTCATCTACACAACCATAATACTTAATACATAACTGATATGTATGGTCCCCATCTTTGAGTCTATACTGTTCCGCTAAGCTTAGACATACTTAGTTAATTTAGTACAGGAAGAATTTTTACCAGTATGACACTATTTAAAGTGAACCTGTAAGGCGATTTCTGTGGCCCTGTTTGAGACCTGTATATAATAGAGGGAAAGAAGCTAATCTCTGTGATGTATAGGTTTATATGATTTGGAGCAGGATTTGTGGGTAAAAATCAGAGTAACTCCTGACAGGACTCCTAGGAGAGACAGTGAGAGTCCTGATTACCCCGCCCACCCACAGGATGACTGGCAATCTACATGCATTAATACATGGAAATCTGTCAATCACTGTGTGTGGGCGGGGTAAGCAGGACTCTTACTGGCTATTCTAGGAGTCCTGGCAGGATTTACAGTGTACATGCACAGGCCCTTGAGAAAATGGAACTGACAGCACACAGATAGCATCCTCAAACCCATAAATTTCAATGAATTAACCCAAACTACAAAACAGGCAGAAATAGGACCTACCCTGAGATTTGCGTCAAGGCTCACAAGTCCTGGACACAGTCCTATGTATGGGGCCATAGAAAAGAATGGGTCAGTGTGCTATCCGTTAAAAACAAGTACAGCACACTAACAAAACTGACAGTCTTGTACATGTAGTCTCAGTAGAATATTGTCCGCAATTGCAGATAATATACGGACCCATTTATTTCTATGGCCCCATACAAACGTCTACAGTTTTTACTGATCAGTGTTTGGACAGTAGTAACTACCTGCAAATTATGGAGCATTCTATTCCTATTCTAGTCTGTATTGCAGCATAGCTACACAGGTACAATACAGGGGATCATACAAGTCTTTTTGCGGATCCGTGATTGCATATGACATACTGATGTAATATGGACATGTTTTTTGTGTATCAGTATTTGTGGTCAGTAAAAACCACTATGGTCGTGTACATGTAGCCTAACTCAGATATCCTGCTCCAAATAATATAATCTTATATATCATAGAGCTCAACTTCTCTCCCCCTGACATATCCTCCTCTCAGATGGGGCAGCAAATTGTCTAACAGGTTCACTCAATACCTTTTAGAGGCTAACTGAGTATATTTGATAGTAAGCTTTTGAGGGTGCTAGCTCTCTTCTTCAGACATGGTGTAATGCAAGAAACTGAAAAGTCACACTCTTTATACACACACAAGACATGGATCTTCAAAAGGATCTTGGAATAACAAAATGCAATATACATAGAGAAGTTATTTACAACAGGTCATGAAATAAACAGTCTGGAAAATTTGTGGTGTGTGACAGAGGGATCTGTTATCTGCTTGTAATCAGGTGGTGATTTGTGACCCTCACAGGTCATACATAGTGTGACATGAAACTGGCATGAATATTTTTGCATTAACTTGTGTTCCCATTCCTTGCTCTCTCTCTGCATCTTAAAATGTCCCATTAAAACCACAACCCGCAAATCTTCAATAGAGTGGTCTTCTCCGGAGAAATGTGCGGCCACTGGGATATCTGTTCTGCTGTTATTAATGGTGGATCTGTGTGAGTTTACATTTTGTTATTCCAAGATCGTTTTGAAGATCCATGTCTTGTGTGTGTATAAATAGTATGAATTTTCAGTTTCTAGTATTACACCATGTCTGAAGAAGAGAGCTCTCGAAAGCTTACTATCAAATATACTCAGCCTCTAAAAGGTATCGCCTGATTTCTTCACTCTTCCACTACTTTCTATGGCTAACACAATACAACATTATACTACTAACAGGCTCACTGTCAGAGATATTAACTCTAAGTTTAAAGCCGGTTGCACGTTACCATGTGCTAACCGGTGGCTGTGATGGACGGCACTGGCGGCGCATGGGGGACACATGGATGTCATCCATGTGCCACCCATGGACCGGCCGTGCTTCCGCGGCCCCTTTCATTAAATGAATAGGAGCCGCGGAAGCAGGGCCGCAAAGTTGTACAGGAATAGGACCTGTTCCATATTTTGCGGCCTGGACTGTCGGCCCGCACATGTGACCGTGTCATTCACGGTCATGTGTATGGGCCCATAGAAATGAATGAGTCAGTGTGCTATCCTGGAAAAACCCGGATAGCACACTGACCATTCATAAGGACATGTGCAAGGGGGCTAATGCAAAAATAGAGGTTGCAAATGGTCTGTGGATACTATTACATATTATGTACATTACTATCTGTGACCCCATATTGCATACTGTATTATTTGTAATAAAGGTCTTATTTATTTATTTATTATGTATGTTGATTTATTGCTCACTCCTGAATCTGTTATATGATGGGCTCTGACATCAGAGGGTAGGATTACATTCTCAACTATACTTTGTGTAAAAAAGGGAAAAAAATATTTCTTCCGCTCCCATCTAAAGACTGCATTTGAGCTTTATTATGCTTGGGAGGATATGTCTAAGCTGAACAGATACAGCTGCAGGAAAATAATGAAATGATAAAATAGAACACCTTCTGCTGTAAATAGATCTGCTCCATTATGTACGGCAGCTGAACCTTTATACAATTGTCTGTAATTACAGCTTCTAGTACTGCCTGTAGTTTTAATATATTCCCTCTTCATATCACAAATGAGATTCCGACTGGTTAGTTCCTGTTCTTTCTAAAGATCAAAGATGCCCTCATCCTAGAGACCCACAATGAATATAATCCATTGCCATAGGTTTATTGATCGGAAGCAGACAATCTTCAATTCACAGCTGTGACCACAACGTGCCATATGCCTTAATCTCAGAGGTCAAAGGGAAAAACTCACTACAAGGGGCTCCCTGGAGATTTGGAGAGAGTATGGCATACAGCCTTGCATGAGTTGTTGTGTCTTACCCTTTTCCTTGTCTTGTCTTTGAGGAAAGGTTTAATTATGGTGTACAGAGCATGGATGTACCAAGGCTGATTGACGAAGTGGACGCCCCCAAAGCGAGCTGGAAAACTGTCCTAGAATTGAGAAGAAAACAGACGCTCATTACTGGATATAATTGGATGGCCAGATGGTCGGAAACACAATCCATTACACAAGTGACATGCCTTCAGAACAATTTTATCACAGAACCAATTTTTTTTACATCTTTGTTTAAAATATTTTTGCATGTATAGACTAAAACTTGCACGTTGGTCAGCAGTAATGTATTACATGTTGTCTCTTAAGCTAAGCATTAGACTTTAGACTGCTGAAGTGACAGTTTTTGGACTGTCTGCTGTTGGTTGGTCGTATATAAACCCACGACAGCCTGCTCCATACAGCCAACCATCAAATAAAGTTGGTCATAGCCAAAATCTGTTGTGTTGGATGTTTTCTGCCATCTGTGGGCCATGATCTGTTGTGTATGGGCTAGATTGACAGACCTGGGGGTAATTTTTTGTATTGTGGACATGTGTCTGTACTACTAACACACCCACAAAGTGTCCGTCAATTCCTGTTTTCAGCACTTTATTAGTTTTGAACGACTTTTATCTGTTAATTGTCCAAGTGTCTGGGGTAGTTGAACGCTTGTAGGAAGGTTCATGGTTATTCATGTGTTTGGGACAGTTGGCCATATGACTACAGTTGATATCAGACAAGCGATGGCCAGCTTTAGGCCTTATTCACAACTCCATATTTCACGCATGTTTGCCGTTTGCATTTTTCAAGGATGGCATACATATCCATTCCTTTCAATGTCTTCATTTTTAACTGATGTCGATTCTACATACCAATAAAAGTCTATGGGTCCGTCAAAAAAAACGGATGACATCTGTGTGTCATTCATTTCTTAACAGAACCAGAAACACAGAAAGTATAGAAAATGAAACAACATAAAAAATTGATCAACCATGGACAGTATACCACCCGCAAATATCGCAGGGTAGGGGGCTGTCCATGAATATCACACAAAATGAGAACATGCAAATCAGGCCTTATAAGACAAAACACTAAAGATAGGTTTTAGCCTTAATGGGTTACCTGCTCCTTACTTACTGACAGCTAACCTGCTGCAATGTACAATATCAGCATAGTGGAGGAGGTTTCAAGGTTTCACTAAATCTCATCCACATGCTATGACTAAAAACCTACAGTGTAAAGCAATCTGCAAGAGGGGTAAACCTGCATCATATCCATTATTGCTTTAGGTTTAAGCAACACATTTCACCCTTGAAAGCTACAAGAGACCTCTAGGGATTTCTACAGGTTGTCTCTGATGTGTCTGTTCTGTTTGTCTCCAGCCTTAAAATGCAAGTTTATCTTTTTTAAATATATACAACTTATATAATGTATGCAATTGTAATTCACTAATATAATGTCACTGTTAAATTTCTACCATAGTACCTGGATGAAGTAGGTGGCTGAAGACATGTAACCCAGGAAATGGGTGAGAGGAATAGCTAGTTGGGGGGTAGGGGGCGCCGTAACACAAGCTGAAGCCATAGCTATGCCTCTGACGCTAACAAATCACTCTGCCTTAACCCAGGTATTTTTGTACTGGTCAGCAAACTTAGCCATTGTCTCAATTAAAGAAATACCTTGATACCTATTTGTTAGGCTAAGGCCCAACCACGGCAGCAACGCATTACGGTTTTTCCCGCCGCGCTTTTCACAGAAAATCCGCAGGGGTTTCCTCTGCGGACTTTCTGCTTTCATTATATCACTCTGCAGCTGTGAAAAGCTGATCACTTAAGGTGCCGGGTGAAAGGAAGGAAAACCTCTTTAAGCATATGTTGTAGTGTTATTTTTCAGAAATATCCCCTTAATAAACAGTATCAATGTGATAATGTGTAAGGTTGTAGAGAACATCAAATTTCGTTCACTACCTTGTGGGATTCTTCAGCAGAATACAAGGGTATTACATCAGCATATAGATTGTACTATACTGTATTCTTCTGGTCTGCTAGCGTGTGGCCATATAGGTATATACTGGAGAGCTCACACACATTGAAACTTCTCTTTATTCACAGGACAGTCCACCCATATTGAAGCCACCCCAGTGATCTGATCTCTCCACCTAGGAAACAGGGAATTTTTCAGGGATAAGCCACGTCCAGATGAACTGGATGTAGTGGATGCTATTGGGAATGAAGTATCATATGGCAGCCATTTTGATATTGACCGACATTCAGCTTCCCCAGTGATCATCTTTTTGAAGCGGCCGTGGCACCCTTGCAAGCACTGCAGCCTTCTCATTGCTTTCCTTGAGCCACCTACATGCATGCTGTCTACTTGGCTGTACTAGTGCATGGTCTGCAATTTAGTCCTGTTCTGTTGAATGAGACAAAGATGCAATACCTTGCATTGATCATTGACAGCTACTCTGGTATATAATATGGCATATATAGAATAACACACGGGCTATAAATAGCGAAGAACCCCCTTTATGTAGTCGAAATAATTTAAAACCACACCTTTAAAGGATGTGACTGGACATGGTGGGACACTTATTCGGTTTGTTTGGCTAAAATGTTTTTTTTTGTGTGATTTTCATTCTGGTCATGGAGAAGTGTCTTTTTTCAGTAAAGAAAAAGTTAGGCTGGTTTCACACTGCCACATTCAGGCCAGGAAAGCTAGTCTCTGAACCAGCCAGATTTACCAGCCCAAACACAGCTAAATTGAGTGGGGTTCGGACTCATATATCTTGCAGATACACTACCATTCAAAAGTTTAGGGTCACTTAGACATTTCCTTATTTTTGAAAGAAAAGCACAGTTTTTTTCAATGAAGATAACATTAAATGAATCAGAAATACACTCTATACATTGTTAATGTGGTAAATGACTATTCTAGCTGCAAACGTCTGGTTTTTAATGCAATATCTACATAGGTGTATAGAGGCCCATTTCCAGCAACCATCACTCCAGTGTTCTAATGGTACATTGTGTTTGCTAACTGTGTAAGAAGTCTAATGGATGTTTAGAAAACCCTTGTGCAAGTAGCACAGCTGAAAACAGTTTTGCTGGTTAGAGAAGCTTTAAAACTGACCTTCCTTTGAGCTGGTTGAGAATCTGGAGCATTACATTTGTTGGTTCGATTTAACTCTCAAAATGGCCAGAAAAAGAGAACTTTCATGTGAAACTTGACAGTCTGTTCTTGTTCTTAGAAATGAAGGCTATTCCATGCGAGAAATTGCCAAGAAACTGAAGATTTCCTACAACGTTGTGTACTACTCCCTTCAGAGGACAGCACAAACAGGCACTAACCAGAGAAGAAAGAGACGTGGGAGGCCCCGCTGCACAACTGAGCAACAAGACAAGTACATTAGAGTCTCTAGTTTGAGAAATCGACGCCTCACAGGTCCTCAACTAGCAGCTTCATTAAATAGTACCCGCAAAACGCCAGTGTCAACATCTACAGTGAAGAGGCGACTCAGGGATGCTGGCCTTCAGGGCAGAGTGGCCAAGAAAAAGCCATATCTGAGACTGGCTAATAAAAGGAAAAGATTAATATGGGAAAAAGAACACAGACATTGGACAGAGGAAGATTGGAAAAAAGTGTTATGGACAGATGAATCGAAGTTTGAGGTGTTTGGATCACACAGAAGAACATTTGTGAGATGCAGAACAACTGAAAAGATGCTGGAAGAGTGCCTGACGCCATCTGTCAAGCATGGTGGAGGTAATGTGATGGTCTGGGGTTGCTTGGGTGCTGGTAAAGTGGGAGATTTGTACAAGGTAAAAGGGATTTTGAATAAGGAAGGCTATTACTCCATTTTTCAACGCCATGCCATACCCTGTGGACAGCGCTTGATTGGAGCCAATTTCATCCTACAACAGGACAATGACCCAAAGCACACCTCCAAATTATACAAGAACTATTTAGGGAAGTAGCAGGCAGCTGGTATTCTATCTGTAATGGAGTGGCCAGCACAGTCCCCAGATCTCAACCCCATTGAGCTGTTGTGGGAGCAGCTTGACCGTATGGTACACAAAAAGTGCCCATCAAGCCAACCCAACTTGTGGGAGGGGCTTCTGGAAGCATGGGGTGAAATTTCTCCAGATTACCTCAGCAAATTAACAGCTAGAATGCCAAAGGTCTGCAATGCTGTAATTGCTGCAAATGGAGCATTCTTTGACGAAAGCAAAGTTTAATGGAGAAAATTATTATTTCAAATAAAAATCATTATTTCTAACATCGTCAATGTCTTGACTATATTTTCTATTCATTTTGCAACTCATTTGATAAATAAAAGTGTGAGTTTTCATGGAAAACACAAAATTGTCAGGGTGACCCCAAACTTTTGAATAGTAGTGTACATGGACTGAGTTTTCCCTCCTGAATTTTGCCATGTGAAACCGGCCTTATGCTGTATTGGCATCACATTTTTCCATATAGAGAAGGGTAATATGTATTGATATACATATACTGTATAATAATTGTTAAATCCTTCTAATAACCTGGTAACCTGGTTAAAATTGCCATGATAGAAGCAATAGTATAAAAAGCCACATGCTCTATTCTCTTTTTCAGTGGTAAAGGTAGATTGGTATAATTTGGTTTGGCAGCAGTTCATACTCTATTAACAGTGTCAAGTTGCAAATTGCTGTAAACTATAAACCACTTCTTCATCACAACACATAAAGATTAGAATATATAGTAAAGTTATGTATCTATGCTGGGCTGTACTGCCACTCTTTTGCGGAAAGTAGAAATCTTTAGTACATAAGCTTTACAGTTTGTGATTTGCAATTTACCTTTTTTCTAGAGACTTAAGAGTCATGCACATACTATACCTATTTTTTTGTTGGATTTCATACGACTCCAACAGAATTGTGGCATGACTGACTGCTGTATTACAAAGCTATTCTCTATAGATGACCATAGGATCCCACATAGGGTGACAATGGTTCATTATTATGGAGCTGCAGGGACTCTGTGTGCAGTATCCTGGTACACGGTTCTATTTTGTGCATTAGGCAGAGTCATAGCTGAGGGAAAGGGGCAACAAGTTACTTTTATGTATATAGATACAAAGTAACGCTAGGTTCACACTAGCGCTGGACTCTCTGTTGTTCAAGTCTGTCGGGGGACCTGAATGACAGAGAGCTGCATCGCTACATCAATGGTTACATGGAGACCTTTGGACCCCATTGACTATAATGAGGTCCACTGGGTGTCCACTGTTTCCAAACTGAAAGTGGTGAAGAAAAAAGTCCTCCATGCAGGACTTTTTTCTTTGCCGATTTCCGGCAGTCTCTGCAAAGGTGTCTAACGGAAGATGCATGTGAACCCAGCCTTAGTATAGTGAACTAAGCGTTTGCCCTGGGTGAATGGAAGACTAGCTACAGCTCTGCATTAGGCATGTCAGAAGAATTGGTGAGGGTCTTGCAAAAATATGCAACCTTGAATTAAGAAATTAGCCCTAATGTGTTTACACTACCGCCATACTTTAGAACCATAAAAGAGATGTGAAACTACATACTGAAGCAAACCACCAAGGTCAAGTATGAAATTATGAAGTCTCCCCCCACTCAGCTTATTAAAAATGTCAAGAATTGAGTTTTACATCTCAAAACATTTCCTGTACTAGTTATTACGTTGCTTAATACAAGTATTAATAGAGGAATAATACATGCTGCACTTAATAAACACAGCCGCCACTTAAAGCTGCACAGAAATATTGAGATTGTTGATGCTGAGTACATAGCCTGCGGATTTTACATGTAACTTGAATTAAGAAAATTGAAGTAAAATTGCCAATTTGTCAGTCTCCTTCCGTTAATAGAGCATTTGCTATGCAGCAAGTGTGTGCAGTGCAGCAGATGATCTAATGGCTTTTGTGTGGTAGCGTTCTGTTTCCTCACCCACACAATCCCTTAGGTCCTCAGTGAAGCCACCTGAATATAACTATCCAGAACACAAAGGATGCCTGCACATAATTGAGAGCCCTAATTCCCAATGAATCCTCTAACATGCAAAATAACAGCAATTAAAACAGCGGCAGCCACATATCTGTATTCAATGCATATTCTTATAGGGGCCTATTATCACATCCATAACTACTGTATGTTCAATAGACTTCTCTCTGCAGTTCATTCAATGTAATTTTCTGCTTTGAGGACAGAGCAGCATGGATATATAGAGGTTATGGGCGCACTGTGATTGGGCCTGCAATAGAGGAACTATGACTCACACTCCTATCATACTATTGTATATGTGGATGCACACATATAGACTTGTTAACATATTTACAGTCTTTGTTCTCTCTGTATATTTTCTGCCAAACAACAAGATTATATGAATAAAATGAGATTTACTAATTGGAATTGTTTCGTCATGGGTTATAAGAAAAACAACATATGGAAAATATTCTGCCCTATACTGTATTGTGGAGACATTTCTAGGTAGGCATTATGCGGCAACACACATGGGCATAATCACCAGGATAGTAGATACAGCCGCATCCATAGAGCCCATCAACTTAGGGGGCCCATTTCCACTGAGACCTAGGGTGCAATTAGTAATTACTATGGGCGATGGAATGGGATGTGGAAAACTGAATGCACCTTCTTTACTTTACTGGGACATGCCTGCATGTGACATCATTATAATTATCTTCTTCATGTAGTGTCATGTCACAGTGATTTTTTTGTACTGTGACATCATTGTGTGATTTATCTCTGTAATGTGACATCACTGTGTGCATTATCTCTTTACTGTGACATCACTGTTTATATTATTCCTGTAATGTGACATCACAGTATATATTATCTCTGTTCTGTAACATTAATGGACAAGGACATCTCTCCTTGAGGAGAGCACCAGTTAAGGTGTGTAGAGTTTTGAGTTGCCTTTCGCCCTCTACTAAGCATCTACATATCACAAGGCATTATGGGAAAGGAGCTGGGAGCTCATGCGCCCTCTGTTGGATGTAACAGATCCTCAGTTTGCCTTTGACTCACCGAGCTCCCAGCTCCTTTCCCATAATACCTTGTGATATGTAGATGCTTAGTAGAGGGCGAAAGGCAACTCAAAACTCTACACACCTTCACTGGTGCTCTCCTCAAGGAGAGATGTCCCTGTCCATAACCCACTCATTGCCTCCCACAAAGCCAGCCAGTGTACTTTGCTCTGCACTGATGAGGGACAAAAATCCCGAAACGGTGCTGTATGCAGATAAATGAAACTGGCTTGGCTAAAATCCCTTTTGCTGTCTCAGGACTCGGTGAATCAAAGGCAAACTGAGGATCTGTTACATCCAACAGAGGACGCATGAGCTCCCAGCTCCTTTCCCATAATGCCTTGTGATCTGTAACAATAATGTTATCATTATCCCTGTACTGTGACATCACTATTTATATTATCCCTGTAATGTGCCATCACTGTATATATTATCTCTGTTCTGTAACATTAATGTGATTATTATCCCTGTAATGTGACATCACTGTATATATTATCTTTGTTCTGTAACATTAATGTTATCATTATCCCTGTACTGTGACATCACTGTGTGCATTATCCCTGTATTGTGACATCACTATTTATATTATCCCTGTAATGTGCCATCACTGTATATATTATCTCTGTTCTGTAACATTAATGTGATTATTATCCCTGTAATGTGACATCACTGTATATATTATCTTTGTTCTGTAACATTAATGTTATCATTATCCCTGTACTGTGACATCACTGTGTGCATTATCCCTGTATTGTGACATCACTATTTATATTATCCCTGTAATGTGACATCACTGTATATATTATCTCTGTTCTGTAACATTAATGTGATTATTATCCCTGTAATGTGACATCACTGTATATATTATCTTTGTTTCTGTAACATTAATGTTATCATTATCCCTGTACTGTGACATCACTGTGTGCATTATCCGTGTATTGTGACATCACTATTTATATTATCCCTGAAATGTGACATCACTGTATATATTATCTTTGTTCTGTAACATTAATGTGATTATTATCCCTGTAATGTGACATCACTGTGAACATTATTTGTATTGTAAAATCACTATGTGCATTAACTCTGTGTCTTCCACTACTTTCTATGGCTAACACGGTACAACATTATACTAAAGGTGACCAAAACAATCATACCCTTTTTAAGTATTGAGCATGCTGCTTAAGATGGTCACGATAGAGTGGGACCCCATTACAAATTTTGTTATGGGGTCCCATAGCTATTTGTTATGTCCCTGGCATCACAGGAGTGACTGATCCAAAATATACAGTGTGCATGTGGCCTTCCACTGATTAAAACTGTGTTCGCATCGTCTTACTGCCCAGCTTCACACAGGAGTATTTGGTTCATGAAATACGGAACATTTGTCGGCCTAGTTCTTGGTTCTAGGAACCTGTACTCTAAGCATCATAGTCATCTATGATGCTAGGACTCCCTGCCTCCCTGCAGAGCTACTGTCCTGTATAACAATCATGTTTTCAGTATGGGACAGTAGTCTCTCGGAGAGGCATGGACTCTAGCCTCATGGAGGACTCTGTTGCTTGGAGTCCTGGTCCCTGCTTAGTGTTTGTTCTGGGAAATGCAGCCGACATACAGTCTGTGAAAAAGCCAGTCTATCTTATAGACTGAGAAAAACTCTTCTCTGTCAAGCTAATGGAGCCCTAATGATACACTCAGGCCTTATACATACATGTGAAAAACGGCTGTTTGATAGCTGTTTTTTGAACAGCCCTCATGTGGCAGTTTTCAAAACAATGCCAGACTATGTGGCTACTCACATGTCTGTCTTTTTAATGGACTATGTGAATAGTTTATGAAAAATTAGGACTATTTTCACATATCCTAGAATAGGTTCAAGTTTATTAGACATCCATAAAAACAGCTACTCCTAAAATGCAAAACGACCACAAAAACAGACTGTTTCATCCATTTTTCAAGGCTGTTTATGTCCACAGTTGACTATAGCCTCAATGTGTATGCCATGTGCTTACGGTGCTTACCCAGTGGACACGCTTTATGGATATCACAGAACATGATGTAAGTACATCCTAAGCAATACTTTTATGGAATGTTGAAATGCCAGAAATTATCTGAAATGGTGAAATGAAGACATATGAGAAAAGGTTATCCTACCACAGCATAAGAGGGCACCAACAGCTACTCTTTTTTGACCAGGCTACATAGGGCAAGGGCAGCACTTTGAATCTTTGCACCATAGCGACTACTCTTACAATCAAAGGCTTCCTATTCTGAGTCAGTCTTCCTTGAAGACAATGAATATAAATTTTCTCTTCCCTGCCATGTGTGGAAAAGTAAAGAATAACTGCTAAAAGCACCATTTTCTCTGACTGCAATGAAATACAAAGCTGTAAATACAGTAGTTTTTTTTACCGTACCATGCCCCCTTTTTCACTGCCATGTGTGAAAATACAAGTGACATCTACTACAAACTCTAATGTGAAATGATTTCACTTTTTGCATTTTTTCCCACCTTTGACTGGGGACCCACATGGCATAAACGCTGTGGAAAAAAAACGCAGTGCGGCAAAATACGTGCAGCGGACACACTGCAATTTCCAAAAACATTGCGGTTTTGGAAATCGCAGCATGTCAATTATACATACAGAAACGTTGGCGGCTTCCCTATAGGTATAATGGAAGCAGAAAGTTCGCAGAGGAAACCTCTGTGGACTTTCTGTGAAAGCGCTGCAGGAAAAACTGCGATTCGTTGCAGCTGTTTTTCCCGCATCACATTTTTGCTGCGACCAGTTACATGGGGCCTTAGCCTTAAAGAGCTAGTTAGTTCTCAGTTCAGCCTTTTATTAGCGATAAGAATCTTCCTGTACCTGGCTGATTCCATAAGACCCATAAAAGTAAATAGGAGTTACAGAAAGAGTGAAACAATGCCACATTCTGCTGTTTCCTTAAAATGGGTGTTGAGGATTTTTTAGATTATGGCCTATCCTTAGCTTAACCATAAATATCTGATCAGTTGGGGGCTGACAACCAGCCCCTGCATGGATCAGCTGTTCAGCAGTTGTACATCCAGTCCCTGTATTATACAGTACACTGAGCCAAAGCAGATAGATCTGTGCTTTATATAATGACTGGTTGCCGTTTCTGTAGCTCAGCCCCCATTGACTCCAGTAGGAGGTGAACTGCAGTAAGAGCACCCTGCCACTATACAGGTCATGGAGTTATGTGCTTGGAAAACTCTTGGACAAATCTTGGACAACTCCTTTGAGCCGCATATTCTTATCTGACTGCCTGACGCTAGGTTCACACCTGCGTTTGGATTTCCATTCGGGGGTCCGCTTAGGGACCCCCGAATGGAAACCTAATCCGTTTATAAAATCAGTTACCCGCGGAAACCCACAAACCCCATAGACTATAATGGGGTCTGCCGGGTTTCTGCCCAGTTTCCACCCAAAAGGGAGAAAAATGCGGAGAGAAAAGTGCTTTTCTCTCCGCATTTTTTAAACAGTTTTGGGGACGGAAACCCCGAACATGTACCAAGCGCAGGTGTGAACCCAGCCTGAGATGGGAATACCCCTTTAACTCAAAGAGGTCCTACAATATCACTGGGATAAGTTACAGTCATATTAGATACTCTGAACCATTTGTTTAGATCATACAATATGATTTTTACAAAACCAGCATAAATAACCTTTTAGATTTCTTATGAAAATATCCAAATGTCCAATCTTCATAAAACAATGTAATGAATACTACTATTAATAATATGGGAGTAAAAAGGTAAGAAAACCTCAGTCCTGCGGTATAGACGTCTCTAATGAATCCGTGCGGAATAAAGCTTTGTGTAACACCTACAGACAGAATCCTGCGGTTACATCAAAACGTGTTATTTTATGTCAAAACTTATAATACACCTACACGCCATAAAGACCAGTACGTCTGTTATTAGGAGATTCTGAGTTTATTCATGAGTAAAGTATACTATAGCTATAATAGTACTAAATCCACAATAGACAGGGTTAACACATGGATAGCGGTCATAGTTTTACTTGGGTTATAAGTGCATAGATATCCCTTATGAATATAAGTCTTTAAATAAGTGACCCCTCTTCAGTTCTGTATAACAACCTGCATAACAAGTAATAGAATTTCTGGAATCCATAAAAATGTGGAAACCAAATCATAGATAGTATAAAAGTAAAGAAAGCCAAACTTAAAAAGAATATAATTATAAGGCTGTAATAAAACATTAAGTTTTAGTGCCATTTTTTAAGCCCAATGCCAGAGTGGATCCAAAAGGAGGTGTGTTCTCCATGGATAGCACATGGTCCTATTGATCTTAAACGTATGTGTCCATACGTCCATTTTCTTCCAATACTGTTTGTTCGTGGGAAAAATGTGAGACATGGTCCATTTGAGCCTGTGGCCACACAATGCTGAAAAGCTGTGTTTTTTGTTACACGTGTATTTTTTGAGTCCAAGCCAGGAATGGGTTTATCAGAAGGGAGAAGTACTTCCTTTATATTTCCCATTCCTTTTGAAGCCACTCTTGACTTAGAATTAAAAAAAATCACAGCAAAACCTTCAACAAAAAATGCAGCTTTTCTGCATATGAAAAACGGATCAACCATGGACAGAACATAAAAACAACATGCCCATGTGCTGCCCATAGAAAACAAAGACAGCGCACATCCATAAAAACAGAAGTGTTACTAGGCCTTTAGGGTAAGAAAACACAAAGAGGCTTTGTTGATTCAGTTTTTTGAAGTCAAAACCTGGTGTAGATCATAAATAGTGAGAAGCTATAAAGGACAGATGATACTTCTCTTTCTTTCAAGTCAAACTGTGTCAATAAAATCTGAATGAGTATCTTTACCCTCAAGGCCCTATTATACAGGCCAACCATTGGAATAACTTGGAATGTTTGTTTCTGATAATTGGCCCAGATAAATATGCTAGCCATCAGCCTACAAATGCTCACTTATTGGGTGATCACATCTTTTATGTAGCACCTAAAATCACCCCATATCATGGTAGTGATGTTGTTATGTATGAGACAATTTTTGAGCTCATGAAAGGGGAATGGCTGTACTGGGAAGGACACAGTTTAGTGGGGAGGTGTGTGATTTATGATCCACGAATGTGCACAAAAATGAACCAAAATTTGGTACAGAAGTTTGGTGCAAAGTAAGGCTGGATTCACATCTTCGTTGGAGTCTCCGTAGGAGATTCCGACACAGATTCCGCCTAAAATCGGCAGAGAGAAAAGTCCTGCAAGGAGGACTTTTCTCTCTGCCGGTTTCAGTATAAAACTGGAAGAAACCGGATGGAAACCTGGCAGACCCCATTATAGTCTATGGGGTCCACGGGTTTCCGTGGGTAACCACTTTTTAAGTGGACAGGGTCTCCATCTTTCGACAGAGACCTCAACGCTAGTGTGAACCTAGCATTAGCCAACCAATATGTAGCGTTAGACAGAGCGTCTAATTTCTAAGATTTGTCAAATTTATCATCTACCCTGAGCCACTTTGATAAGTGTCTGATACTGGGATCAAGAGAACAGGGCCACAAAACTTCCCCACAGTGCTCCATGTGAAAGGAGTGGTGAGTGTGCATGTTTATGGGGAGAGATAGTCAAACAAGCAGTCGACCAACAGTTAACTAACATATATGGTCAGCTCTAAAGAACCGTTTTACATTTGATCCATTATAAGCTGGGAAATCATCATATGGTCGATGATAAATAGCTCCAACTTCCAGTTTCTTGTGGCAAGTTGTCTGATGGCCAGAAAAACATTTAGCAGCCATTAAAGAGGTTATCTGGGAATAATAATTTTTTGGCCAGGCACCAATGTTTCAGTTCAGCCTCCATTGACTTCAATGGAAGCTGCACTGTAGTACCAGCGTCTGGCCACTACACAGAGTCAACTGCTTCTGGTCCTGTGTTATCAATAGTACAGGTGCAGGAAGCAGCCCTCCAGCCAATCACATATTTATGGCCTTTCCTAAGGAGATGGTCAGTATGGTATTTGATATTTACTGTAAGCCAAGGCCTTGGGCCGGTTTTCAGTGCAAAACACTCGGATGACACTGGGAGTGACATTTGATTGTCATCCGAGTGCATACCATTATGCATTCAGCTTTATGGGGGCTTCGGATTCATTCCATTCCAATGACACGGGTGATTATAGTGCATGTCCTATCCTGCTCTGTGTTATCAGAACAGAATGAATCGGAAGCCCCCATAGACGTGAATGCATCACAAAATGCACTCAGATGTCACTTCAAGTTTCATCCAAATGCATTTCACCACAATCTCAGCCTCATATTGGAGGCACACTTGGTTGTGTTGCATGGGGTGATAAATGTAGGGCAGTATTCTGTAGTAATTTGTTGATCAGCAGTAATTGTACTATGTACTATGTCCATGTGCCTGGTGTCATGTGTCAGAACTAAGTTCAATAGCAATTCATGATACAGTGATCTCAGGGTAGCCAGTAGCCTTACAATCTCTAGTGTTTGGTGATCTTGTAATTTCTTGTATTATAGTGCTTTCCAACACCTCAGTGCCTGGCATCTTCCTAGCTACTACTCCTATGCAATCACATTATTCCTAAGGCCGTATGCACACATCTGTTTCAGATTTTCATCAGTGAAAAATGGACCCAAGCATTTGTTTATAATGTTGGAGTTTTGTCCGTTTTTTATCTGTGTTTCAAGGATCCATTGGTCTATGAAACATGGATGACTGCAAACACATCAAAGAATTCAGTGAAAAAAGGTCTCCAGTGAAAAACAGTACAGGACATGCTCAACAAATAAAAAACTAACAGACGCACAGATCTTTTATAAAAACTGACGTGTATTGATGCATAAACTTAAATGGGTAAGTTGTATCTATAAAAAATGGACAGAACACTGCAGTTAAAAAGGGATGTGTGCATGAGCTCTAAAGAAAATCTGAACAGCTGGGTGGTCATGTCTGCTATAGGAGGGGTATAAGGGGGCACAAGGGGTAATTTCACTCATAGCAACTGTAATTGCAGCAAATCTAGTGAACCGAATAGATAATGTAAAAATTTGTAATAGCAAGAAAAATCCTGCAAATATAAAATAACTAAATGTATTTCAGGCTTAGATATGCTTGCCATACAGTATTTCTTTAATCCGGTACAGGAAACTATATTGGCAGATTTGCTCCTGACTTCTACTAATATAGACGTAGAATCCAAACGACATTCCATTTTGGACAAGACTGCTATGAGAAAGCAATGTGTACTATAATAAACCGACTGAATAAAAGCTGGTGTGCCAAATCATAATGTGTGTGGCTAAGTAGAGGATCAATTGAGTGAAACTACTGCAATAAAGACAATCTCCAACGCAGTAAAGAAAATCACTTGTGTGAAATGTTAGCAATGTTCTAGCAATGAAACATCTGATTAACAGACTGAAAAATCTGTAACTGGGTAATGTGTGTTTTATAGCCTATAAATAACTGGTAGAAGAATTGCAGATAACCAGAGCAGGCAATTTCTGGGGCTGCAGGCCTGCATCTACTAGTATGTACATAGATAGATATCTGAAATTACATTCTTTATAGAACGTTTTACACAGATGCACTACTGTATTCCAATAAGGTCCTCAAAGGGAACCCTATAAGGTTTAGCACAGGCTTCTTATCCTCACCCAACTTGACTATTTCTTTTTTAATGAACTGTTCAACTGAATTGACTACGAGCATGTAAGAGGGTTGAAACCTGATAGTAACTGTCAGCATTCACCACTTTCCCATCTAAAATGTGCTTTATCTGTTGCTTCTTGTATTATTGCCAAATGTAATGCCAGATGTAATGGTAAAACGCCCAAAATGAATATGTGTTTACACCCTTTGCAGGTAGCTGGTGGGACACACACAGCCAGTTTGTGTTGTTTAGAGGTACACATGTACTACAAATTATGTTATGTGATTTATGTACACATTACCTTTAAGGGCTGGGCTTGCCAAGGTCACAGGGAGCTTGCCCTAAATTGACTCCAGTGTTACATTTGCTGGTTATATACTTAGATGCAAAAGTGCATTAAGTGGCAGCAGTAATAATGGGAAAGAGAAGTGCTCAACAATTGGCGTACTCCCTAGGGCACCTGGAACGTTAACCTTCTGAAGACCTGGAATCGTGAGAGCTATTGCACCCCAAAGGCACAGACTCTGAGACAATATGGACCAGAATGAGAAAGTGACTGTGCACAGTGAGATGGGTGAGCAACACCCATGTAGTTACCTGAGATCAGTCAACATGCAGGCTTAGATGTCACAGAATAAGAGGCCAATGTCTGACTCAACTGGTGTGTAGAAATACAGAGTAAGTGCTACATTGAGAGTTTGTCCAAGTCGTGACAAAGTGTGTGACAGGCTAGAATTGGTTAGGCTGCACTGCTTGACCACCTGTGACCCTGCTAAAGTAAACTGTGTGCACAATGCTGTGGGCATTGGCCTTGTGGACTGCCAGTGAGCAGGCATCAGCCCACTGGATTACAAATGTGTAGGCATCTGCCTGTTGGATTATAGCTGTTATGGGCAATGACCTGTTGGTTTAAGTTCTGCCAAGGGACTGTGTTGCTAACAAATAAATGACTGTGCTTGGTTTTGATAATTTGTATACCTCTATAAAGACATGGAAGAGTGAAGAAATCAGGCGATACCTTTTAGAGGCTAACTGAGTATATTTGATAAGTAAGCATTCGGAAGTCTAGCTCCCTTCATCAGACATGGTGTTATACAAGAACCTGAAAATTCTGTAAAGACATGTAACTGTCAAGAACTGTGCCCCCTTTGACAGTAATCATTATGCAACATGCACCTTTTTTTCCCCGCACCCCTTTTCGCAGCGCTTTTCACAGAAAGCCTCTTCAAACTTTCTGCTTTCATTATACCTATAGGGAAACCGCCGGCGTTTCTGTAGGTATAATTGACATGCTGGGATTTCCAAAACCGCAACAGTTTTGAAAATCCTAGCGTGTCTGCTGCGTGTATTTTTCCACAGTGTGTGGATGGGATTCACTAGAATCCCATCCACTATGCAGGGACTGTAAAACACTGCATTTTTTTCCACAGGAACTGTAAAAAAAACGCGGCGTTTCCACTGAGGTCAAACCGCGGCGTTTATGCCATGTGTGGCCCCAGCCTTAAGTCAGCAGAGAGGGATAGCAGAGGAATATTCTGTTACGGCTACGTTCACATCTGTGCCGGAGTTTCGATTGGAGACTCCTTCGCAATGTTCTCCTGAAATTGTCATGGATAACTTTTTCCCCTGCTGGTTTCAGATTTAAAATAATGGATACATGAAGAACCCCATTATAGTCAATGAGGTCCGCTGGACCCCGTGTGTAGCTGCTATTACAGCAGTCCGCCTGTCTGTTGTTCTGGTCCTCCATCGGACCAGAGCAATGTTTAGGCCAAAATTAGTGTGAATCTAGCGTAAGAGCAGAAAGAGGCATTTCTCTCTGTGATAAGATATGTTACAAAGTTTCTTATAATTATAATTCTTATAATATACTATTCACTTATGTAAAGTTTGTTGAAATCACAGTGACTATTTGAGTGAAGTATTGTTTTAGTGTTACATAATTTTTTTCTCCAAAATTTTGACTCCGTTTTATATGGCTTTACTAGGGAAGCCTATGTCACCTGATTCAATCTCCATACTCCTCAATAACTCTGTCATTCATCTCCAATTTTACATTTTTAACATAATATCCTTATTATTTCTTGAAACTTATCACTCACGTGTTATATTGACTGGGGCCCCACGTTGCAAAAATGCGGCATTTTGGCCATGGTGGAAACGCCGCAGCAAATAAAGCCACGTTTTACAGTACCTACAAAGTGAATGGGACTCTAGATAATCCCATCCACACATTGCAGAAAAAAATCTGCAGCGGAAATGCTGCGATTTCAAAAACACTTGCATTTTTGTAAATGACAGCATGTCAATTATACCTACGGAAACACTGGCGTTTTCCGTACAGGTATAATAGGAGCAAAGAGTCCGCAGAGGAAAACGCTGCACACTTTCTGTGAAAAACACTGTGGAAAAAAATGCGTTTCCGCAACATTTTTTGGCTGTGGCCTCAAACACATTTAGTAAAGAGAATACCAGCTGTAAGTATTATTGGAGTACAATTTTTTTACATACCTGCAACCCTTCAATGGCTAGCCTGAGGATTGAAGGAGTAAGCTTGGAGGCTTGCTTGAAGGAAAAATTGCTCCAGTCTATAATTAATATAAAGCCATTGATCTGAAGCTCTTGGTCTTCTATTAGAACTTCTAGAGAAAGGAGAATGGCACGTAAGATGTCCACAAAGGAGTTCCTTGAAGAAAGTAAATGAGAATTAAGGAGTGACTTGTAGGAGCATCTTTAGAAAATGCAAGCTTGAAGCTTTTCATAAATGAATAGTACAGGTGAAAATAGCAAACTTTGTTATATATCTTATTAAGGAGATCTGTTTCCTTCTCCACTTATTAAGCCGCTCTCCTGATTCTTATCTTCAATCTAATTATGTTCATCTCTATATTTATCCTCACACATAGAGCTCTGTAGAGCAGGGAGGGGTGGAGTGAGACTCTGTGACTGTCAATGTCTGTAAAGCGCTGCGGAATATGATGGCGCTATATAAGTAAGCAAAATAAATAAATAAATAAATAAATAATAATAAATTCTCCTGCCTGCTTGTTAATACTGTGTATCAGCCGCCTCTTATCTGCAAACATAGCAGTTTTAAAAGTATGCAAAGTAGCAGAGAGCGGGAGCAGCAATTATATAGGGTGTTTTTTCTATCACCCCCCTCCCCATTTCATAAACCAATATGTAGAAAGTAACTACCTGAAAAGCGGAAAAGAAAACATATTTCTTTAATAAGATATAATACAAAGTTTCTTATTTTCACCTGTATTATTCATTTATGTAAAGTTGTTTATAACTGGAGGTACACTTTAAAGGGAGTCTACCACCTCACCCTAGCATATTCAGCTGTCACCACTACATTACAGAGCACATTACAGTGATAAGAAACATACCTTTGTTATGTTTTATGCAAACAAGGCAGTTGGTGCACTGGGGTGGGCAAATGGGGGCCTTCAGCTGCTTGAAGCACTGCTCTTCCTCAAGTAGGATGGGTGACGTCATAGCAGTAAGAGAATCAACTCTCACTGCATGGGATGGCACAGGCAGGAGATCGTAGGAGTCTGAGTAACAAGAGCAGTGTTCCAGGGAGCTGAAGGCCCGCCCCCAGTGCACCAACTGCCTCGTTTGCATAAGACTTCAAACTTGTTTTTCTCCAAAAGTGTCATACATAACAAATCACTGTAATGTGCTCTGTAATATGGCAGTGTCAGTTCAATATGCTTGATGGACGGTTCACAGTCACATATATAACTAATATTTCAATTGCTGACCAGTAGGAGCAATAGTGGAACGTGACAATCGTACAGGGAGAAGAGATTCCAGAACTTTTAAAGGGGATACCCTGACACTTCTCCGACAATTGATGTGAGGGGAAAGCATGGACAGATGGTAAGGAAAGGGTTTCACTACAGAGAGGCCAAAATGGACTATCAAGGTTCTACCATGCCCACAAAGCATATCATGCTAATTTGCATATGCAAATTTCACATGAAATGTAGGCAAGATTCACAAAAATAAGGGTATTAGGGTACTTGTGAGACTGTCCTTTGCTAGGTACTGGCTCTAGTTGCATCACCATTTTCATTCTGACAAGCCCCCTTTAAATAAACCCTCCATGGTCCTCCCCTTACTATGACACATTTGTCTCATCTTACAGATGATTTAGAAATCTATACTTTATAATCAATTTGCCCTTGCTAGAATAGAAATCAGTTCTCCATGCGCTGAAACTGTGATAGGGTTGTGTTTATACACAGCAGCCAATCTGAAGAGGCAGAGCTGCAGGAGGAGAGAATGTCTCAGACTACCTCATACTCTCTATAGACTCTGCAGACAGACAGTAGTCATAAGTCATAGTTCTGCTTTACTGGAGAGCAGCAAGATCTGAGGAAAAGAAGTATTTATGTTCTTGTAGGCATTAACTTCAATGCCAGTTTGAGCTTGATTGAATGTGTTAACAAAAATTGCTGTTTTTGCAATGCTCCAAAAAAAGTATAAGGACCTCCTAACTCATCTATACCAGTGTCAAAATTCCTGCACACATGCTCCGGAAATAATGCATAATGTATACTATATTAAATCTGAAAAAAATATTTTTAGCATCAATTTTTGCTTGTGCAAACCCATAATATATATACTGAGACCTAAATCCTCTGCTGTTGGCTTATGTTGGACCCTGTCACTAGGGTGTTTAGATCCAGACACTATGGTGGGTCATCAATAATAATTTCACAATGGGTTGTTTTTGTTTTTTTGGGGGGTTTTTTTTTTGTGTTACAATGGCCTTATCAGTGATAGTATAGTACTAGTGTTGGATTACAGAACTTGCTCTGTGAGGACCAACAAAGACCAGAGGAACTGGGGAAACACCGGGTGGAAATACTACTTTACTGCATTTTTGACACTGTGGAAATGCTTCACACGCTGCTTAAAAAAAAATCTGAGGCAGAAAAAAGACTTGTGAATTCTAAAAAACACAGGTTATTAATTAACTTTGTGGAAATGCTGCATTTTTGCTGAGGTTTTCACCATAGACTAACATGTGGAGTAAGAAAACCGCAGCAAAAAGACTCCCATGCACACATCTGAGTGTACATCTGATGTGGAGCCAACTTTGCATCAGAATGCAGTCGGATGACACTCGGAGTGACATCCAAGTGCATTCTGTGATGCATTAACGTTTATGGGGGCTTCCGATCAGCTCTATCCTGCTCTATCCTGAACCATGTCATCGGAACGGATCGGAAGCCCCCAAAGACATGAATGCATCACGGAAAGACACCCCTGGAGCCATCAGCAAAGGGGGACATGACTTTGGGATGGGGGAACCAATAACTCCTGAAGTTTCTTCTTTGTGCAGTAGTTGTTTGGATTTATACAGGCTGGTTCAGCTTTAAGAGTATATGTGTGTATATTCAGCTTTAGGAGTATATAGTGCCTAGTGTGTTACTGTAGGGAGGGAGGAGTTTAGGAATAGATGTAACTTCCTGTCTCATTTATCTCTTTCTCTCACCACAAGAACTGGAAGAAACATTTCCCGCCCGCCCTCTTTTAATCACTATTTTACAATTTTTTTTTTCACGTTTACCTGGATAGTGTATGTATTATTGTATAATTTCTTTGTTTAATACTGTAATTGTGTTTCTGGCCATATATACAATTGTAAGATGACTTTGATGAGTTAATGTTGGCACTATCCTTCTAAGCCCAAGGGAAGGGCAGTCCTCCAGCCATGGTTCCCTAGAGGTTTCCTCTACAGGGGTTTTTCCTCTCCTGAGTGCTGTAGGATGACTCTTCGTGAGTCGGGGGTTTGCCATGTTTAGTCCATATTTCATAGTATTTACCTGAACATTTAGTTTTTAAGTTATTTGTTCATGGCATTGGCAATAAGTGTGGAAATAAATTGAAATAATATTAAGCAAAAAAAATAAAAATTATAAAGGGAGTCAGTTGTATGTAATAAAGTGTTACATGTCACATGGTCCATAAGTAATCTGTCACAGCTTTACTTTTGCGGTTGAGGAGTCAGGTGGAAGTTGCAGGCAAGTTATTGTGGACTTATTTTAACTAATAGAGGAGGTAAAACATCATGGTGGTGAACAGGCTGAGCTTTGGAAATGGCCAGCCTGAAGGATGTTGTAATAGTAACATCATCCAGGGGTGGGCACAGTGGTTAAGCACAGGGTCGTTGGTGCCCTTAAAGTGTACTGGCTCTGCTAGAATTGCAAGCCGGAGCGTGCCTCCCCTTTATTGCTGTCTGGCCGGGTGCTGTATGTCAGACAACTGACGATCTCACAGTATTCGTGAATCCCAATGGTCTAGCACTTCACCTGACTCCTTCTGTGATTATTTTAGTTCTGTGATTTAAATAAAGCTGTGGCCTTTTTGACACCCAAAATAAAGTGTTTTGTGCGTTTATTCCAAAGTCAATGTTTACTGTAGTTTGGGTGGTTTTAGGAAGGAGTGAGGGTCCATCCCATATCCAAAAGTCATGTACTCGGATGTCACTCTAAGTGTCATCTGACTGCATTCCACTGCAAACTCAGCCCCACATCAGAAGCACACTCAGTGTGTGCATGGGGTCTTATGGTACATTCACACTATCACACAACTGTTTCTTCCATTATAAAAGTAAACGAACATGACAAAAGAAAGCTTCCGCCGTGTTTTTTTTTTTTTTTTTTTTTTTTAACATTGTTGTGAATGCATATGCATACTATAATGGACAAGAGCAACAGACCATAATAACAATAGTGTAAACCTACCGTTACCCTGCATGTTATTACAATGTGGGAAGCTTTAAGGACTTTCTGCCTCAGGATATTATAATTTTGTTCTGGATGTATACATTTTGGTGAAAATCTTTAATGGTTAAATGTAATAAAGGACAAAGGGATTCAACTAAAGAATCTATTTTCTACTTCTACTCATATTCCTCTCTACAGATCTTAAAAAAATTCAATTTTGGTACCATCCTAAAAAAAAAACAATCTACCCTGCAAAAATGGAAAAATCTCAAACATTTTTCTTTAGAATGCTTCATTCCAAAATGTGACTTTTCCTCTTGAGACAGAGTTATCAATGATGTCTGGCCACACATACAATGTGATTATGACTAAATGTACAGGAATGTATTGATTGTTCTTTTAGCAATAATCTAACATTTCTCCTGACAACTTCGTATATTCTGAAGTATCTCTTGGTCCACTTGTAAGGAAGTTCTTAGCTAAAGCAACAGACATTGATTTTGTCTGGAGCTGATTCTATCTATATAAGTAGTTCTTATAGAAATGTCCAATAATTGATTTTTCAATCACAAACACAATGTTGCAAATAATAGAGATGACAATTCACATCAGATGCTTTCATGCTCAATAAAATATCACAAGGAACTTCTATATCTACTACATGTCATGTTAGAGGACTAAGATTATATGTTGTGACATTTTAATCAAGATGGACCTGGATATATTAAAGTGTATCTGTCACCATTGTATACAGTGCAATCAATATTATCTAATAATATATTCTCATGGGAAAATTCAAGGCGCTGTACATGTACATATGGAGATCATTTGTGCCCTGGAGCACTGGTTCTAGGGAAGAATACCTCTGTGCATGTAGAGTCCGATATTTGTACTCATGGAATCTGATAGATAATAATCTGAGGCATACGAAGGGACAATAAAGGCTACCTCATATTATATCCTGCCCTGACAGTCATTTAGTAGGGAAAATGGTTCATGCCTCTGAGGCGTCATGGTGGCCACAACACCACTAACAACAGGCCATCACTCCCTCGACTACATTTCATGCAATCTTGTGGCACAACAGTTTCCAATTAGCAAAGCCATTGGTTACATGTTGTTTTGCCTCTAGGGGTATGAATGTGAAAGAAAATGGCCACCACTGCTCTTTTTCTGTTGCTGTTGCCTTTCAGTGACAAAACTAGAATCCATGGTTTAAAAGATCATTTCTCCAGTATTGGCTGAAAGAGTCCCAAGTCAGTGCCCTGGTAATACGTGACTTGGAGCTGGGATCGCTCTATGTTGGAAAGATACAGAAGACTATAAAAGTGAAGGAGTGAGGAGCAGATGCCATTACCATCCATGAATATAGAGAGCATTGTAAGTGGATACAAACTGACTAAGAAACTCAGTGCCTTCACATTACTTGTGCCATCAATGCCTGTTCAATCGCCACTGTGTCTCCTGTGTATTACTAACACCATACATCCAAGACACCAACAGCCAGGAGACCCACAATAGGGTGTGCCCCAGGGGTCATCCCCCTCATCACTGAACCCTAAGTTCTGCAAGAGTACTTGGGACCAAAGCCAGCATGCAAAAGAGGGAGAGACCACCACCACCCTAGACTTCCCCCATGGTGCTGTCTCTACACTGCTTTCCCTGAGACATTGCACAGTCCTGGTTGCCTAACCAGAACACTGACTATGTGGACCAAAGAAGAACTGTTCTACCAAAGGTTAGCTTCTCTCTACCTTTTTCTTCCTAGTTCACAGCAGTATTGCTCAGTCCTGTCATATCTGTAAACATGAGGGAATGTACAGGGAAATAGAAGTCCTTTACTCGCCTCCAGCACTTGTCTTTGTACTTCCATGAAGTCGCTGCCACATGCACTCTGCCTCACTTCTTGTTCCCTGAGAACTAAACACTCTTTTACCCTTTCCCAGCGCTGCATAGATCTATCATAATATCAGGAACCTTCTCCTTCGAGATAGAAACAGCAAAGTGTATTTCCTGGCAACTCACAATGCTGCCTGTACCCAGCGCCACTACTGCACATAGTGGCCTGCTGGGCAAATAATACAGAAAAAGCAATGAATAGGTGGACAGATACAGGGAAAAATTATAGACAGAGCAAGGTCAAACTGGTCCATTCGATCCTCTGGTACTCTGACACAAAAAAATGGGGCTGAGAAGACAGAAACAGTTATGTGACTTCAGGGGCTATTTTGAGCATGCACAAAACCTATATAGGGGAAGGGTGGACTCTGAGAATTATCATTTCTGGTGGACCCAATGTATGCTAGTCTGATATTGGACAGGACCAAAAGATAAAGGGGCACACAGATAACACTCACCACAGGGGTACTTGCTCCTTTTCTCATCCCTCCTCCCCCTGCACATAGCTGTTCATACTTGGGTCTCTCCAGTCAGAACATGCGGATACATGGACCTCACTAATAGCCAAAATCCATGTCAAGGTTAAAAATGTAAGAAATGTAATTTTCCATAACTTTCCTGAACACAGTATAACATTAAAACACACAAGGAGTTAAGGAAGACAGTGATCAGTATATGACTACTGTCAAAACTAAATCCACAACCATTGCTTACTATTTGCAGAGCACTTCACTAGTAAGCCCTACATCACCTTTTTCAGAGATGCTGCATTTTAATAAACAGCATGAGCAGCAACTACACATGTGGACAAAATTGTTGGTACCCCTTGTTTAATGAAGGAAAAACCCACAATGGTCACAGAAATAACTTGAATCTGACAAAAGTAATAATATATAAAACTACATGTTGACAAGCCACAAAGCTTCTGGGAGAATGTCCTATGGACAGATGAGACAAAAATCGAAATTTTTGACAAGGCACATCACCTCTATGTTCACAGACGGAAAAATGAAGCGTATCTTGAAAAGAACACTGTCCCTACTGTGAAACATGGAGGAGGCTCTGTTATGTTCTGGGGCTGCTTTGCTGCATCTGGCACAGGGTGTCTTGAATCTGTGCAGGGTAGAATAAAATCTCAAGACTATCAAGGGATTCTAGAGAGAAATGTGCTGCCCAGTGTCAGAAACCTTGGTCTCAGTCGCAGGTTATTAGTCTTGCAACAGGATAATGACCCAAAACACACAGTTAAAAACACCCAAGAATGGCTAAGAGGAAAACATTGGACTATTCTGAAGTGGCCTTCTATGAGCCCTGATCTAAATCCTATTGAGCATCTTTGGAAGGAGCTGAAACAGGCCGTCTGATAAAGGCACCCTTCAAACCCGAGACAACCAGAGCAGTTTGCTCATAAGGAGTGGCCAAAATACCTGCTGAGAGGTGCAGAAGTCTCATTGACAGTTACAGGAATCATTTGATTGCAGGGATTGCCTCAAAAGGTTGTGCAACAAAATATACACTTAAGGGCACCATCATTTCTGTCCAGGCCCGTTTCATGAGTTTTCTTTTTAAAAAAAAAATTCTGTTGAAGCATGTTTGAAAAGCAATGTCTGACTTTCATTTGTTCATTTTCATAGAATTTTTATATATTATTACTTTTGTCAGATTCAAGTTATTTCTGTGACCATTGTGGGTTTTTCTTTCATTAAACGAGGGGTACCAACAATTTTGTCCACGTGTGTATATTCTTACATGTTAAAGTGTATGGATAATATGTACTTTTTTATTATTCATTTGCGGCCTAAATGCAAAATGAAGCAATTTTCACTAAAAATTCTCTACCATTTTGAAACTGTAGAATCTGGATAACTCCTTTACATAGCTGGCTGTACTGCTGCTACTGACATAAAATTGACAGCATACTGCTCCTGGCTGCTGTGACCAGAGGGCTGCTGATTTCTGCTCTCCTCCTCACTACTTCTTGTTGTGCTCCAACAGGAAGCTGGAGGATGCTATACATGGCAGAACAATCTATCAGAAATGGAGGAGAGGACTCAAGGAGAGATCACACAGACTGTGTAATGTGGTAGGTATTCTTATGGTAGAATATGTAGTGGAAGGTTTCGGCACCAGGGAGAGTAGATTTCTCGTAGAATGGAAAATCAGTACAGGAATGGAGTGCTGAGGCCTAAGAGCAAGTAATGGCAGTAGCATCTTGGACACACAGATCAGACATTGAGCATATGCAAGGGACATGATCACATGAGAAAAGCCTAGGAACAGGTTGCAACCTGCATATCAGTGGGCCTGAAGATGAATGAAGAAAAGATTATTGCAACCTAAAAGTTTGTACAACTTTTCTAACTGAAGGTAGCCACTAACATACATAAATATTTTTTTTTTCTTGCCATAGGCTGCTGGTGGACATCTACTACTTCTAGTGCTTTCACTGTACTCAGATTAGTCAGTGATTTTTTTTTTGCAACTGAATATCCATATCATACATCTATATGGGGCTGTTACAGCAGATGAACACATTATAAACCTCATCACCTCACAGAAATCCGCCACTTGTGATCTTCTCAGCTACTGCTCTACTTGTGCAAGGGTCACATTGCACGTTCTTTAATTCTGCAAATCTAGTCAAGGGTATGGAAGTTTAGGATAAAAGACACTATAAATCCTACTTATGGAATCTGATTTATTAGGAATTTTATGTAACCATCATGGGATACTTTTTTACAATGTCGTTGAAATTAAACAAAAAACCCTGTCTTGAGGGATGAGCACAGATTCGAGATTCTTTGTGAATTGGGGTGGCTTGCAGAGCATGTATAAGTTCTCAATGGATATGAACAGCCAACCAAGACTGTTGTCAAGCGATCATGTGACACATGACACAGGTTCCTGTTGTGTAGTCCTGTCCTTCAACAATGTTTGACTTGGAACGGGGCCTGAAGAAGACTCATCAGCTCAACCATTTACTTCAAGTCCGCTAAAACCATATCTACCTATCTCACTAGTTGGACTTGTGATCTTGTATTGGTATGGAATTTGCAAACAGAAATTAAACAATAGAGGGATCCTCATGCAACAATATTATTCCTTTTTGAGATAGAGTTGTATCAGACATTGTACAAAGAGGCGAACACCAACTAACCAAGGGTCCTTATGCAAAAACAGAATAGGGGCTCCTTCATTTCTTTCTAACATTTTGGTGTTGGTGTTACAGCACCTTATTCATGACTCTCAAATAATATAACCCAACCACTGTAACAGTTCACTAGTAGTTGTGAGACACTAATAGAAAGAAGCATATCCACTTTCTTATTACATAATACAGTAGGAATATTATTAGTTTTAATGCAAATAGTACAGTATCTGATCATAGACTTGGATTCTGTATTTTTAGCAGTTTTCAGTATCCAGGCTCTATCTGTAATTTTTGGGTTGTCTTGGGGCTGGTAGAGACTAGCTGCTATGATCTCTTATAGAAATTAGAGGAGAATGTGCTCATCTGAGTCTCTCTTTCTCTCTTTCTCAAGCAGCGAGAGGGTTATATACAGTGGGGGAAAAAAGTATTTAGTCAGCCACCAATTGTGCAAGTTCTCCCACTTAAAAAGATGAGGCCGGCCTGTAATTGTCATCATAGGTAGACCTCAACTATGAGAGACAAAATGAGAAAACATATCTAGAAAATCACATTGTCTGATATTTTAAGAATTTATTTGCACATTATGGTGGAAAATAAGTATTTTGTCAATAACAAAAGTTAATCTCAATACTTTGTTATATATCCTTTGTTGGCATTGACAGAGGTCAAACGTTTTCTGTAAGTCTTCACAAGGTTGGCACACACTGTTGCTGGTATGTTGGCCCATTCCTCCATGCAGATCTCCTCTAGAACAGTGATGTTTTGGGGCTGTCGCTGGGCAACACGGACTTTGAACTCTCTCCAAAGGTTTTCTATGGGGTTGAGGTCTGGAGACTGGCTAGGCCACTCCAGGACCTTGAAATGCTTCTTACGAAGCCACTCCTTCGTTGCCCTGGCGGTGTGCTTGGGATCATTGCCATGCTGAAAGACCCAGCCACATTTCATCTTCAATGCCCTTGCTGATGAAAGGAGGTTTGCATTCAAAATCTCACGATACATGGCCCCATTCATTCTTTCATGTACACGGATCAGTCGTCCTGGTCCCTTTGTAAAGAAACAGCCCCAAAGCATGATGTTGCCACCCCCATGCTTCACAGTAGGCATGGTATTCTTTGGATGCAACTCAGCATTCACGCTCCTCCAAACACAACGAGTTGTGTTTCTACCAAACAGTTCTACTTTGGTTTCATCTGACCATATGACATTCTCCTAATACTCTTCTGCAACATCCAAATGCTCTCTAGCAAACTTCAGACGGGATCGGATATGTACTGGCTTAAGCAGGGGGACACGTTTGGCACTGCAGGATCTGAGTCCCTGGCGGCGTAGTGTGTTACTGACGGTAGCCTTTGTTACATTAGTCCCAGCTTTCTGCAGGTCATTCACTAGGTCCCCCTGTGTGGTTCTGGGATTTTTGCTCACCGTTCTTGTGATCATTTTGACCCCACGGGGTGAGATCTTGCGTGGAGCCCCTGATCGAGGGAGATTATTATCAGTGGTCTTGTATGTCTTCCATTTTCTAATTATTGCTCCCACAGTTGATTTCTTCACACCAAGCTGCTTCCCTATTGCAGATTCAGTCTTCCCAGCCTGGTGCAGGTCTACAATTTTGTTTCTGGTGTCCTTCCACAGCTCTTTGGTCTTCACCATAGTGGAGTTTGGAGTGTGACTGTTTGAGGTTGTGGACAGGTGTCTTTTATACTGATAACAATTTCAAACAGGAGCCATTACTACAGGTAATGAGTGGAGGACAGAGGAGCCTCTTAAAGAAGAAGTTACAGGTCTGTGAGAGCCAGAAATCTTGCTTGTTTGTAGGTGACCAAATACTTATTTTCCACCATAATTTGCAAATAAATTCTTAAAAAATCAGACAATGTGATTGTAACGTCTCTGCCTGTTCAGGTCTCTGCACCACCCTCCGCTCGCATGCTGCGGCGAAGGAGGCGTGTTCAGTTTGGTTCCTTGTGTAGGTTTCTTGTTGCTCAGTCTGAACATGGTCCTAGACAATGTAATGGATTTCCGGCCACACCCATGTTCTGAGCATTTCTCTCTGGACTACATAGAGTTAATCTCTTCCTGGCCTGTGTGATTGACAGCCTGTGTACCTATCAGGTCTGGGGTTGGGCCCAGACTTTCTATATACAGGATGGCAATTTCTCAGCAAGTTGCTGGTTATTGCTCTGACTTTGCCTGCTCTCTTTGTGCCCTTGATATTTACTGTGCTATTTCTCTTACTTTTGGTTTGCCCTGTGACTATTCTCTTGGATTGTGATTTCGTACTGCATCGCTCGTCTGTTACCGAACCATTGGCTTCCTGACCTCCCTTTGTGTCGTTTGTTCTGTCTTTCTTCAGTGTTGTCACTTACTCAGTATAGGGCTCGTCTTCAGGTTGTCCTTTTACCATTTTAGGGTAACTAAGGCAATAGGAAGGGACAGTGGCTGGGTGAGATTAGGGCTCACTTGTCTCTGTCCTTCCTCCCAGACCGCTGCAGTAGTGTAAGGTATTGCTACATCTGGCAAGACCCTAACAGTGATTTTCTAGATATGTTTTCTCATTTTGTCTCTCATAGTTGAGGTCTACCTATGATGACAATTACAGGCCTCTCTCATCTTTTTAAGTGGGAGAACTTGCACAATTGGTGGCTAAATACTTTTTTTCCCCACTGTACATCATTATTAAGAAGTACTGAGCTGTATCTAAAGCATTTGGGGTGAGAGAAACTTCCTATTTAACACCAGTTGGCTCTGTCTGTGTCTCTCCTTTCTCACTGGACTCCTCTTGGCTCCTCCTCCCCTCTAGATAAACTTTTATGTTAGCTGCAATCTGATACCTCTGTTAGCTTCACTCTGTCTTGCTCTATCAAGACAGATTAAGCAGAGATTTTAGAGTGAATGTCAGTGGAGGGGGGGGGGAATGAAAAATATTGCAAAGCTTCCTATATAGGCTTGTTCTATTGATTTATGCAAAGTTTCTTGAAAGGTTAGTGACCATTTAAAAAGACCATACCCACTTATGATAGTTGTCTTCATATATTGGGATCAAGCTGTTAATATGATTTGACTCAACACAATTATTTTAGAGAAGCACAGAAAAAGTAACTTGGCAAAAAGAAGAAATTTTAAAAGAACGATGAGATGATACCTCCTGGCAGTAGCTTTTCTAAGGAATTTCTAAGTAATATGCAAACATTGCACGATTAGGTCTTTGAAGACTACATTTACTCATTACAGATAGCTTCACGCTCTCTGCAGCATCACATTTAGAAAAATAAAAATCTAATCAAATCCGACAACAACAACATACGGCATGCTGCTTGACAATTACAGTCCTAGTCGAGTAAGCACATTTACATAGAAATAACCACCCAAAGACCTCATAATGGTTATGTTCAAATACCAGAATCAACCACCAGCAGATTCCATGCAACACCTCCGGGTGAGATGTAAGCCATAAACCGAAATTCTCTGCTAGGGAATGTAACATCTTGACAGTTACAAGTAGGTATAAACTATATGAAATAACTAAGACAAAATATAACACTGTTGACTATTAAAATGAATAATACATCTATAATCTTACTGCTTCAACCAGGAATTATGTGAAGAGTTCCCCTTAATCAGAATATCTCACAATGGATCAGACCCCATGGAGGTAAGTGCATAATGTAATGCACTAGGATGACACTCGCATGTCCCTCTTCGTGTATTCTGACTGCATTCTGCTGCAAAATTGTCCCCAGTTCAGATGCACACTGGGTCATGTGCATGGGGTCTAAGGATGCTGTCATGTGGGCACTATGGCTGGCAGCAAATAATAGAATATCAGCAACTGATCAGTGGGGGATCCGGGTGTCAGACCCCCAGTGATCTGATACTGAAGATCTATCCTAAGTATATCAATATTACAATCCCAGAAAGCCCCTTTAATCACAGCCATCTGTAGCTGGCAAATGGGACATTGTGACCAAGGTGGGGGAAATCTGTGGCTGTCTGAGAAGGTATATGGAGTAAAATCAAGAAGCCATGGATTTTAATTGCCAAATTATACAGAGACATGTAAAAGATAGAACTGTTTGCTGATTTAGGCCATATGGAATAATAAAAGATGTTGATCGCGAGTATATGGTGCTTAGAATTGGTTATGTTACGGCAGTTTTATTTATTCTTGCAAATATATTTGCCCTATATGCACTTATAAATTAAATATTATGTGGCAATGGGACTAAAATTGGGTATATGTTTTTGGAAAAATAATTTTGACCCATACTACTTAGTGTTCATCCTTCCCCAATTAGCCATGGACCCAATGTGCCCCAGGTATTTCATGGTGGCAACTCCCAAGCGACCAGAATAATAGATGCAGCCATGTGAATCCCCAAGATACATAGCTACCCAAGATTTCATGGAAATAGAAATGACTGAACACTATGTCAATGTTAAAGGGGTTGTCCAGTCAATAATAAATAAAAAATCTAGACATAAATACAAATTCATGAAAAAAGTAATAGTTACCTTGCTGTTCGGCAACCACCCCCTTTCTGATGCATTGGTAACATGTCCAGCCCCAATGGTCACTATTGTTGCTAATGGCTGGTTGAAGCGGTAACATATACCATATCAGGATACTGTAAGGGTTAAAACATAGTTTGCACTATATACAGAAAGCACAAGAGGGTGGAAAGTTCTGCAGACAAGACTGCATAGTTGATAAGGACAGACTTGGAGTCTGGGGGAAGATGTCAACAGTTCTGATGTTCTCAGCAGAACTGGTATTCTCAGGAATGATAAGAAGGACATTCAGATAAGGTGAAAAGGAAACATCTGGGGTGATGGGTAACTGAACAAATTTGTCTGATAACGGAACTGGAAAGACCATATATGTATATTGATCACATGACTGTTATGTAACTGAGCTTGCTTTTAAAACTGTATTGAACTACGCAATAAAGTAGAAACTGTTCATACACGATACCTGTGTACGTCTTGTTTCCCGAGCGCTCGAAACTGGTTATCTATTTAATTAGGCTTACGGTGACATCCATCCCGGGGGAGATTAACCCCCAACAGAAATTGGCGCCCAACGTGGGGCCTCGAGATCGTCTGATGTGCAGCCGATAGAGTGCCGACCCACTCACCGATCGACTTGAGGACAGGACCAGAGGACCTCAGATAGATAAAAACAGTACTGTGAAGGTGAGCCTTTGATCTTGCCAATTAGTATATCTGAGGTTCTTGTGTGTCTATTCTCTGTATCGATGAGTGAGGTAAGCTGCTGCATGCTTATATGACATCTCGATGCCAATTGTATAGTACGGAAGAACCTAAAAGGGACATGTCACCTGTAAATGATATGGGAATTGTTTTCTTTGCTTTTTGTCTTACCTGTTTACCTGTCTACTGATGTTTGCATGTTACCTGTGTTATAAGATATAAGGCTGCAAAGAATGGGGAAAAGTTCTCTATTCTTAACCCCTAGAGTCTAGAGTTGCGGACAAGGTTCCGAACTGAGAAGCACTGAGTGATTGAACAGTCCTTGTTTTGGAAAACTAGCCTCCAGCCGTGTCTGGACGGTCAAGGTCGAATGGGACCTGAGTAGTAGCACGAAGGACTTAGTAGAATCCACGCGAAGAAGTGCATGTAGTGATTTGGGAGTGTTTTGGTAAGGGGACACAGGCAGAAAGTTGAGCCTGTGGAAGCCATTAGGCATTGCCCTGAGCACTACTCCTGAACTTACACAAGTAGTTCATAGAAGACAGAAGAGTCTGTCTGGGAGTTCTCACTAAGTAGTCATAAGTGACCCTCTATTGTCTCAAAGGTTGCCCTAGAGGAGTGAGAGACTCATCGGCTGATTAGCTACCAGCCAAGATGGGGATGGGACCCTCTAAGATATGGTACACCCCATGTGAACTAATAGAGATAGGGGAAGGGAAAGAAGTAGCCGCACAGGTAAAGAAAATTCTGAAAAAAGCAGGAATACACAAAACTGGGTTAGTAGACAGTAAATTTTGGGATCAGTGGAGATTAGATCATGTGGGATTGATTCAGGACAGTAAATTGCAAAGAGGCATATATGGAAGAAAGGAAGCAATAGAATAGGATAAGGGGATGATAGTTCAGGAAATAATGAATCACCCCCACCTCACTCCGAGAACCAGGCTTGAAGGGAGACATCCCCCTTCTCAGTATTATTGTTTAATATAACCCATCTTATCTCCCAGTTCTGTATGAAATATTACTTACTTTAACAAAATACTCAGAGAATCTGATATAGTGCAAAGAGAAAAACTGTACACCATCGGTATGATATATATATATATAGTCAACCTGTATTTGTAATATTCATTATGTTTATATCAATGCCAGGATTCAACTTTTATGCTTTTTGTAAAATTAAATCCGCTTTCAGGAAATGTCCCCTAAAAAGAAGAAACTAGGATATTGTGATGTTCCACAGGGGTTCAACTTTTGGTTGGAATCCAGTGAAGAAAATTCTAAAGTCTGTGGGGTTTGGGAAATATTTGAAAATTGTACAAAAATAGTAATATGTAATTTTGGTGTCAGTATTAACTGCTATCTGCTTGAATTGTATTCCTGTATTCTGTTGTAGCGCTCTGCAGATGTTCTGCAGGGAATAACCAAAACATTAATTGACTGCCAAGTAGCTCCAAGGACGTTGTATCTGATATGATGCGCACGCAGAAAATCACAAGCTGAACATGATGCTGTTACCCAGTAATGTTACATGTCAATTATTACAAAGTGAAACTTGGCTTTGGGCCTCCGGGGTCCGCAGCCTGTGTATGATGACTATTTATGCCCAAAGGGAAAATATTTTGATAAAAGTGTTAGCCTAAGGTTAAATGGAAAGTAAGGTACAATGACAATATATATGTGTAAAATATTCAAGAACATAAACATATGAAATTATGTCTTGTACTATGTTATGTGAATTTATTGTCTTGCCTGTTATCATCTGAAGTAAGGTATCTGTTAAAAGAGAGAAAGGTGAATCAGTGGAAGTTTATGGAAGACTTCTCACTAAAACGGTGGATGCTTTAGATCAAACTGATCCTGTAGAAACCTCATTTCAGGGTTGCAGGATACTCACTAGGTATTTAGTCTCTGACACATCAGATAACATTCTTGGTACAGATGTGATGGGAGTATTAGGTTGTAACATCATGTTACATTCCTCAGGAGAAGCATATGCAAAAGTCACACATACTAACCATGAGGTTTTGTGTTTGTTATCTGCCGAGTTAAGTACACCAAATTGTATTTTTGTCCTCACTGAAGAAGAAAATGTACCGTTATCCCAAGTGCCAACAGCATTATGGGCAACTGGGAAAACAGACTTAGGTAAATTGGATGTACCCCCTGTTATGGTAACCCTGAAACCTGGTGCTCAGCCACCCAGGATTAAACAATATCCTCTGACCCATGCCCAAGAGGATGCCATAGCAGTAACAATAGTGGAATTAGTGAAAGCAGAGGCATTGAAGGAATGCACTTCTGTAGCAAACACTCCTCTTTTCCCAGTGAAGAAAAAGGGCAAAAAGGGAGAACCAGACACATACCGTATGGTTCATGATCTTAGGGAATTGAATAAAGTAACACTACTTGAAACCCCAGTGGTACCTAACCCACACACCTTGCTGTCAGCTGTCCCCACAGGTACCACCTGGTACAGTTGTATAGATCTTTCCAATGCATATTTTTCTGTGCCTTTACACCCCGATTGCCAGTATTTGTTTGCATTTACATTCAGGGGTAAACAGTACACTTGGACAGTACTACCACAAGGGGCGCAAAACAGTCCTAACCAATTCACAAGGTGTCTCACACTTATTATGAGTACTTGGTATTTTCCACATGATGATGTTGTTCTGTTACAATATGTTGACGATCTTCTTCTTTGTGCTCCAGACAAACCAACCTGTGAAGCGGCAACCATCAGCCTGTTGTGTTTCCTCTACCAGAACGGCTGCAAGGCCAACAAGGACACGTTGCAATTTTGCAAACAAAAAGTGGTGTTCCTGGGACACTGTCTCGGCCAGGGTACCAAGCACCTGTCAGATGAGAGGACCAAGGTGGTGAGAGACATGCAGGTGCCAACCTCTCATGCTCAGCTACGTACCTTCTTGGGATTGGTATCCTACTGTAGGCCATGGATCAGATCTGCATCTCTGACCATGCAACCTCTGTACGATAGCCTCTCCTCAAAACCATTCAGCCTCACATCTGAGGCCATGGATGCATTTTACCAGCTGAAGTTGCAGATAGTCAGTGCTCCGGCCTTAGGCCTACCTGACTATCAGAAACCTTTTCAGCTCTACGTGACTGAGATGATGGGGCACGCAACTGCAGTTCTCACACAACAACACATTACAGCTCATGGTTAGATACTGTAAGCCAGGGGGACATCCTCCTGTGTGCGTGTTGTCCTCTCAGTACAAGCGTTGCTTGAGAAAAGCTCAGACATTGTCCTAGATCACATATTGGTTGTGTATACACCTCATGACATCCATGCTATCCTCACACAGGTGGACAGACGTCACCTTTCTTTGGCACAGCAGTGCAAAATGGAATTTGCTCTGCAGTCCTCCTCAAACATCTCTTTTCAACGCTGTTTAACTTTGAATCCTGTAACTCTTCTTCCTAGAGGCCAATAGCAGAGGATTGGGAAGCCTCAGAACAGGTGTGGTGGGGGACTTGTAGGGCGTTGCTTCTTTTACCATTTTAAACCATACTACTTTTTTTGTTCAAAACTTTTCACTGGCTGGGCAACCATTTAAAATATTTTTACAATGAAATTATGAAGATCAGCTGATGTTTTTTTAACCACTGAATAAAACATGTTGTTATTTTTACTGTTGAGGCTATGACACAATAGTTCAATATTCAAGCCTTTATTTGGCAGCATATTGAAGGAAGACTTGGGGAACAGTTGTGTCAATGAGGCTGCAAACACAAAAGTGCCACAAACAACGCAGTAGCGCACTGATGTAAACAATGGGGACATAATTATTTGTCTTTAATTTCAAGGTTATTGTTTTGAATTAATTCAGTCCTGCGTAATCCCTCTTGGAAGCCTACAGGATAGGCAACAAGTAGAAGTAGAAGACAAATGTTCAAGTATTCTTGAGTGAAATAATAACCTCAGGGATTTTTTCTACAGCTTACTTTTCAGTTTTAAAGGGGTTGGCTGCTTTCCAATAAACTTCATCATTTACACTTGTGTTGTTGGTGTATAAATACCTGTCTATTCCCATCCTTTATAATCTACTTTTTAACATTTTCTCTCCCTTCTGCCCCAGAGGTAAGAAAACAGTTCTGCTCCTGATTAACCCCACATCATGTCCATGTGACATCACTCCCTGGGGGGGTCACCTGACCATCCAATCCACTGCCCATCTACTGCATTATGCATCCTCCTTGCTCTAAAGTTGGCCTTTCTATTATTCAAAGAGGACTTTTCGTCACCTCCAACTCCAACTCATTGCATCCTCAATGTCCCCAGTGCATTTGTTTGTTTTTCTAGCCTTGAATTTTCCCAAGCAATCATTTCTGTTAGTTTCAGCACAATTATGGTCTCTACTGTCAGGTGGGTGGTCCTAGGTTGGAGCAGAAAGACAGAGACAGGCCACAGGACAGCAGAGAGCATAATTGTGCTGAAACTAACAGCAATGGTTGCTTGAGAATGATGGGAGCAAGATAAAAAAATCCAACTTTCTCAAAATCAGTGGAACAGCACCAACTGAAGGATCCAAAGAGTTGGAGTTGTTGGAGGGGATGAAAGGTTCTGTTTAACTAATGGGCCATCAGTGGTTGCAGCAGAAAGTGAGGTTCAACTGTGCATATTCATGTCCTGGACTTTGGAGCGGGAGCATGCTGAAGGCAATGGTCAGAAAAGGAGGGTTAGTTAGGTGATCCTCCAGGAAGTGACACCGCATGGATGTGCTGTGGGATGAATATGGAGGCAAATTATACAGAGGAGAGAATAGACATGTATACACCACCAATACATGATGAATGGATGATAGTTATTGGAAAGTGGCCAACCCCTTTAATACTTGTGAACTAACATGCTAGGAGGCACAGAACCATAAAACAAGACCTAACATAACTACGAAAACTAAAGGCAAAGTAAAATTGATATAGGAACCATCCAGGATTATGGATCTCAAATGCAATCTGCCTTCTGTTGGTTTGGAGTTTATACTTAGCATCTAAACAAGAATAGATTCACTAAAAAGTATGCTTCTGGCTCAGGATAAACAATGGGTGTCCATAGAAGCAGATCTCCTCTCTACTTATCTCCCTTCCTTGCCGTGGATCCCCTCCCATTATCGTCCGACTTCAGTACAACTCCCTCTTTTCTCCTCATGTTTCCTGTCTGTCTGGGACCGTGTGTGCCGAACTTATTCTTGGAACTCTATGTTTCCTCCGGGTCTCTTTGCTCGTCGATTCCTTTGTTGGTCTACTAGTGATGACATTAGGCTAGGTAAGGTTGCTGGGCTGATACCGTTCCCCTCCCTCAGCCAACTGCGAGCATACGCTCCTGACACTCCGCTTTCCTGGCTGGAATACAACCAATTAACTGACTTTCTCCGCAAGTTCTCCTTGCTGCTCCTACTCACCTCTACTCCCACTGCCTTGGAGAGTATCCTCCTTCAGACCAAGGCCCCGACGCGTACCCTCTCGCTCCTCTATGACATCCTCCTGACAGCTGCCACTCCAGGCCTCCCCTCCTACACCAGACTTTGGGAAACGGACCTCTGTACATCTCTCTCCTGCTGACTGGGCTCGTTCCTTTCTGTTTGCTCACAAATTGCCGTTGCCCTGTAGTGCCCAGGAAAAAAAAAAATTAAAATCCTCACCCGCTGGTACCGGTGCCCAGACCTCCTTCACAAGTTTTATCCTACTGTTTCTGACAATTGCTGGTGCTGTGGTTCCGCTGTGGGCTCTCTCTTCCACATTTGGTGGGAGTGCAGGGAAATTCAGTCCTTTTGGTCCTCCGTGTTCTCTCTTTATACTAAAGTTAGCGGTTGCCCCATGGCTCCCTCTCCCCAACTGGCTCTCCTTTCCTTTGTTCCTGGTAAGATATCCAAGGTTAAGGGAGATCTCCTGCGTCATTTTCTCACGGCCGCCAGGATGGTTATTCCTCGGCACTGGCGAAGCACTACAACCCCCTCATTGATGGAGTGGCTGCAGGAGTTTCTTCCCATCAGGAGGATGGAGGTTTTGGTTGTTCGATACCCTCTGGCGGCCATGGGTTTTGTTCCAGGAATCTTCGGAGTTTACCACTCTCTTCTCATAAGCCATCCTGGTCCTGAGAGATCCCCCTCTATTGCCCTTGTTGTTTCTGCCCCTCCCCCTGGACTCCCCCTCTATCCCCCTCTCCCTCTTCTTGTTTACTTGTTGCTTTCTGCCCTGTTTCCTACTGATTCTTCTTCCTTGTTCTTCTCCAAGGTTCTGTGGTCCCTGTAAGACTCTTTGATTCATGTTGTCCTGGATACCATGGGGAGGGTTTTGCATTGATGCCTCTCACAGTTCACTTTTTATTCTCCTCAGTCCTTGATTGTTTTCATATTTGTTTTTCCTTTGCCATGCCTATTTTGGACTTAATGGTTTTCCTATGCACTGGCTTATGGCATCTTTTATGCACCTTCTGGTATGCTATGTTTTGTTATTGTTTTATTACTTATAAAACTTCAATAAAACTTGATTACACTTAAAAAGTATGCTTCTGATGGGAGAGGATGTGGCTACTATAGATTACTATCAGACTACTATAGATTCCCTGTAGGTACCTAATCCCAATTGTGTCTGCAGGTGCCGAACTAAAAGTCATTAACCAATGGTGATGGTTTACATTGAATTGCCTACTGGACAGTTATTGAAATGTGTTATTGAAAAGGATACACTGACCAGCAAAAGGGTAACAATGTTTAGAACTTCTGACGTTCAGGCTCCATATCTCATCATCCACTACAGCTTCGAACATGAGACTACCATCATTTTATAGACAATCATCTTGGCTATCTCATACATGAATTTGACTTGCAACTATTTAGCATATGATTAGTTATGCATATTCTTGTCATGTAACTGCATTGTTACTGTTTTGTTCCTGGTGGTGGAAAAATCTTTTTCTTCTTGTATACTACAAATTACAACCTGGCCTCACATTCCCTAATAGCTCATTGTGCTATTAAATTCATTCCAAACTGAAAGGTCACTGGTGCAAATCGAGGATCAGCCATGAAGAAGATTTCCCAAAAAACAGAGAAACAGCATCATCTGACTCATCGATAGCAGTCTCTCGGCCAAGAAAATTGCCAAACTGCATCATGTGAGAGCCATGACAGTTGGAAGAATACGAAATGAAGTCCGCCCATCCATTCAAAAGGCAAAGTGGACGTCCAGGCAAAATATCAGAGTCAACAAGTCAACTCATCACAAGGTCTATCAGTTCTGGCGTGACAAACACAGCAGTAGAGGTAGCTCATATGCTTCATAACAGTGAGATCACAGATGTCCATGCAAATAGTGCTTATTACACAAATATGGAATGGTGGGGTGAAGAATCCTCAACTTCAATATTGTCATAAGAAGCGCCGGATCAAGTTTGCAAAAAAAGTACGAAAAGTGGACAGAAGATCTGGGTGATTTGGAGTGATGAGATGAAATTCAATAGACTGGGCTTTGATGGTTGCAAATAGCTCTGAAAGAAACAATGGAAAAGGAGGCTAACAGATCGAGAAATTGAAGGAACTGTCAAGTTTGGTGGAGGAAGCTCGATGATATGGGGTTGTTTCATAGCCAAAGGTGTTGGATACTTGACCAGATTTGCTGAGCTATATGTGAGTATCCTACAAGACAAGTTACTTCATACACTCGAGTACTATTGGTATGAACAGGATGACATAGTTTTCCAGCAGAACAATGACCTGAAGCATACGTTGAGATTAGCGAAGAAATGGTTCATAGACAATGAAGTAGAGGTGCTGGATTGGTCCCTCAGACCTCAACCCTATAATACACTTGTGGGTAGAGTTGAAGAAAAAGCTTTATTAGTACCAAAGTGAATCGACCAGTATGCACCAACATTGGGAATGTGTAGAAGAGACCTGGGATCAGATTTTGGTAGAGACATGTTTGAATATGATTGAGAGCATGCCCAGAAGGATTCAGGCAGTGTTGAAAGCCAAAGGTGGAGTCACAAAATAATAAAAATTAAAATTTAGATTTTTAGTTGCAAAACAGTAACAATGCAGTTACATGACAAGAATTTGCATAACTAACCATATGCTAAATAGTTACAAGTCAAATTCATGTATGAGATGAATACATGAATTGTCTATAAAATGATGGTAGTCTAACATTCAAAGCTGTAGTGGATGGTGGGAGCCTGAAAGTCAGAAGTTCAAAACATTGTTACCCTTTTGCAAGTCAATGTATAGGTAACATGATAGATAACTACCCAAATATCCTGCACAATAATATTTATTAAATAAGTTTACTTCCGTGTCTGAAATAGATTGAGGTCTTTAATTTGCAAATGTAAAATATTTCCATATGGTTACCCTAGAATCCAGTATCATCACTGACTCAAGTCTTGAAAACATTATTGTAGCATATTACTTGTATACTAAATAATGATATATCCCATAATGAAATATCCCATTTAAATGCAGACATAATTCAAACCATTCAATATAACAATCAGTAAAAGGACTAAATACTATCTACATTTACCTACTCTGGTCCCAGTTGGCTGCAAAAAGTAGAAGAATCTTCCTCCCATAGTGATCGCGACTTTCAAGCACACCAGGAAATCCATCCATGAGAGCACGCTTAACCCCTGGGTCATCTGGTTTAAGATTTTTAAACATATCCAAATTAAGCTGACGATACTGAAAATACTGGGCGAGAAGTCGGAAAGCTTCCATCTGGTTGAACTTTCTTGCTCTTAGAAACCTTAATATGAAGGCATCGTCTGTCCTTAGGAAGCCAATATCTGGTCTAGTGATGATCATGTCTCTAACTTGTTGGATATCCTGATGTAAAGTGTCTGGATTTTCATTCAGTTCCAAGCGTGCTTTCTCTATCGTCTCTGGACTTAGTCCAACTTGTAAGTGGGTCATCTTTTTAACTTTAGATATAATAAACCTTATTTTATACTTAATTAGTTGCAAAAATGTTCATCCCCTCCACCAAGGTTGGTCATCAAATCCTCCGAAATTAAGTTTTTTTTTTAGTGTCCTTCAATACCAGGTTCAGAAGTGAATGGTAAAGTGAAATGAAGCAGGTCTACCCAGAAACAAAGGCTTGGCATCTAAAAAATAAGAAACATAATGCTTTAGTTAACTATTGTTCTTATTGTATTGTACCATATACAATGCCTTTACTATTGTTCTCATTTTATTCATTGCTAAATTGAATTGTTAAAGGTATATTTCTCTTTAGGATGTTGACATCTGATTGAATTGATTGTTGTTGTAGTAGTCTATATTAAAGAGGTTTTCCCATCTCAGGGTTTTTCCCACTTTCCTGTCTCCTCTCCCCTCCAATTCCTGTTTTTAAGCTCAGGCCAGCAACGTATTACTGCTGAATTGTTATGTCTTGGCACTGATAAAGCACTTTTCTATCCCCTATTAGGGCTCTTCAGCTGAAAACACTTTGCAGAGTAAGAGAAAAAAATATAGAAGGACATCATCAGCCCAACCAGAGAGGTGGCCTGTATCCTAGACAATAAGCTGTAAACACTGAGGAGGCATAAAGAACTGATAAATGGAGCAACATAGACAAAGCAATGTATTGGGTAAAACACTTCAGTTAGCTTCAAGTTTGAACATGATAGATGGAAATAGGCTAGAGCAGTGGTTCTCAACCTGTAGTACATGTACCCCTGGGGTATGCCCTGCTGTACCCAGGGGTACTCCTACAGCTGAGAATCACTGTTCCCCAATGCCCAGGATGGATGTTGTTAGAAATGCAATGAATGGTTACTCGGTTGGAACTTTTTTTTTAATAGAGGGTACTTAACTTGAAAAGATTGAGAAACACCCGGCTATAGCTCCTTGGTGACACACAAATGTGTCTAACACTACTTTAACTCAAATTTAGTTAAGCAATACAATTGATCATGAATCCAATTTGATAGAACATCACAATATACTAGCAAAAGCAGGCTGCAGTGTACAACAAAACCACTTGGTAAGTACACATAGAAACATATCATAGACATCCTGTGACTAAATATCTCAAAACCTTGTTGCTTTGAAAAACCGGTCATCTCATGACACTCTTATGCAGCTAAGAGGAAATGTATAGAAGAACACATTTATAGTCAATCACAAGTCATGGTAAAATTGTGGCATAACTGCAGCTCAATAATTCCCTGTGACATTTAATGTTATAGGCAGCTGGTAATGCATGGAATAGGAATAGCTGTGATTGTTAAGTGACCTCGTAAAGAAAAAATGAGGTTGTGCTACTTGGCCTCATGAATTCTATTGAAATGCTTACAGGACTGAGCATTTCTGTGAAAAGATTCAGCATAACCTGCCATTTATCCATTGAAATGTCTGCACTTTCCGTGTTGAGAAGTCAAGGAGGCGGTCCTATCAGTGATTGTCAGCTATCTCTGCATGCACAGGCATAGATGAGGGCTGTCAATCACTCATAGGACCACCTCCTAGACTTCTCAACACAGAATGAGCAGAGATTTCAATATTTATTATTATTTATTTATTAGGCTTACTTTTATAGCGCCATCATATTCCGCAGCGCTTTACAGACATTGCCAGTCACTGTCCCATATAGGGCTCACAATCTATATTCCCTATCAGTATGTCTTTGGAGTGTGGGAGGAAACCTGAATACCCAGAAGAAACCCACGCAAACACAGGGAAAACATACAAACTCCTTGCAGTTGTTGTCCTTGGCAGGATTCAAACCCAGGACTCCAGCGCTGCAAGGCTGCAGTCCTAACTACTGAGCCACCGTGCTGCCCCTTCAGCCACCGTGATAGATAAATGACAAGATATACTCAATGTTGCCACACAAAAAAATATATCAATCTGCTTCTGCTCTACCACATGCTGCCTGCAGAGTTCACTGCACTTTACATTTGACAGGTTCCCTTTAATATTACAGTTAACCTCAATGTTTCCCTATGGCAGAAAAAGTCACACAACAGTTACAAAACATCTGAGCAAGTGACCTGGGATTTTTTCACTTATAGGGAAACATTGAGGTCAGATATAAGTCACTGTAAAATGTAATTTAGCTATGATTTATGGATGGAAACTGCTGCTATTAAAATTCTCACCCAAAGTAAATAAGTCTGAAGGTCTGAAACCTCAGAAAAGTCCCTTCATCTTTGCAACACAGCTCATGTGGCCACCTCCCCTCTTACCGGATTAATGGTAAGTGGGCGCCCTTTTCTTGACTCGAGGTCATGCATATCCTACATAATGGATGCACACTATAATATTGTGTATGCAATTCACAGATTTCCTAACCTAAACATAGTCTGTGCATAAGACAAGGTCCCTTTACATTTTATAGAGATGGCAAAAATAAATGAAATTCTGAGAATATAAGTACTGCATATTGCCGGAATTATTATTACCTACACTGAGATAAAGTAATACATGACAGAGATTGCTGAACTAGATGTCAAGTATTCATAGTGCATTTAATAATACATTATCATCCACTTTACACGTACTGCACATAAACATGCCAGGCTTAGAGTACTCAAAAACAGTCTGGCATATTGGCATTTATGTTTCTTGTTCCTGATATTTTTGTATCTATCTATCTATCTATCTATCTATCTATCTATCTATCTATCTATCTATCTCTATCTGTCTATCATAGGGAACACTACCCTGCTAGATGTGCAGGTTTTTGCTGCAATAAACTCTAAGACTACATTTTCCATAATGAATATTTGCAGTGCACATACACTGCACAAACACAGATTATTAGGAACATTGAGTTTAGCTGCCCATGGATTATATTGGGCTATAAGGTAGGCCTCAAATTAAAACAGGGCCACACACAGACAGTTAAAAGCCCCTGTGCCAGAACAGTTATGCACCCCTTGTTTTCCAGTATCTCATAATAGGGCACCCCCTCATATGTCTTTCTAATAATCCACCAGTAATTGTTAACCATGAAGGTCATTACTTTAGGCATTTACCCGCAATCTAAAAGCTTGTCCAATGTGGAGAACCCCTTTATCTGTCAAATGTTCAAAAATAAAGATATGCTGTAACATGGATTCAATGGAAAAGAATCGCTTTTCAATATTTTCGCCATGTAACAAGTATTTGACAGTATCACCTAATCTACAATGTTTTCCATACTGTCAGGGAACACAAAGTCCATTTTTCAGATGATGAGATCCTGTCTCCACATCAAAAGAAATATCAAAAGGTATCACATTGTCAGATATGTCTTTCTACAGGGTTTTAATAATCTGGCACAAATGTAAGTAAATGCCTGATGTTGGCCATGTACATGGCATTCTCTCACTCAAGAAGATTGAATGCACCCACATAATAATGTCAGCCTATTCTTCAATCCCTTGTAAATTAAATAGTTCAAGGCAGCACTCAATCGCACTAATGCTCGGCTTCACAAAAGGCTTCTCCAGATCAGCTGTGCAGCTGAGAAAGATGTGTGCGTTCTACAATGGAGCAGATGTTCATTGAGAAGAATGTGTGCACATATGCTAATAGTCTGCCAGAACATACACGAAGACCACAAATAATGCACGCTTGTGTTTGGAATTTGTACAAAAGATTGATGCAAAACTGCAGTTCTAGAGCATAAAGAGTATTACAAATAACTGAGCATTCAAGCACTATTTGAAGACAAAGCAAATTTGTATATATTACACTTGTCATATACAAAGATAGATGATAGATAGATAGATAACACAGACAGATAGAAACATAGATAGGTACAAACAATATAGACAATATAAAGATAGATGAATAGATAGATAGATAGACAATAGATAGATAGATAGATAGATAGATAGATAGATAGACAGATAGATAAATAGACAAATAGATAGATAGATAGATAGATAGATAGATAGACAGATAGATAGATAGATAGATAGATAGATAGATAGATAGATAGATAGATAGATAGATAGATAGATAACACAGACAGGTAGAAACATAGATAGGTACAAACAATATAGACAATATAAAGATAGATGAATAGATAGATAGATAGACAATAGATAGATAGATAGATAGATAGATAGATAGACAGATAGATAAATAGACAAATAGATAGATAGATAGATAGATAGATAGACAGATAGATAGACAAATAGATAGATAGATAGATAGATAGATAGATAGATAGATAGATAGATAACACAGACAGGTAGAAACATAGATAGGTACAAACAATATAGACAATATAAAGATAGATGAATAGATAGATAGATAGATAGATAGATAGACAGATAGACAAATAGATAGATAGATAGATAGATAGAGACAAATAGATAGATAGATACTATATAGATTTATAAGGTATAAAGAACTATTATATACAGTGAACAACAGATAGATAGGTAGATACTATATAGATTGAGAATTCTAAGATATAAATAGCTATTATATACTCAGACTGAAACATACATTTATAAGTAGATAGATAGATAATATAAACAGAAATAGATAAATACATAAATATAAATGATAGTCAGATGATAGATTAATATATACAGAAATATTATATACAGATTATAGATAGCTATTATATATTAGATAAATATAGTGATAGAAACACTAGTTGATTTGCATAGTGTGGCTACTAAGATAAAGTGAATTGATAGGTAGATAGATAGATAGATAGATAGATAGATAGATGAGCTAAATTAATATATTATGGATAAATAGACTATAGATAACTAATAATGTAATAGATTTATAGTCACATGCATACATTCATATATAGAATATAAATATAAGGGATGTATAGAGAACTATATTTATAGGTAGCTAGTTAGACAGAAAGGTATAAAGATTATGGATAGTTACTACACACAGACATGATAATTAAACGTAATGATAGATACTGTAAATGCAGTATAATTTGTAAATGTATTATAATTTGTCTTGATAACCTGTTAACCATTGAACAATGGCAGTATAATTTACGCTGCTGATACGACCACTGCGCTTAATTGGTAAACTGGATTTCCAATAATGAATGGACCTGAATCAATGGCAACTAATTGTTGTGCCGGCACATTTCATTTACACCCTGCATCTTTAAGATCCTTGCTTTGTGTGCTTTCCATCTGTTCCAGTCTAGCAAATGCCTACTGGTCAATGAAAATTTGCTTCTGAATTGTTCCTGACTATACTTCTATTAATAAGAGCCTGAACCTAAATCAGAAGCCTGGTTGTTATTCTCTGTTTGTTAGAAGCAATATGTGTTTTCTTAGCTCAGAATCATTACCAAAGAAGTGGAAGGTCTAAGAAAATTCTATAGGAGGAGTTGAAGGTTGAATGGCTTACAGTATACGCACCATTAGGAATGTACATTTCACAGAAGAGGTTTACCTTGTATTCAACTGGCTTTTGTCTTAGGGGACTGGTAATGTTCTGCTTAACCTATACCCCAGATGAATGCAGTACACTCTTATTTTAGTAAATGATAGCGTAAGGGAATGTTGGTATATCTCAGAAGAATTTCTTAGTATAAACGTTCAACATAGAGCCCAAACATGGCATGGACATAGTCTAACAGGGCAGACAAGCCACATAGGGCACACTGTTCTGCATGGAGCTGTCAGAAGAATACAGTCAGCAGAATACCTCTATTATAGTGTATACAGTGGGGAAAAAAAAGTATTTAGTCAGCCACCAATTGTGCAAGTTCTCCCACTTAAAAAGATGAGGCCGGCCTGTAATTGACATCATAGGTAGACCTCAACTATGAGAGACAAAATGAGAAAACAAATCCAGAAAATCACATTATCTTATTTTTAAATAATTTATTTGTAAATTATGGTGGAAAATAAGTATTTGGTCAATAACAAAAGTTCATCTCAATACTTTGTTATATATCCTTTGTTGGCAATGACAGAGGTCAAACGTTTTCTTTAAGTCTTCACAAGGTTGGCACACACTGTTGCTGGTATGTTGGCCCATTCCTCCATGCAGATCTCCTCTAGAGCAGTGATGTTTTGGGGCTGTCTCTGGGCAACACGGACTTTCAACTCCCTCCAAAGGTTTTCTATGGGGTTGAGATCGGGAGACTGGCTAGGCCACTCCAGGACCTTGAAATGCTTCTTACGAAGCCACTCCTTCGTTGCCCTGGCGGTGTGCTTGGGATCATTGTCATGCTGAAAGACCCAGCCACGTTTCATCTTCAATGCCCTTGCTGATAGAAGGAGGTTTGCACTCAAAATCTCACGATACATGGCCCCATTCATTCTTTCATGTACAGTCATGGCCAAAAGTTTTGAGAATGATACAAATATTAATTTTTACAAAGTCTACTGCTTCAGTTTTTCTAATGGCAATTTGCATATACTCCAGAATGTTATAAAGAGTGATCAGCTTAACAGCAATTACTTGCAAAATCAATATTTGCCTAGAAAATGAACTTTATCCCCCAAAACACATTTCAACATCATTGCAGCCCTGCCTTAAAAGGACCACCTAACATCGTTTCAGTGATTGCTCCATTAACACAGGTGTGGTTGTTGATGAGGACAGGGCTGGAGATCAATCTGTCATGATTAAGTAAGAATGACACCACTGGACACTTTAAAAGGAGGCTGGTGCTTGCCATCATTGTTTCTCTTCTGTTAACCATGGTTATCTCTAAAGAAACACGTGCAGTCATCATTGCACTGCACAAAAATGGCCTAACTGGGAAGAGTATTGCAGCTAGAAAGATTGCACCTCAGTCAACAATCTATCGCATCATCAAGAACTTCAAGGAGAGAGGTTCCATTGGTGCCAAAAAGGCTCCAGGGCGCCCAAGAAAGACCAGCAAGCGGCAGGACCGTCTCTTAAAAGTGTTTCAGGTGCGGGATCGGGCTACCAGCAGTGCAGAGCTTGCTGAGGAATGGCAGCAGGCAGGTGTGAGTGCATCTGCACGCACTGTGAGGCGGAGACTCTTGGAGCAAGGCCTGGTCTCAAGGAGGGCAGCAAAGAAGCCACTTCTCTCCAGAAAAAACATCAGGGACAGACTGATATTCTGCAAAAGGTACAGGGAGTGGACTGCTGAGGACTGGGGTAAAGTCATTTTCTCTGATGAATCCCCTTTTCGATTGTTTGGAACATCTGGAAAACAGCTTATTCAGAGAAGAAGAGGTGAGCGCTACCACCAGTCTTGTCTCATGCCAACTGTAAAGCATCCTGAAACCATTCATGTGTGGGGTTGCTTCTCAGCCAAGGGAATCGGCTCTCTCACAGTCTTGCCTAAAAACACAGCCATGAATAAAGAATGGTACCAGAATGTCCTCCAAGAGCAACTTCTCCCAACTGTCCAAGAGCAGTTTGGCGCTCAACAATGCCTTTTCCAGCATGATGGAGCACCTTGCCATAAAGCAAAGGTGATAACTAAATGGCTCAGGGAACAAAACATAGAGATTTTGGGTCCATGTCCTGGAAACTCCCCAGATCTTAATCCCATTGAGAACTTGTGGTCAATCATCAAGAGACGGGTGGACAAACAAAAACCAACAAATTCAGACAAAATTAAAGCATTGATTCTGCAAGAATGGACTGCTATCAGTCAGGATTTGGTCCAGAAGTTGATTGAGAGCATGCCAGGGAGAATTGCAGAGGTCCTGAAGAAGAAGGGTCAACACTGCAAATATTGACTTGCTGCATTAACTCATTCTAACTGTCAATATAAGCTTCTGTTACTCATAATATGAATGCAATTATATTTCTGTATGTGATAAAAACATCTGACAAACACACATAAAAACCAGAGGGCAGCAGATCATGTGAAAATATAATATTTGTGTCATTCTCAAAACTTTTGGCCATGACTGTACACGGATCAGTCGTCCTGGTCCTTTTGCAGAGAAACCACCCAAAGTATGATGTTGCCACCCACATGCTTCACAGTAGGTATGGTGTTCTTTGGATGCAACTCAGCATTCACTCTCCTCCAAACACGACGAGTTGTGTTTCTACCAAACAGTCCTACTTTGGTTTCATCTGACCATATGACATTCTCCCAGTACTCTTCTGGAACATCCAAATGCTCTCTAGCAAACTTCAGACGGGATCGGATATGTACTGGCTTAAGCAGGGGGACACGTCTGGCACTGCAGGATCTGAGTCCCTGGCGGCGTAGTGTGTTACTGACGGTAGCCTTTGTTATGTTAGTCCCAGCTTTCTGCAGGTCAGTCACTAGGTCCCCCCGTGTGGTTCTGGGATTTTTGCTCACCGTTCTTGTGATCATTTTGACCCCACGGGGTGAGATCTTGCGTGGAGCCCCTGATCGAGGGAGATTATCAGTGGTCTTGTATGTCTTCCATTTTCTAATTATTGCTCCCACAGTTGATTTCTTCACACCAAGCTGCTTGCCTATTGCAGTTTCAGTCTTCCCAGCCTGGTGCAGGTCCACAATTTTGTTTCTGGTGTCCTTCCACAGCTCTTTGATCTTCACCATAGTGGAGTTTGGAGTGTGACTGTTTGAGGTTGTGGACAGGTGTCTTTTATACTGATAACATTGTCAAACAGGAGCCATTACTACTAATGAGTGGAGGACAGAGGAGCCTTTTAAAGAAGTTACAGGTCTGTGAGAGCCAGAAATCTTGCTTGTTTGTAGGTGACCAAATACTTATTTTCCACCATAATTTGCAAATAAATTCTTAAAAAATCAGACAATGTGATTTTCTAGATATGTTTTCTCATTTTGTCTCTCATAGTTGAGGTCTACCTATGATGACAATTACAGGCCTCTCTCATCTTTTTAAGTGGGAGAACATGCACAATTGGTGGCTGACTAAATACTTTTTTTCCCCACTGTATATAGATAGTAAGATGGTGAGAGAAAGTCAGTGTTTGGTTACGTAAGTATATAAATGAGCTGTACAGCACAGTATGTTATATCAGAAATAGTGTGAGGGATTTATCAATTGTGGTGTAGGACGCATGAGCATAGGAGATGGTGAAAAGGCTAAAACAATGGCAAATGTAGCAAAATAGTACAAGATCCACAAATCTCTTCACACAGTTAAATGATAATATTTTGCATGCTCACATCAGTCTCTAGGGGGAACATATGATTGAACTCCCAATGTCAGTGACTGGAAGGCATCAAAAATTTTTCATTTAACTCTAATAAGAAGCAGGAGATTGTGAGCTCTGTATAATTATAACTAACCCATAAACAGGGGTGTAACTTGAGGGGGTGCAGAAGGTGTGGTAGCTCCAGGCCAGGAGTCTTAGAGGTCCCATAAGGTATCTCTTCCTAGTATGAGGAGTCTGGTAATATAAACAATACATTATAGTCCTGGGCCTAGTACAGATTTTATATTGCAGCCCAGGAGGTTCGTGCTATGCCTCTTTTTATAAAGTTATAGGTTACAGTTTCATGGTGGAGGACTATAGGCTCTGGGTCCTTGGGCACTGATCTATTGAACAACTTTTAATTTTCCCTCTTTTGCTATCCTATTATTTTATTGTTTTTTAAGGTGCAATCACTTCATTATGGTTACATATAAATAGTTAACAGGACAAGATGGATCTGTTCATCATCATGATGAGACACTACAAATGAGGGCTACAAATGCTGCAAAATTCAGAACACTAAAGCTGGGTGCACAAATCCACATCATCATAGGGGTTTGCACAAATTGTGTGCACAAATCCTTGTGGGCTGATCCTTGGAATGCAGCATCAGATGTTTCCTTACATACATTTATCAATAGACATGGGATAAGCCCATAGGGATTGATCTGTGTATATAATTTGGATGTAAACAAACACTGCAATGCAAACCTCTCTCCCTGCCCCCATGCAAAGTGATGGTCATTTGGGAACTGCACTTCAAAGGGTACTTGTCACTTAGTAAACAAGAGTATGTATCATGAAATAATTCTGGATCATGTTTTCTTAGTTGTATTTGCCTCGGACTTGGCACATTTTTGGTGCACTGGGAGGCATCTCAGCCTCTGCACCGAGATCGCAACTTTTTAGACAGTGGGCAGTGCTTGGGGGGAATCTAGGGATGTCGGTGGCACCCCAGTCCACCAGATTTACTATGACTCATGGCAGAAAACTGCCGTGAGATATATGACAAATCTACGCCAGTTCCTGACTGTGATCAGGTGCACATACATGCTGGAATCTCTTAGTAATTCTGGAGAGTCTTGTGACTGTTGGAGATCAATAAAGACTGGCGTAAGAATGGCAAGTCGTAATAAATTCCTTAATAAATTTACAACTGACCCTTATCATTGTCCATATCAAACGGTTGTGACCCTATACAGCCTGACACTGTCAGTAGGGATTGTACAGTGTACAGACACACCCTACCTAGTAACTCAGTTGTCATTATAATCACATATTTCTAGAAGTAATAACAGGAACGGCACAACACAGAGATGTAATAAAAGATAATTCTGAATTGCTATGTTATGGGTAGATATGACAAGAATAGAGACAGGTTCTATTTATGACTTAATTTTCTTGTCAACATGTTGTTGTGAGATTTAGGTATAAGTCATGTACTGAGAAGCAGGATATCTTAGACTTACTGTATACATCCTTATACATCTCCATACCTTAATAAACTTAAAGGCAAGGATCTAATGCTGATGCTGCATTAGAGAATATATCAAGTAATAATGTCCATAAAAATTCCCTGATATTGTGTTTTAATTTAACATACTAGATGCTAGAGTGATTCAATAATAATCTGTAGAGCTGGCTGGGGAATTTCAGATTCATCGTGGTCACCCTGCAGATCCATTAGCAGACTATGGGCTGCCATAAAACAGCTGTTGGAGTATTAACATAATACCATGCAGAGCTGGAGATCTACCATGGGAGATCTGAAATGCATATTATTATTGCATTCAGCACCTCACACAGCTACATGGGGCAATTTCAATAATGATGTTACATTTGTGTTAGTACATTTATATATATGCAATTTTACAGACTAGACAGCATAGCACTGGGGATGGTCCATGACTGAAGAGTGGTCATAAACTAAAAAATATTAGAATATGCAAGAAAGTGATTAAATCTTACATATTTATTTTATAATAACTATAATATACAGTGAAACCTCTTTGAGATGAACATCCACAATGGCAAAAGACCACTTCTAGGTAGGTGGTCTCGTCACAGAAGATGACCTATATGCATAATAGATGAAGCAATACTTAAATGGGTTGTCCAAGGCTCAATATTAATGGTCTATCCTTAGAATAGACAATCAATTTTGGAAAAGTAGGAGGTTCAACTCTCTGCACCCCAAACTGGTCAGCTGATGGGTGATAGCTGCACAGTATTTGGAGCCAGAGACAAACAGTGTAGGAACTGTGTCATGCCATTGCAGCCCAGTTCCCATTTATCTTTATCTTCAACAATATCTCCATCGATCAGCTGATGGGTGATGAGTGAATGGGAGATGAGAAGTAGTAGTGTGGCATGGCCTCTGCACAATGTACAGAGCCAGCTAGCTCTGGCTCCATACAATGTGCAGATATCAGCTGATCAGTGGAGGTGCCAATGTGTCGGACTTCTCCTAACCAAACTGATATTGATGTCCTATGCTAAGGATAAGCCATGAATATCAGTTCTTGAGTTAAGTAAACAGTTGTAAGAAACTTTTACTTGGCTTTTTCAACGATTTTTGATGGCTTTTGTGACCGCTGCAGCAAGTTATCAGATGCAAGTTACAGACTGCTATATCTGTGTGGTGTAACTGAAAACCTGTCACAGGAAGTCTGGCCTGGATAAAGAGGTGAACTTCTCAGTCAGGTAGTCTTTTGAAGAGATTTCAGTGTATATTGCCCCTATTGAAAAAAAATCTTGCATTTGTTCTATGAATTAATATTTTTAGATTTATATTGAGCTGTGACAACTGTGTATACACTTAAAGGGATTGTCAAGGACCTAGCAAAGTTGGATACTTATGTCCAAAATCCCAAAAAGATAGGTCATCAGTATCAGAGAAGTTGGGGTCCGTCACACAGACCCTGCACGATCAGCTGTTTCAGTTGCCAGGAAGCTGTATGTAGTGTACAGAGCTCTGTACAGTGTAGTGGCGGTGCCAGGAACTGCAGCTCTACTCCCATTCCCTTGAAATGGAGCAGAGTTCCTTCCAGCTGCATACAGCTGAACGGTGTAGGGTCCAGGTCGGACCGTGACTGATCTGATACCAATGACCTATCCCCTGGATAACTTATCAGTATCCAACATTGCTAGATGCCCCTTTAACCCATCCCCTTTAATGGTTTGTTATAATATTTAGCAATGCATGTTTGTCATTTATTTGTACTGTGGGTAAAGTTTTCTTTTACATGAAGTATAATTTTTCTTTTTTGGAAATTGTAGCTTACTGGCCCCTCAGCCTTTTGGCAACTTTTCTTACAAATGACAGATCTAGTCATGGAATGAGATGTCATCATATAAAAAATGGTCATGTGGGAGGGGCCTGGTAAAATGGGACTGCTAACCATTTTTGTGATTTCAGTGTTCAGTGTTGTAACTATATCTCATGTAGACAAATACTGCAACCAAGCAAATATGATGCACAAGAAAAGCGTTCAATGCCATCTCCCTGTTTATCCATTCTAGCACTTTTTCCCTCACTAGGGGTATGGAAGAAGCTAGGTAGTCACCTGCCAGATATTTTTGACATCAAGCTGCATGTGACCTAGAGACTCCTCTTCAGCTCACACCCCAACAGATGTAGAAGTACAATGCAATATTTCCAAAGTACGTCCAAAACAACACTTTTGCAACAATTACATCGCCCCTTTCTGAGCTTTCATGAAAGCAACAGGTTAACAATTTATGTACATGGTATAAAGTTGTATGTTCATCAGGTCATACTGATCTCTTAGCAAACAGAAAGGCAACAAGATCTGCATAAAATAATCCTTTACTTATGGTATATCACAACATATTCAGATATAGAAGTCATCTAATCCACCTCCTTATAAACACCATTAACAAGAATATTTAGATGCAGAGGGTTTGTATAGTTAGCCCTAAGGTGCATGATGAAGCATTATTGGAGACACGGAACCTTGGATTGTGCTTAATGTGGTCCGCAATGATTTATAAGGCCTTTATTGTGCCTTTGTGTGCAAAAATATATTATATAACTATATATCTATATATCTATATATAGATATATACATATATACAGACATATAGATACAAATATGTCATCTACAATTGTGTATAGAAATCTGCTTTGATTATTAAGTACAACCTCATTCCTATATTTCTGCCCCCACATCATATGCAATTTTTTATATACATTTATCTACGGCAGAAGATTATTTGAATACGATTCAGCAAGAAAATAAAAAGCAGAAAATCTATTACCTATCAGATGTATACGAGATGTATAAATATATGATGGCTAACAGAGCATAGTATATAGTAATTTATTTTCCAGTAATTTCAGTACAAGATGAACTTACTTTAGCATCAGCCTCCCATCATTAGGCTCCTTCCGTAAACCATCGCTTCACCTAAGCTCGTCTTTTGTACCATTACCTTTGTTTCCTCCAATCTGCATTAACCCATTCATTACAAAAGACCTAGGATTACCAGCGGCATCTGCTTTGCTAGCACATTCATCTACATAATTTAATCTTCTCACCAGCAGCCTGATAACCGTTGCACCCAATCACTTTTCTGCCTGCTCATTGCCTACGACTTAACCCCTTTTATGCCTCTTGCCTCTGAATGCTTTGTCTGTCATCTAGCAGCATAAAACCATATTCTTAAAGGATTAATAAAAATGGCCCAATATAGAATGGCTTCATGATTTTGTATATTGAATCAGTCACAACCCATGCGGTTTTTTTTTTTTTGGCTTCTTCTCCTTTATGCTGACTCACCAGAACCATCAGCATGTCCTGGTCCTGAACTCCTGTGCTTTTTGTCTCAGTAATAGCATCAGGATTGTGTGTGGCAGATGATGAAGCAGAGCATTGTTGGACAGGAAGGCTTGAGCTGAGACACTGCAGATGGGAGCTGTCCATGCGCTGAAGTGCTGAAATGCTGCAGCTACATACAATCCTAACATTGTATAATCTTCACATACCTGTTACGCGTTAAATCCGTGCGGAAAGAACCAAGCTGTCCATCTTGGATATGGAAATATGAGCTGTCTACTTTAGTCAAGTTCCCAGAATAATGTCTTCAGCTGTGGGCTTTGCCAGAAGGCTTGCGTGCCAGAGAATGAGCTGGAAGGAGGCAGTGAAAGAGTCCTCCCCAGCAGTGCTTGTCTTCAAGGCAATAGAGGGAAAAAAAAACAAAAAACCTTTGCTTGCAAGAGGAGACCCACCCCTGATATCTTATTGGTCGATCTGAAATTGTGGAGCAAATATTGAAACTGAATTTCGAATTTCTCTGTGGAACAGATATTGCTTAATATATGCAGAAATGATCAGCTGATAATATGGTCAATTTATTATCCTACACTGTTTAACAGTAAACATATATATGTAAAATCTCTGATTCTGTTTTACTCTATGTAACATTAATAGGATCTTTTCTATAGGAATTTTACAGCAATGAAATCATATCTTATTCTCGGTTTATAAAACATCATGGAAAGTATTGATGCTAGTCAATGTATATGTGATGAAAAAAATAAATATAAAATTAGAGATACTGTATATAAGATGTAACATATCTAATATTTCTATATGGCTACCCTAACATTACATATAATATAGCACAAAACTCCTTAATTTTAGAGAGGCTCTACTGCTGTATAAGGCTGCAGCTGCACAGCCATTTTAGCCATGACACCAATCACCATGTCACAGTGTGACACCTGGACTAATGCGGATGAATTGGGTTACCCCTACTGTGACTCTGAATCACAAATAAAATTGATCAATGCTTTATCTTTTTGCATTCAGAGTCATAGTCACAGGTAACATCAGGGCCACAGTGCAACCACATTCACTTAGTAACATAGTAGAAAAGGTTGGATAAAGATACAAGTCCATCAAGTACAACCTATAAACCTACAAAGTTGATCCAGAGGAAGGCAAAAAATCCCACAAGACTGACGCTAACTGCCTTATCAGAGGAAAATATTGCTTTCCAACTCTAAATATGGCAATTGGACTAAGTCCCTGGATCAACATCCTATCACAAAAATTTCTAGCGCCATAACTTGTGATATTTGTACTTTCAAGAAAGGCATCCAGGTCCATCTTGAACTTGTACAAGTTATTAGTCATCACCACATCATATGCCAGGAAGCTCCATAGTCTCACTGCTCTTACTGTAAAAAAGCCCTGCCCATGACTATGGTTAAACCTTTTTTCCTCTGGACGGAGAGGATGCCCCTTGTAATGGTTACATGCCTCTATATAAAGATATAATTGGAAAGATCTCTGTACTGTCCATTCATATATTTGTACATTGCAATAAGATCACACCAAGCCGTCTTTTCACAAAATTTAACAACCCCAAGTTTGATAAACTGCCTTTATTCTGTAATTCACCCATCCCCTTAAATCCACTGGTTGCCCTCCTCTGTACCTTCTCCAGTTCAACTATATCCTTCCTATATACAGGTGCCCAAATGGTGCACAGTATTGTACATGTAACCTAACCAGTGATTTGTATCGAGGCAAATCGTGAGCATCTATTCCTTTGTATGAAGGCAAATCGTGAGCATCTATTCCTCTCTTAATGCAGCCCATGGCTGCATTAGTGCAAGTGTCGCAGAATGCTGCGTGATCTTTTGTTGCAGTTTTTGACGTCACTTTTTGCAGGTTAAGGGCTACACATCAACTGCAAGTGACTATTGTCAGTTAAAAATACAGACATTAAATGGTTATCCAGAGAGTTGTGGTCAATGATTTATACGTTGCCTGGTCCTCAGTTATAAATAGTATACCCTGGTTTTAGTGCTGGGACTACTAATACGTAGCTTATGTATAGATGATATACTATATAAGATGGAATTCATAGCACTGTTTCCATCTTTGCAGATGACACAATAATACAGTCTTTGTGGATTGTTTATAAATTACAAGCTGACCTGGTTACACTTTTGTTAAGAAATACACTTGGCAAATGAAAGGACAAAATGTAAAATTATACATCTAGGTGCAGATAGTGGGAATAAATCTAGCAGAAGAACTAGAAGGATCTGCATTCATTGCAACAGTGTCAATCTGCTTCTTCTAAGGCCAGCAGGATACTCCTATGTTAAAAGAAGCATGAACTTGCTTGGTAATCTTTCCCTGCATAGTCTAGATGAAGATGCTTCTAGAATATGCAGTTCAGTTTTAGGCACTTGTTGATAAAAAAGTTGTAAAAAGTACAAAGCAGAGCAACAGATGATTTATTGATAAGTACTGATATCTAACCCCTGGAGCAAGTCTGTAACATGGCCATCCAATATAAGATGTACTTTATAGTTTTCCTATTTTACGTGACAGAAGACCCTCTGGATTCCCTCAGCTAACAGTTCCCTGTTAAAACACCAAGCAATATATCTCATATATTTATGTCCCTGTAATACTTATTCACACAGTCATGTCACTGTACAGAAATAATAATGAGAAATATCTTTTGGAAGAAGATTATAAACATGACAGTACAGTGAAGTATAATAAATGTAGTGATGTGTTAATATCTGCTTAGAGATTATAAAAACAAAATGTGACAACACAGGTATAAAAGAAACAGTGACATCACGGCACATGGATTAGAAAAATATTGACATCACATTAAAGATATGATATCATTGTACAGATATACTAATGTATTACAGTGAAGCTGGAAGGGATAACAAATATAGTAATGTACTGTATAGGTGTAATAAATGTAGCAATGTCACAGTACAAGTGATGTCACAAGTACAGTGATACACACAGCCAATGATGTCACACCAAATATTGATTTACTTTATATTTCTCATTTGTTCATTCACTAAGCACTTTGTCAAACTGACAAAAATAAACTATTAACACTTCTGTTTTTGTAAAGCATTCTTATTTTGTGACATTCTTGCACACCTACCTAAAATTCTTGCACAGTACTGAGTATAGATATATGCATACTGTATATATTGTCTCAAGTACTCTTCTGGATTGTGAGTCTCATTGCAGAAAAAGATATTCCCCAGATATCCTGCTGAATCTATACTTGATTCCATCACTCACATTACAATCAATATCATACATCCAGTGGGACCATTTCCTTGCTTTCTGCATACTAATATACAGGAATCATTCTTTGATCATAGAGTTAACTTTGTTTTTGTCAGACATTTATAAAGGTATAAAACTACACAAACTGGCCTACTTTTTACCTAAGATTCCTATACTGCATAGATTAGTGTATCATCTGTGATCTTGGCTTACTGTACATTACGGTACATTTGGAATTTCAATGGTAGGTGGAATATTTTTACATTTTAATACCTCTTTAAAAATCTTAGAACTATCAGAAGTGTTATATTAAGACATTTGTTTACACATGAAAAAGATAAGAACCATTTTATATTGCTATGTGCATGTGTTCCTATAAAATACTTCTGTCCTGTGTTGTACTGATCTAAACCATAACTGTTGTTTCAGATGAAAAACTACCATGATAATACTATTTCTTGCCATTAGATTACTTGTATTCTGTATTTGAGCAGTTTTACCCTTGGTAGGCTCTATCTTTAGTTTGCAGTTCTTCCTGAGCTGGTGCTTGGATACTGCCTCCCATGTACTGCTCACAGTAAACATAGAAGAATCTGTTCCCTTTCTTTCAGAAACACACAGGGCATATATGGAGAAGTACTGGCGTGTACTGATGCAAATACAGTACTTGGGCTTCTTATTCAGCTTCAGCATCAGCCTTTGGTGCTTTCTCTTTTAGCTACTGCTCAATCCTTCCCCTTATCTCACCTCACATCTCTATTGACATCTATAGACATACACATAATATAATACATGTGACTAACATACCATCTCAAGATGAATATAGCAGAGTGAAAGTCAGTTTTGCACGAAGGTAGGGAGGAAGGAAAATAGCCTTATAAAAGGAGAAAGAAGCATTTTACTCTAAGATATATTACAGAGTTTCTTATAATCATTTATACAGTGTTTCTTGAAATGATTGTGAGCATTTAATGTCATCAACTGCAAGTGCACGGCCCCCTGGCCAATGAAGATTAAAGATGTATTGAGAGGAGCCTCAGTGCCAGTAATAAGATATACTCTGACAAGCAAAAGGGTAACAATGTTTAGAACTTCTGACGTTCAGTTTCCATATCTCACCATCCACTACAGCTTAGAATGTGAGACTACCATCATTTTATAGACAATCATCTTGGCTATCTCATACATAGATCTGACTTGAATCTATTTAGTATATGGTTAGTTATGCAGATTCTTGTCATGTAACTGCATTGTTACTGTTTTGTTCCTGGTGGTGGAAAAATCTTTTTCTTCTTGTATACTACAAATGACAACCTGTTCTCACATTCCCTAATATCTCAGGGTGTTTTAGGTGGATTCCCAAGTGAAAGGTCACTGGTTCAAATTGAGGATCAGCCATGAAGAGGATTTCCCAATAAAAGAGAAACAGCATCATCCAGCTCATCGATAGCGGACTCTCGGCCAAGAAAATTTCCAAACTGCATCATGTGAGTGCCATGACAGTTGGAAGAATACGAAATGAAGTCTGTCCATCCATTCAAAAACCAAGAGATGGGCGTTCGGGCAAAATATTGGAGTCAACAAGTTGGTTCATCACAAGGTCTATCAGTCTATTCTGGCACAACAAACACGGCATTGGCTTGTATGCTTTATAATAGTTAGATCACTGATGTCCATGCAAGTGCGACCATGTGACACACATTACACAAGTCTGGAAAGGTTGCCCAAAAAAAGGTGAAGAAGCCTTGGCTTCAATATTTTCATCAGAAGTGGCGGCTCGAGTTTGCAAAAAAAAAAAAGTACGAAAAATGGAAACGGGTGATTTAAAGCGATGAGACAAAAGTCAATAGACAGGGCTCTGATGAGTGCAAATGGGTTTGAAAGAAACAAGGGCAAAGGTGGCTAACAGATCGAGAAATTGAAGGAGCTGTCAAGTTTGGTGGAGGAAGCTCGATGATATGGGGTTGTCTCAAAGCTGAGCTATATGTGAGTATCCTACAAGACAAGTTACTTCGCACACTCGAGTACTATGGTTATAAAAAGGACAACATAGCAAAAAAATAGTTCAATGACAATGAAGTAGAGGTGCTGGATTGGCCCCCACAGTCCCCAGACCTCAACCCAATTGAAAACTTGAGGGTAGATTTGAAGAAAAAGCTTTATTCGTACCCAAGTGAGTTGACCAACATGCATCAACATTGGGAACGTGTAGAAGAGATCTGGGATCAGATTTCGGTCGAGACATGCTTCAATCTGATCGAGAGGATGCCCAGAAGGATTCAGGCAGTGTTGAAAGCCAAAACTGGATTTACAAAATAATAAAATTAAAATTGATATTTTTAGTAGCAAAACAGTAACAATGCAGTTACATGACAAGAATCTGCATAACTAATCATATGCTAATTAGTTGCAAGTCAGTTTTATGTATGAGATAGCCAAGATGATTGTTTATAAAATGATGGTAGTCTTATGTTCCATGGTGGATGGTGAGATATGGAGCCTGAAAGTCACAAGTTCAAAATTATTGATACCCTTTGCTTGTCAGTGTATATACATACAATAGGTTTGTTGTTTTGTAAATTGCTGCATATTGTTTGACTTTTTATAAACTGGTTGATATGATTCCTCTTACTCAGCTCTGCTACACTCTGTTACAGAACCCTGGCTCATTTGCGGGTAACCACACACCATTTTATTACATACCAAGCCCTATTACATCTTTTCTATTAACTCTTGCCTATCTGACTACATTTGCATTTTTATCCCTTGCATCTGAATCTGTTGCTGACATCTACATTGCCTGTCCTTGCTTTGATTTCATAATCTGTATGCCTTCACTTGTACACTATGGTGACTCTTACATTTGTCGTTATCTATATCCTATTCCAGATATGAGCTGAAATTACATATTTTATGTAGAGTTTTCCCAATGAAGGATGTCCAGATTTGTTGCATGGCTCTTTACAGTTTCTCACTTAACAGGAGGGGTGAAATAACCCTATTTAATGCTAGGTTCACACAAGTGCTGGGCCCTGAACGCCAGAGAGCTGGACTGGTACAACACTGACACTGGCAGACCCCATTGACTATAATGGAATCCGCCAGGTGTCCGTTATTTCCAAACTGAAAGAGGTGGAAAAAAAAGTCCTCCATGCAGTATTTTTTTCTCTACCGATTTTTGGCGTTTTCTGCGATGGAGTCTCCACCAGAGACTCCAGCGGAGATGTGAACCCAGCCTAAAAAGCTTAAATACAGACAACCTTTACAAAGTGTCTGTATATAATCTAAATCTAATATAATATAAAGGAGTTTTAGGAATGTCACATGGTTTCTGTTTTCCCAAAAAGATAGCTCTTCTAGTCTATATATCTGATCCATCTTCACAATCCGTTATAATGTAGATGGGGGAAGTTGACGATTTTCATGATTTCCAATTGCTAGAAGGTATCTGGCTAGTGCTTTTAAAGGGGTGTTCCAATTCTGTTATTTACCTGCAGAGAGTTTCTGTTCAGGTCCCTGGTCTTTGTTTATCATCTGTCTGTGCACGAGCAAGTCTGCCAATCAGTGGCCGAGCACTGATGTTCTGTTCCAATGACTCAAGGTCGAGACTGGGGAAATGAATGGAGACTCTCTGCTGGATCCTTGGCTGAATGGACAGTAATTAGTATTTGTCATTTTAAGTTAATATAGGAAGTTAATTAAAAAAATGGAACACCCCTTTAAGGTAGTGGAACTATTGTCTAGAATAAGGAGTAGAAGATGTCATTCTGGTGAACATGTCATCACTATTTACAATGTGTACATGTGTTTTCAGTGTTGAGACAGTAGTCAGCCATTGCCAGACACCTCTTCCATAGGAACAAAGGATCAGGCATGTTGAAATCCAGGGTCTTCACCGAGGAGGAACAGAGACTAAATCAAATAAATATATAGTAATTGAAGCAAATGTACAGTATCAATGTCCACATCACCACAATGAAGCCGGCTGTCCCTCATAGCATTCATTCCATATTTGCATGAGAGTGTAAGCCATTAGTAGAATGAGAGAGTTGTAGAGTTTTCATTCTAGTTTTCATTCTAGTTTTTTTTGTAGAGTTTTCACACTCACATTCAAGTTTTCATCCCTCGAGGATTTATAGGAGACACTTTAGTTTCACACCATTAAAAATGACCTTTCTATTCCTATGACTGATAAAATTATATCTTTAAGTGGTGGTGCATTTTAATAGAATTTATGGCACCCTGAAGAGATTCAGGCACTTATAACCAATGTAATGCTAATAGTTTCCTTCAAAAAAGAACGGTAAAATTTGCATGCAAATTAGAAAGATTTCTACATTATTGAGCATGACTTCTAAGATGATCAGTCCAGAAATTAGTTAGAAGAAAGTGTTATTGCAAATGCTTACTATGGCCAGTGTTCAGACTTTGCAGTCTTTTGGTAGTTATTCTGTCTCATCTTTTATCATCTATTATCTTTTTATTTATTGCTATATGAGCAATATTGTTTTAGTGGAATCTGAGTCTATATGTACAAATTAGTTCAGCATTATTTCAGCACTGTATGCCGCTAGTATTTTGTCACTTTTTGGACTTAATGAACGAGTCTTGACTTCGTCCTTGTAAAAATGTATTATCCTTGGTGCTTGGCAGTGCTCCAAAAATAGCATCTTTTCTATGAGCCTCTTCTGGATTCACTAATGGTCTATGCAAAAATAGCTGCAGCCTTCTCCCTGTATAACAAAGCCTACATTACAGTAATACCTATTTAGCACTTGAGCACTATATAGACACATTTTGTGGACATTGTGCGGGTGGTATTTTTGAGCATTATTTTTGAGTTTTTAATGGTGCTGCTATTTTGGCTTTATGTGGTGCTATTATGTCAGCATGATTTTGACTAAATGGAAGTTTGGGTTGGTTTCTAGGGCAGAATCCACTATAAACAGGACAGTTCTATATATGTTAGGGTTAATCCAGCAATCCTGGCAATATTCCCCCTCCACCATAATTATACTCATTTTGCCTACTTACTTCTTGTACTACATTACAACTTGTTACATAGAGAGAGGGTTTAGAGGTTAGTCATGGTATTCTTGTAATATCCCCGATAGCCTAGACTGGTGTAGTGGTTAATACTTAGCATCTATGATGGTACTGGGTGACAAATGGGTTAATGTTGACATCTATTATCTATGGCTGGTTCAATAGAGAGCTCTAAATCCCCAGCTTACCTGTATACAACCATGCTCTGAAATGTTAGCCTAGTAATAAGCAATCCTGATACAGTATAGTGCAGAGAACAAAGGGATTTGGCTATACTCACATGACCGTGTATCTTTTTTGGACAAGAAAAATGGACAGATCAGTTCGTCTGTAATGGCTGTTTTGTTTCCATTTTGCATCCATCCTGTGTCCGTTTGTCCTTTCGACAGCTAAGTGTCATCATAACTCAGATAACAATCCGTTTTCACGTCCATTAAAAACAGACCTATTGATTTCTATTGGGATTGTGTATCTGTCAAAATGGACAAATATAGAACGTCTGTTTTTTTAACTGAACGTTTTTCTGTCCATCAAAAAAAAACAAATTGATTCACTCTCATTCTCATACTTGCAGATTTATGAAGACTGGTGTTATCAATGCCAATCTTCAGAACCCCTGAGTTGGTAGAGGGTGTGCCTCATTTATGGGGCACATCCTTCACCAGGACCTTGTGCATTTCCTGCATCCTTTACATCAGTCTGCCATAAATGATAAATCTGGCGTGGCCTATGGCCCTGTCCCCTGCATATCCTCCCCATACTTTCTTGTTGGGAAAGTGGCAAAGGCTGTGCAGATATGAAAAATATATGAAAAATCGATAAAACCCAGAAATTGAGCAAAAAAAAAAATGTTGGCTTTTTATGCCTTGTAGGCCATAAAACTATAAATAAACAGTATGAAAAGTGCTTAAAAAGTTGCTGGAAATATCAGTTTTAATACAGCTGAGATGTTTCCACTATACATGGGAATCAAGTGGACATTCAGCTGGTGAGACATAGAGACATTCAGGAGCACCTACTGTATATTAATATAAGTTGACCCTTCTAAAACAGTATATAGACTACCTGAAGATATTTCTCCCAACATAACACCTTTCATTTTCTCACAGTATATTGTGAGTCATATATGCTCTTAATCAATAGATCTTGGATACACGGCTGTTTTACCGCATTGGTGGGCCAAATGCAGATGTTTCAAAAATGGACCCTCCCCACACACATGCTGAATTTTAGAGGATGTCCTTTGTGTAACATAGTGATGATGCCTCCTTAGTTCCCCTCTCACATTATAATGCCCTATTGGTGTCTTCCACAAGTTTAATGGCCCCTTAGTAGCTCCAACACAGTGTAATGCCCTACTAGTACTATCCTCAAAGGATAATGTACCTAAATGACCCCACAAAGTAAAATGATGCCCCTCCCTTAGTACCCTCCATAAGTTGAATGGTGCCTTAGAAACCCACAGATAATTCTCCATTAGTGCCATACAGTATAATGCCACTAAGTGGCTGCACACATTATAATGCCCCTTAGTGATCCCTTACAATATAGTGCCCCACCACAATGAAGTCATGTCAGACATAATAAAAAAAACACAGCCCTGTTCCCATGGGGGTGTATGCAGCTCTCCTCTTGCTAGGGTTGCAACCTTTTCAAACCATGCTCCTATGACAGCATGATAAGGAAACGTGTAATTCAAAGGCTCTGAAAATGTAGTGGTCTGGGGATTGTTTATATTCAAAAACAAAATAAAATGGCCAAATAAAAACTTAAATTTTAAGTCCCACAGTGCTCCGTGGTCCCTCATCGATCTCACTTTACATCACTGAAGGAAAGACATAATGACACATGACCAGTGCAGCTAGTCACAAGATGGGGTGATGACAAAAGCATGTACAGCATGTGGCCACTGCCGTAGTCATGTTAGTACTGCATATCATTGCTGCAGCCAACATGGGAGATTTATTGTTTAATGCTCCCTGAGACACTAAGACATTAAACAAAGTCACCTACAAGTTACAAGGATCACAGACAGGGAAGGCACGGCAGAGCTCCACAAACATACAAGGGCCCTGTCCACAGCTTGATGAGGACTCGAAATTTTGCTGTCTGCTAAAAGAATATTTTCTAAAAATTACTGGTAGAAATGAAATACTGCAATTAAATACTGATACTGACCTCCGGCACATACATTGGCTGGGCAGGTGAATTATTGGTATAGTGGCAAACTACTGGGACCCCAACTAATCTAATATTTGCCATCTAACTAGTGGTTAGGTGATCAGTCTTTCTTATTGGAATAACCCTTTAAGTCATGGTAAAAGGTAAATTAATGGAGGAAAAATAAAATACCAGATAGACTAGATGAGGACTGATGCACCCAGAATAGTTGTTAGAGAAGCTATTCAGAAAGTAGATCCAGTTTTGACAAGTGAGTTTTTTCATCTGTTGTGGAGCTTTAGATGAAAAAAACTCCTTGACTACTATTTCTTATATCATTATCTACAGACATAAATGTGAGGTTCTTAGCGCACAGTTTGATAAATTGTGCGAGCCCATCTGCCACGTCACGGCGACCTCATTCAGATGGGTCCGTACACTAAGACTTACTTGTATAATAAATGCTCTACCCCCCCTATAGGCAAAGCCCCAGAGATCAAGTTCTTAGAGACTACAGTGAGTATAGAAGAACATTATTTCCTGACCCTATAAAGTGTTAGTGTAGGGACCCATCATATTAAGGTTATTAAGTGGACGATGGGAATCACATATATCATGTAAATATCAAATGTATAAATATATACAGTACACACTCTATAACATACTTACACCCTGCATATAGAGATACTTATTACATTATTATATTATTTATTACATCTATCACTTCTTTCAGACACGTTTAAATATATGTCTACATAAATATATACTGTATTTATATACAGAAGTAGCAGACTGATATTTGATATTGATATTTAACTAATTACATATCATTAAATTAAATGGTATGTAACACATTGGGGGTATTCATTAAGACCAGCGTATTTTACCAGTCCTGATGTCCTCTGCGCCAGCGTAGGGATCACTTAATCCATGATGAGGCTTTGTCTCATAAATTAGTCACTTCTCCCTTGCGCTTAGATATAAATCATAATAAATATGGCATGGGCCCATGTCGGACCCCTTTTTGGAAAAGTGCTAAAGTGCTTAGGACGGAGCAAAAACACCATTATTTTAGTCACAAGTGGTGTTAAATATGCGCAAAATACTGATTTGCAACTATGTCAAGTGATCTAATAAATCCCCCCATTAACTGTTGAGTTAATGTTTATTAAATCTGTAAATATGTATACAGTACACAAAGCCATGTCTATACATCTATACATACATATAGATAATAAAGAGAAAGACAGTGAGAGAGAGATTGATTAATACACACACGTACATACATACAGTACACACAACTTGCACATGCTATTATTTATAGAGATACCTATTTCATAAGCAGGCACTATTTACAGATATATATACAGAAACACATCTCTCTCACTATATGTAGATATATGTATATACATTATTATAAATTTCTAAATACAGTATGCACATCTTACATATACTATATATAGAGGTGGCTATTTCAACATGGACACTACTTACTGACATGTCTAAGTACAAATACCATATATACCATTCCATTTCCTTTGTGTGTATTGGAACAACACAAAAAAAAAAAGGCAAATTGAAAAAAATTTCACACAAAACTCCAAAAATGGGCTAGACAAAATTGTTGGCACCTTTTCAAAATTGTGGGTAAATAACTTTGTTTCAAGAACAGGTGTGGGCAATATAGAAATCACACCTGAAACCAGATAAAAAGGAGAGAAGTTGACTCAATCTTTGCATTTTGTGTCTGTGTGTGCCAAACTAAGCATGGAGAACAGAAAGAGAAGAAGAGAACTGTCTGAGGACTTGAGAACCAAAATTATGGAATAATATCAGCAATCTCAAGATTACAAGTCCATCTTCAGAAATCTTGATGTTCCTTTGTCCATGGTGCGCAACATTGTAGCTAATCTGCCTGGACATGGATGGAAGAAAAAAATAGAGGAAAAGTTGCAACACAGCATGGTCCGGATGGTGGATAAGCACCCCCAATCAAGTTCCAAACAAATTCAAGCAGGCTCAGGGTGAATCAGTTTCAGCGCGAACTATCCGTCGACATTTTAACATCTGTTTACCGAAAACGGAAGGAGGCCGACAAAAAAAAGAACACTGTACCAACAGTCACATATGGTAGAGGTTCAAAGATGTTTTGGACTTGCTTTGCTGCCTCTGTCACTGTGTGCAAGGCATCATGAAGTCTGAAAATTACCAAAGGATTTTGGGTCTCAATGTAGGGCCCACTGTCAGAAAGCTGGATTTGCTTACTAGATCATGGGTCTTCCAGCAAGACAATGATCCCAAAAATACTTCAAAGAGAACACAGAAATGGATGGAAACAAAGCGCTGGAGAGTTCAGAGGTGACCAGTAAATCCCATTGAACACCTGTGGGGAGATCTTAATATTGCTGTTGGGAGTAGGCACCCTTCAAATATGAGAGACCTGGAACAGTTTGCAGAAGAAGAGTGCTCCAAGATTCCAGTTAAGAGATGTAAGAAGTTTATTGATGGTTATAGGAAGTGATTGACCTCAATTATTTTTTCCAAAGGGTGTGCAACCAAATATTAAGTTGAGGGTGCCAGTAATTTTGTCTGGTCCATTTTTGGAGTTTTGTGAGAAATTATATAATTTTTCAGTTTTTTTTCAGTTTTTTTGTGTGTTGTTTCAATACATACTAAGGAAATAAATACAGTATGTGCAAAACAAAAAATGTGTATTTGCAATAATTTTCTCGGAGAAATACTTTTCCTGGAAAAATATCAGGGATGCCAACATTTACAGCCATGACTGTATATAAATACAGTATCTTACAATAGTGAGTACACGCCTTACATTTTTGTAATTATTTCATTATATATTTTCATGGGACAACACTAAAGAAATGACACTTTGATACAATGTAAAGTAGTCAGTGTACAGCTATATATATAGATATATATATATATAGAGAGAGTTCAGCCTAGGCTTGTATAAGCCTCTTCTAAAGATGTTGTACAAGAAAGCCCGTAAACAGTTTGCTGAAGACAAGCAGACTAAGGACATGGATTACTGGAACCATGTCCTGTGGTCTAATGAGACCAAGATAAACTTATTTGGTTCAGATGGTGTCACTTGTGTATGGCGGCAACCAGGTGAGGAGTACAATGATAAGTTTGTCTTGCCTGCAGTCAAGCATGGTGGTGGTAATGTCATGGTTTGGGGCTGCATGAGATTTGCCGGCTGTGGGAGCTACAGTTCATTGAGCAAACCATAATGCCAACATGTACTGTGACATACTGAAAAACAGCATGATCCCCTCCCTTCGGAAACTGGGCCACAGTGCAGTATTCCAACATGATAATGACCCCAACACACATCCTACAGTAGACGACCACTGCCTTGCTAAAGAAACTGAGGGTAAAGGTGCTGGACTGGCCAAGCATGTCTCCAGACCTAAACCCTATTGAGCATCTGTGGGGCATCCTCAAATGGAAGGTGGAGGAACGCAAGGTCTCTAACATCCACCAGCTCCATGATGTTGTCATGGAGGAGTGAAAGAGCATTCCAGTGGCAACCTGTGACACTCTAGTCAACTCCATGCCCAAGAGGGTTAAGGCAGTGCTGGAAAATAATGGTGGCCATACAAAATATTGACACAATTTGTCCATTTTCACTTAGGGATGTACTCACTTTTATTGCCAGGGGTTTAAACATTAATGACTGTGTGTTGAATGATTTTGATGGCACAACAAATTTACACTGTTATACAAGCTGTACACTGACTACTTTATATTGTATCAAAGTGTCATATCTTCAGTGCTGTCCCATGAAACTATATAATGAATATATTTATATCTATAAATACAGTACACACACCCTTTACATATGCTATATAGAAATATCCATTACCTTAGTAAACACTACTTACAGACATGTCTAAGTACAAATACCATGGAGGGGGGGGGGGGAAATAAAATTTTATATATATATATATTTATTATACACAAATTACATATACTGTATGTATAGATATTGGGGCAAATTTATTTAGCCTTCTATGCATTCATAAATTTTTGTCACAAATCGGGGCATAAATCTGGCATGAATTATGTGGGAAATCTACACTAGGTATGAGCTAATGTACATTTCCCTCCAGGCGCATGGCCCAGTGGACAGTACACCTCATTTATGAGAAGTTCATCATATATGAGACGCACCTTCCGCCGGCGATGGAGTCACAGTCTTCATAAATCCTGTCCATCATTTATAAAGTACATATCTTACGATAATTTTACATTGCAGCAGTAAGGATGGTTCCACTTAATGACAGACACCAATGGATTTTGAGAGACCCCATTGACTATGATGGGGTCTGTCAGGCATCTGCTATTTTTTCTGTCATTTCACGGAACAAAATAGTCCTGCATGCAGAACTTTATCATCTGAGATACACTATGTACACTGCTGTGCTTGGTAGTAAGTGAAGAGGCACCCAAATTCCTCTTTAACTAGCTGATCGGTGAGGCTCTAGGCCTTACACATGATGTACAGTATATATATATATAACAGCCTGTGTGAATATATACATTACACACACTGTATACATTGAGTATATAGCACTATGTACAGTCTTTAGATGTGGTTACTAATTACAGATATTTCTAAACATAGAAATATATACATTACATTACACACATATAAATACATGACACACGGACATACCACACATGGTACTTTGTTACCTCGGTCACTTTCATGTCCTTGTTCTGTGCAGAAATAAGGATAAAACTGTGTAAGTTATATATTATATATATTACGTTTATGATAGATGTAATAGAGGAAAAAAGAAAAAAAATCTTACTAAAATGAGAGGAGACATTAATGGAAATGTTTTTTATTTCTTCTATAAATGATGGAGCAGAATAATGTACAGAGAAGCTCATGTGAACAGAGACTAATACTGGAGGTTTATCAACGGTCTCCCCCATCCCCTGTCCCCCAACCAATATCTATAATATCATGTATTGGTCATGTTTTAAGGTCTTCAGTATTAGGATTAAATCCTAGTTTATTACCAAACCCGTCACCACTAAGTCTTTACCACACTGAGCAGAGCCGACCACGCAGACGTCCATCTCCTCCATCACTGACCGCTAACTGACTGCAGCCAACTGACTCTTTTAAATGAAGATCCAGCAATCCTATTGGTTGTAAGCAGCTGCAGTTACCATGGTGACCTCTGCAGCTGAGGATTTAACCCCTTAAGAACCAAGACTGTTTTAGCATTAAGGTCTTTTTTATTTTTCCATAGACATTGCTGTATGAGGTTGTTTATTGCAGGATGATGTACATATTACTTACTTTGATTTAGTATTTTATGGTCTGCCCCATTCGCCGTGCTTTATAAGTAACATATTCTTTCATTCTTTCATGGATCAGTAAGATCACACTGATACTAAATATATAGAGAATGTTATGTTTCACTGCTTTGGCAAAATTATAGCACATCTCATGGCAAAAAAAAAAAAGGTATTAAAGGGAATCTGTCAGGTCAATCTGGGACACTAAACCACCCACAGATCCTTATAGACCTGGGGTTTAGTGTCCCAGATCTCCCTGTTGTAATGCAATCCACAGGCGCATTAAAAATAAAAAAAAACCTTTATGCCTACCTAGAGAAGGGTCCGATCGACGCTGTTTGGTAAGATCGGGCCGGCTTATTCATGAGGCACGCCTCCCGGCGCCTGCGCTGTTCTTCAGTGAAGTCAAAGATGGACACCCCGGCTTCACTGCGTATTTGCGGAGCATGTGCACTGAAGCTGAGGTGTACTCCTCTGGCTTCATAGAAGAACTGCGCAGGCGCGGGGAATACAGCGGCAGGGTGAGTATAAAGCTTTTTTATTTTTAATGCGGCCATGGACTGCGTTATAACAGGGCGATTTGGGACATTAAACCCCAGGTCCATAAGGACGTGTGGGTGGTTTAGTGTCCCAAATTGCCCTGACAGATTTCCTTTAAGTTTCCACAATCCAAGATCCATGTGTTTTTAGTTTACCATTGGTGTAGCCATATGAGGACTTGTTTATTACATTATTAATTATAACCATTTTGGGGGAGATATTCAGTATATTACTTAAATAAAAAAAGCTATTTCACTGTTGTTTTTTACAAATATTAATATAACATGTTAGTTTTATTATTTGGGTCCAGAAGGTGAAATAACATGCATATTATATGGCACAGGAATTGCTAAAAAGGCATTTGGTACCTAATAGGCATAGGCATCAAATATCATTAACTTCCCCTAGGTGACTCTGCTGTGTAAATGGTTTATGGGAAAACTCTGCGGACTTTCTTTGAAAAGTGCTGTGGGAAAAACCGCAATGCGTTTTCACCGCAGTTTTTCCCAGTGCTTTTTGGTTGCGGCTTGCTACATGGGGCTTTAGCGAATCCCATCCACACCTTGTGAAAAAATACGCACTGCAGACACGCTGCGATTTACAAAACCATCACGGTTTTGGAACTCACAGCATGTCAATTATATCTATGGTATAGGTATAATGGGAGTAGAAAGTCTGCAGAGGAAACCTCTGCTGACTTTCTGTGAAAAGCGCAGCTGGAAAAGATGCTTTGCCACCGTGGATTTTCATGCAGCGTTTTTTTGCTGCGGCCCACTACGTGGACCCTTAGCCGTAAAGGGTAGTTTTACCAAAAATCCATCACTTTTGTAGTTGAACACACCCCTTTCCACCCATTACCCGGGGGTTTTAGCAACTATACCCAGTACTCAATACAGAGAACTATGTCAAATTAACATTGAGGTCCATAGTGATGGTGTGTTTGGGCCCAAAACAGGGTAATAAATAGCATGTGCAAAACAGTAATTGGTTCATATAACACATGGATCTGAATGAGTCACAGATCATCACAAAAATATTTTTTTAAAAAAAAAGGTATTTGCTGGTGACTAAAAAAATATTGTTTAATAAGCAGTTACAGTTACAACGAATTTTAGAAAAATGCTCATTGGGTAATACCTCCAGGAAAATAGCTGAATAAGCAATTACTGAATAGTATTGCATACCAAATATGTATTAAAAAAATGTCATTAACACCCCATGGCAGACTCTCTGCTATGGTAATGAATGTAGCATAAAAAATAGCAAGGAATGAAGGGGAGGTTACATATAGTAAAATGCCTTACAGTTATAAACATAACTCCTACATGGGTAACTATCCAGTATATACAGCAGAATAGCCCAAAAAGGGAAATGCAACCAATGAACAATCCATAGAAATATATCAAATTAACTTTGGGGTCCATGGTGGTAAATGTGGGTCCAGTGCAGAGCCACAGTCTTATGGATTTTGCGAAAGGGCTTCAAGAGGCTTGGAACAAATAATCCCTTCTTATAAAAAGCCCGCTATAAATAATAGTGCCCCTTATAAAGAAGAGATACCACTTACAAGTAAAAGTTCCTATTTATAAATAGTAAAAGGAATGGCCAAAGGAAAAAAAAACATTTAAAACATAACTTTTATTAGTGAATACATAGAAGTGTGAGTCGTATGCAGAAATCTACAAAAGGGTGGACTATTAATCCTCCCAGATGAATGAATTGAACTGAGTACCCTCTAAAAGTTTTTGGAAGGCACCCCCTCCATATACTAATTAAATTCTCCCTTGGTCCATGGGAGAATGGGGACGCTGCCAATATACAACCAGAGAGTATTCAGAATTCAGCTTGGCTATTGAGTACCAGAGTCCACCAACAAGGCTCTGGGAACTACAGTTTTCACTGCAAATCTTATCCATTTACTTTTATTGTTCCTGATGAACCCTAGGGGGAAACGCATTGAGCTGAATGCACCCTCTGGGTTCATATTGGCAGCTCCCCAGAGGGTAGACGAGTGTAGGTGGTTATCTGGACGGTCTATGGTGGTTGAAAGCCTTCTAGTTGTGAGTGGTCTGCAGTAGGGGGCTGGTTTTACAATGCGCCTTGTTTGTTGAAACAATTAGACACACATATATTATAACATAGTTACTGCTACAGTAGTGGTTATTTACCCAGGTTACTCCAAGGGGGTCATTAGATCTTGGCCCCTGGTACTCAATTCATTCATCTGGGAGGATTAATGGTTCACCCTGTCCACGTACAACTGACACTTTTATGTTTATTCACTATATTTTTTCCTTTGACTATTCCTTTCTGTGAACACTGATATGGGAATTGGTTTTGTCACTTGCTGTGAATCTACTTATAAATAATAGTTACCACTTATAAATAATAGCGGCCCTTATAAATAATAGTGCCTCCTTAAAAACAATTACCCCTGTTTATTCTTCAGAAATAAGTGTACCCATTATCAGCAATAGCTCCTCTTACTGTATAAAAAGGAATCCCTGCTTATATAATCATGTCCCTTTATTAATAATACAGAGCGTTACAGAGCCCCTAAACAACAGTGTCCCCTTTTCTTTTCAGAAAATAATAAGTTTTACAATTACCTTGCTGTGTCCCCCAATGAGGGGAGCTATTTGATTCGGCATAGCTCTGTCACAGATGGTGAGATGCAGTGACATCATCACATCACCACTTACTGTCTCCTATGACTTTACAGCTCCCTGTTCTGTCATAGATGATACAGTACTAGGGTTCAGGGTATGCCAATACACTTGTAAGTGTAACCCCCGATCCAAAGCATTAGGCCAAAAGTCAGGTGCTCCTGATCCCAGTTTGCCCCCACTAGCCCTTGCATCCATATGCTATGAATATGTTAAAGGTGACTATGCATGCATGTTCCCTTTCACTGGCAATGCACACATTTCCATCTTCTTGAGGTGTCAGGTGTTAGAACCCTACCGATCAGCTATTTATAGCATATCCAATAAATATGGGGCTATTCACAGTAGTAAATAGTAAAGTGCAGCATTAGATCACTATTATACAATTTATTGCAGACAACAAAGAAATAATAAAGTGCCCTCAAAGGGTTTCTGCAATTTTTAAAGAACTTTAGTTCACTTTAGCACTAAAGTTATCAATTACTCTGATGATAATAATAATAATTTTATTTATATAGAGTCAACATATTCCGCAGCACTTCACAAATCAGAGGGTACATGAACAGACAGAATTTGTACAATATGGGGGCGTGGCCTGAACATGCTACCGTGAAGACGCACTGCTGCAGAGCTCCCGGACCCCGAGTGTTTCCAACTACCACTTAAAGGGAAAAATCGACCCAAAAGCGACTCTGAACGGCTCACCCGCTATGGTTAAGCGACCAGGACGCAGGGGGACCTCCTCCTCTCTAACGGAGCCACACATTGCCCGCTATCTACTCTCCGCACCTTCCTCCCTCCAGGCGGAGGGAGCCAAAATGGCGCCGGCGCGCGCTTCCACTGCCTCTGCGCCACAAGCGGCGCTTCATCAAAGTCCAGCGGACCTTCCAGGCTCACAGGAGAAGCTTGACACGCAGCTCTCCTCTCCGCTGCCGTCCCAGCCGCCAACGTAGGAGGTTTCAGCGATCACCCGGCAGGTACCGGTCCCCCTCCCCCCCCGCTCCCAAAATGGCGGCCCCAGCAGTGTCCCCACGCTTCAATCCTCACCTCTCACTGAGGAACTGTTAACCCCTGAGCTCCTGCAGCCTCCCTCTTTTAATGGAATACCTGGCCCAGCTGGATCTGGTGCAAGCTTACAGCCTCACTCTCTCATGCCTTCTATAATACACTCAGGGTCACTACCCTATCAGCCTATGGCCTCTCAGAATATAATACATCCTGCAGAGACCCCAGATGTTCCTCTGAAAATGGATCCACATATAGCCAGGCCCTCTCCTGGCGGTATCCCGCTGACAACAGGAGCAACTAGAGCATCCCACAATGAAGCAGACCCACGGACGGGGCCCGTGGCCCCTGGTGCCTTAGACCAACGTGAGGGTCTGAAACCTGACCTCTCTGGCACCCTGATAGCCCCTCACTCTCCAGCTTCCTCTGACTTATCTGACTTCTCTGGGAGGGATGCAGCCTCACTCTCCCACCGCCGAAAGCGTCCTAAACTATCAGACATCTGGAACCTTCTTAGCAATATGCCTACTAAATTGGACCTGGAAGCCATGGTCCGCAGAGTTGAGGAAAGACAAGAGAAAATCATGTCTGAGTTTAAAATGAAACTACAGACTCTATCTACACAAGTCTCTACTCAACAACAGCAGGCGGCTTTGCTGGATCAGCGCCTCACTGCCGTAGAAAATTTCCAGTCTACGCAAAGAGACCTCAACAGATCCATCCTTCTTCAGGTCGATGATCAAGAAAATAGAGGTCGTCGAAATAATGTCAAACTGAGGGGTATCCCTGAAAGTCTTCCCCCCTCGGAGCTCCATTCTGCCGTGACCTTGATTTTTAACACAGTCCTGTCTCGTCCTCCGGATTCGGAGATCACCATTGACAGAGTCCATCGGGTGTTAGGTCCTAGGCGTGGGGACACCACGGAGCCCAGGGATATTCTTTGCAGAGTCCATTTCTTCAGGGAAAAGGAAGATATTCTTCAAGAGGCCTGGCGTGGTGGCCCGGTCCCATTTATGGACACCCAGGTGCATCTATTACCGGATGTTTCCCGACGTACCCTAGCCATGCGCAGAATCCTTAAACTGACCCTACAAGCCATCCTGGACTCTGGGGCCACATATAAATGGGGTCACCTTTTCCATGTCCAAATCCGTCGCAACGGAGCTACCTTTGCACTTCACTCTCCGGAACAAGAGACTTTGCTGGCGAAGTTTCTGGATCTGCCTGAGCTCTCCCTCCCTGACTGGCTGGTCTACCCACTGCCACCTGTGCCTCCGCCTTCCTCTGCCCTGTCTCGGAGACGACCTCGAGGGGAGGGTGTCTGGCGGAGGTCTACTTGAAATGTGATGTATATTTCTAGGATGTTCCCCTTTAACTCACATATTGGTTAATGAATGGTAGGCCCCTTAGTGGGCTTTAGGCGAGAGGGGGCACCTTGCGGGTCTCTAGTTTTATCTCCTCTTGGGGGGTGTATAAGGGTTCTCAATACAAAAATGTGATGTATTTTTCTAGGGTGTTCCCCTTTAACTCACATATTGGTTAATGACTGGTAGGTCCCGTGGTGTGCTTTAGGCGTGAGGGGGCACCTTGCGGGTCTCTAGTCTTATCTCCTCTTCGGGGGTATATAAGGGTTCTCCATACAATAGAGGGCGGCTAGAGACTTTAATCTAAAAGTACTTCCCCATCTCCCTTCCTTAGCTGTTGAGCTTCTTGTGCCTTGGCTCCCCCTACCCAGTTGTAAGACATACCCTCATAGGGGGTCACCCCCCCGTTTGATCTGCTGGGATTACTATTCTATAAGGGTTCAGCCCCCCTTTCTCTCCACCCTTAGTAGAAAGGTTTTGGTTACATTTTCCATTCTAATGCTCGGGGAAAGGGTGGCAACTAGATTTGAGTTTTTACTTTTCCCCCGATAGTCTAGCTTAGCAGCTCTCTGGGCGTATACTGCGGTGTGCTCCTGAGACCTGCTCAAGTGGGTTATCCCACTGTTTTGTGTTTACCGCTCTTGGTCTAGCCTTGAGTGTAATTAATTTGTGGTATTTCTTGGTTTTTTGGTCCCTTCCTTTGTGCTCCCTCTTTCCCTCGCTTTATCCCCCTTCCCCCCCCTTTTTTTTTTTTCTCTTTCTCTCCTTTCATCTCTGTGAGTCTTGTGTGCGTTGTCTGTTTGTTTTTGTCTCTTCCCCTTGCAGGACCCCGGCCCTTCGCCATGGATTCTCTGGTGTTCTCCTCCATCAACACTAACGGTCTCAACACTCCCGAGAAGAGATCATCCCTTCTCCGCCTTCTTTGGAGTAGGAGGGTCCAGGTGGCCTTTATCCAGGAGACTCACTTTCGGGAGGGGGCGGTCCCTACCTTTTCCTCCCCAAGATACCCAGACGTATACCATAGCTGTTTTCCGGAGTCCAAGTCCAGGGGGGTGAGCATTCTTATCGCACGTTCTGTTCCCTGGAAGTATAAGGCAGCCTTGCGTGATGATTCTGGTAGATTCCTGTTTGTAAAGGGGGAATTAGCAGGCTCTTTGTTTACTCTAGCCAATGTCTACCTCCCCAACTCTAACCAGGCGGCTGCCTTAGAAGCATTCTGGCTAAGCTGGCCGATTTTGCGGAGGGCACTCTTTTAGTGGGAGGAGATTTCAATGTAGCCCTGGACCCTTCGGTAGACATCTCCAGAGGCTCGTCCTACATACCTAAGCAGGTCCTCCGACGTATCCGTCGACTGCTTTTTTCTCATCAGTTGATAGACCTGTGGCGCACGGCCCACCCTGACACGAGAGACTATACCTTTTATTCACATGCTAGAGATGTTTACACGAGATTGGATTATTTCTTCATTAGACACGCAGACGTTCCTTTAATAAACGGAGCTGAGATTGACCCTATCACTTTCGCGGACCATGCGATGGTCCATGCTGTCCTGACATCCCCCGCCACGAGGCCCCGAACCTGGCAATGGCGACTCAATGAGTCGCTGCTCCAGGACATCCCCACATCTCAGGCTGTCTCCTCTGCCCTGGCTAATTACTTCCAGGAGAATGATACGGCGGAAGTGTCTCCCCTGACACTATGGGCCGCTCACAAATGTGTGGTTAGGGGGGTGCTGGTACAGCATGGGTCCCACATCAAAAAGGAGAGGTCTCTAGAGATAGCCGCGTTGATTGCCGACGTGGTTTCCCTCGAGCAGACCCACAAGCGCACTCACGCCATAGATACCCAGTCAGCCCTTTTAGTAGCTCGTAAAAAATTACGAGAACGCCTAGATATACGTACAAAATATCTCTTGGCTAGAGGACGGCGCCATTTCAATGAATTTGGAAATAGATGTAGCCGCACGCTTGCCAGGTCCCTCAGGGAACAAAAGACACGCAACTATATCCCCTCGATCACTGATTCGACGGGAAGGCGCCATACTGACCCACACCGTATTGCAGAAGAGTTCGCTGGGTTTTATCGTACCCTCTACAACCTACCGTCATGTCCCCCAGTGTCGAATGGCCCCTCCCTGGCCTCTGCTCTGAAACAGTATATAGCAGACTCCGGAATGCCTAAACTCCCGGCGGAGGCCCAAACTGTTCTTGACTCACCTATAACTAAGGAGGAATTAGCTCAGGCGCTTCAGACAATGCAACCTAGTAAGGCCCCGGGCCCCGATGGCTTCCCAGCCTCCTACTATAAAAAATACTCGTTAGAGTTGTTGGGCCCCCTGGTGCGTGCCTTAAATTCTCTGTCGGCAGGTGTGACTCTCCCCCGGACATGACTAGGGCCCATATAGCGGTAATACATAAGGAGGGTAAAGACCCTGCGATGTGTGCCAGTTATAGACCAATATCGCTCCTTAATGTTGACTTAAAAATCTTTTCTAAGGTGATAGCCTCCAGACTGGCCCCTCTATTGCCTGACCTAGTACAGTCCGATCAAGTAGGTTTTATCCCCACACGTGAGGCTAGGGACAATACAGTAAAGGTAATTAACGCCATACACTACGCCAAAACCCATGACCTCCCACTTTGTCTCCTCTCTACTGATGCTGAAAAAGCATTTGATAGAGTGAGCTGGTCTTATCTATTTGAGGTCCTGGATCATGTGGGGCTTGGCCCGATTATGAGATCCTGGATTGCTTCTTTGTATTTCAATCCATCAGCCTCTACGAGAGTTAACGGAACTATTTCATCTCCCTTTCTGATAGGGAATGGCACGCGTCAGGGGTGTCCCCTCTCTCCCCTAATCTTTGTCTTAACTCTAGAACCTTTGCTTAGAAAGGTCAGATCTAACCCGGACATAGGTGGCCTAAGGGTAGGCAGTAGAGTCCTGAAAATTGCAGCATATGCAAATGATCTCCTCTTCTTCTTGCAGGATCCGGCCAAATCCCTCCCCCCCTAATGTCTGAATTTAGCAAGTTCTGTCATCTTACTAACTTTAAAATTAATTTTCAGAAATCTGAGGCCCTCAATGTTTCGCTTCCGCAGGGGATTCAGTCCTCTCTGGAGACCTCCTTCCCCTTCAGATGGTCGAGAATAGCTATCAAGTACTTAGGGGTTATGATAACCAAGGACCTAGGCGAACTCTATGACAAAAATTACCTCCCCCTTGTGCGGGCTATTAGATCTGACCTCAAAAGATGGTCCATAGGTACATACACATGGTTTGGCCGCTGCGCTATATACAAAATGAATATTATGCCCCGTCTGCTATACCTCTTCCAAACTTTACCGATCCACATACCCCCCGGTTTTTTTTAAGTTATTGTATAGTGACCTAATCAATTTCGTGTGGCAGGGTGGGCGTGCTAGGCTGGCGCGCTCTACTCTCACGTTACCTAAACAATGGGGTGGTCTGGGTCTTCCTGACCCTCGAAAGTATTACGAGGCCTCCATGCTCCAAAGAGTGCTAGACTGGTGCCGCCACGCTCCTTACAAACAATGGGTCGCCCTGGAAAATGTATTCATTGACGCCCCCCTGGACTCGCTTCCCTGGTTAGACTCACTACGCCCTGGGGCCCTGAGACCCCACCCTACCATAGGACCCACTCTCCGGGTATGTAGGTCGCTCTTTTGTAGGGAGCGGATCTCCCCCTCCCCTTCACCTTTACTTCCCATCATGGGAAACCCTGCCTTTATAGCGGGTTTATCTCAGGGGCCATTCTGGCAGTGGCGAGTGGCGGGCAGACTGAGGGCCCTACATTTTCGCTCTGGATGTCTCACCGGGAACTACTCACCGCACCGGACCTTCCGGCGCTTGGCCCATGGCGGGTCTTTCAACTTACGCACTTTCTCTCTTCATTACCTAATTCCCCGGGCTATCACAGACAGCCCACGAGGTTTGAGGAGACTTGCATGGGAAGGGGCCTGCTAAGACACTCCCTTTCTGATTTCTATTTGCTCCTGGTGTCCCCTCCTCCGGGCCGCAGACCTTCCTACTTAGCCAGATGGGAGGCTGATCTGGCCATGACCTTCTCTGACCAACAGTGCTCCAGAATTTTTGAGTTTACCCACAAGAGTTCGATGGCTAGCAGATATCAGGAGGCAGGATATAAAATCCTGACTAGATGGTACCATGTTCCGTCTAAACTACACAGGCTCTTCCCGTCCTCCTCTCCCGCTTGTTGGCGCTGTGGCTCGGAGGAGGGGACGCTTTTACATATTTTCTGGGAGTGCTTGATATTGAGAGACTTTTGGGAGGGAGTACATAGGGTGCTAGGTCAGATATTCCAAACTTCCATTCCTAACACGCCAGCCTTCTTCCTCCTACACCTTTCGGACTGCCCCCTGCGTACCTACCGCAAGTCCTCCCTACGGCACATGATCAATGCCGCTAGGGCGTGTATCCCAGCGCTATGGAAATCGTCTAATCCCCCCCTCCCTCCTCCACTGGGTTCGCAAAGTGGAGGATATTCAGTACATGGAGTATCTCACGGCATCCCTTCGTGATACGAGGGAATCCTTTATGGCGGCCTGGATGCCGTGGATTCTCTTTCAGGGATCCCAGACTTATAAAGATCTGACGGGTAGACCTTGATTGAAGGTTTACGCAGCTGATATGGAGGGGTCGGGGTCCTTTTCTGTTTGTCTGTTCGTCATTTGTGTGTCAATTCTTGGTCCCCACATTTGTCCCCTCCTTGTCTTTCTTCCTCTCCCTCTCTCTTCCCATCCCTCCCGCTTCCTTCCCCCCCCCTCTGTCCCTTTTTTCCCTGACAACTGATATGATCAGCAGAAGCTGATGTTCTAATATATCTATTTCATGTTACCATGTTATTATGTATGGATGCTGATATATGCCTTGATCCTTGAGGTCAGGCACTTGTTTGGCTCACGCCATCTTTGTTTGTTGCTATTTCTGTATAACTTCTAAAATAAAGAATTTATAAAAAAAAAAAAAAAAAAAAAAAGAATTTGTACAATATGATAAAGAATTAACGTATAAAATAACAGGAGTGAGGGCCCTGCATGCAAGAGCTTACAATCTATGAGGAAATGCGGAGAACCAAGAAGAAAAAGGTCTTGCTTAGTACAGTAATACCTCGTACACTCGCGTTTCCAAATTTGCTAATTCACAGATTTGCGATATTTTTATTGGAACCTAACATATAAGGATTTTGCTGTTTTTTCACAGATCTGCGAAATAAAAAAAAAAAAAACCTACACTATTGGGTACTAGCATCCCGTTTGTTACGTACAGTACAGTACCCGGTAATTGCTTTCATTTTACTGTGAGTCGAAAAGAAAAATGAATTAATGAATGTATTAGTATAAAATATACTTTAGTATACTGTACAGTACTGTAGGGTAAAGTTTATTAATATTTAGGGGTTAAACTTTAGAAACCGCCATCAATTAGCATTGTAAGCGCTCATACCAAACATTCGCGATTCCTTGAGATCCGTGACCGGCTCTGGAACATAACCTCGTGAATGTATGAGGTATTACTGTACAATGGTCCAGCCATCTTTTAATAAATAAGGTCATATAACTGAAGCTATATGAGTCGTCACCAGACGGTATCTGTGATTATACAGATACTAAGTTCATGGAGTGAAGGGTAACTTCTAGATGGAGGGGCCAGGTTCTGAGGAATAGAGAAGGAAGGATAGCTTAGGATAAGAAATGTTAATGTAGTGTGTGGAGGTGATCAGCCTGCCTAAACAGATGTGATTTTAGGGCATTTTTGAAGCTGCTGTAGTTGGGTATTAAGCTGATTGTTCGGGATAAAGCATTCCAGAGCACCGTTGCAGCTTGAAAGAAGTCTTGGAGATGGGAGTGGGATGATCGGATAACAGAGGATACAAGTCTAAGGTCATTGGCAGAATGTAGAGGACAGTTAGGGTGGTAGACAGTAATGAGGGAGGAGATGTAGGGAGGTGCAGCGCTATGGATGGATTTATGGGTGTGTGATAATTTTATATTGTATTCTATGATGAATGGGCAACCAGTACAGCGATTGGCGCAAGGTAGATGCATCAGTGTACCAATTTGACAAAAAGTCTGTCGGCTGCATCTTAGGATCATCATAACAAGGAAAGCTGTTCATTGATGTCAATTCACAGCATAGGGAATAAGTGTCAAATCGTTGAAGACAAAGGGACCATGCACATTTCCTACATGTGAATGAAACGCAAGTGTGTTCCACAACCTGCGCTCCACACATTGCTATTGGACTTATATACTACTCTACTTATTTGAGGATAGTGTGCTGTCCCTGGTTGATTTGTTTTTAACATGCATGAAAAACAAATCAATCTTTTTTTTTCATTTACCATACTTTTCAGTCTGTCTAGGTCCATGAAAAATGATTGACTCACAGATACCATCTGTCTTCTTTACAGACCCTTAGACTTGCATTGATATGGTGCATCCCCATCAGTGAAAAAACAAACCTGCTTCTGTTTTTTTTTCGTGGACTCACAGTCTGTATAAAAAATGGATGTCTGAACAAATATATTGGTAGGAATGGATACATATGTCATCCATGAAAAATGCAGATACATACGTGTGAGTAAGGCCTTAGAGAGTGGTGGTGGAATTACTCAGCCACACTATATGGTATAAAAAATGTGATATCCTGTTGTTAAGGACACAATGCAACCGAGCTGTCTGGTGCGGCAGAGTCCAGCCTTGTTTGTCACAGGCAGATGGAAATCTTCCAGCTGTAACTAGAATTGATGAGTAATAAGTCACCTGAATCTGAGACATAGCTCTGCCTCTCACATGAATCATAGACAAAATGGTCTCAGCCGTGTAGATTTAGGGTCTGACATGTTATGATCTCTATCCATCAAATGTAACAGAGTAACCATTTACTTTATCAGCTCTGTCTGAACTTCAATTTTGACAACCATGTTTAAATGATCTATTTATAGGAAACTTGAGTTGAGGAAAGGAGGTCTTAAAAGGGTTGTCCAGCTACATCCATACTATAAAAAAAGAGTAATACTTAATTTGTAGATTCCCCTCTGCCTCCAGACCACGCTTTACTGTCTCTTTAGCTACACCTTCAGTAATGACATTTCAACATGGCAAGTGCCCCTTTGCCCCTCCTCCCCCGCCTTCCCCGCTCTGCTGCAGTCATTAATTGTCTATGGTAGTCCTTTGTCCATGTTTAAGTCATTATTGGAGGCCGAGGTACTGAGACCAGTCAAGGACAGGGGAAGCGGTGGCACAGGAGTAACAGGGGTTTGATGAGGTATTACTAGTTTTTTTACTTTAGAGCAAACACTTGGTAAAATAAAAAAAAAAAAAAAAGTCAATGAGTCGTCTACCCTGATGTTGCTTCAGCAGTACACAGCCAGAGTATACAATGGGCACTGTCTAAGCTTGTTGTGACATGCACAAGGGCATTGTAACACACCTTTTTAGTGATGTGTCATTCACGAACGAGATGGCTCCATGTTCTCTTTGAACTGAATGGTGGGAGTAGGCGCCTGGCTTGAAGCCAACAGCTCACTTAATCCTGCCCTTTTAATGGCTAACCCTATTCCCCATGTGGCTAATCCTGCCCCCTACACAACTAACCTCACCTCCAAATGGGTCACTCAGTCTCCTTTTACCTAATATTATGACGTCCTGTGGCTGTCAGCAACAAGGGGTCATACTACAGTATTAGGTTGAAAGGAGGAGTGGATGGAGGTGTCTGAGTGTCTACTCATCGTAGAGAGTAGTCATTTATAAGGAACCATTTGGGAACCTAAAGAGTGGCTCTTTTTTTTTTTAGTGAGCATATCCAAATGATCGAGCTCACTAAAAAGAGACGAAGTTCCCATCACTACACCTTGTAATATTCTATATTGAAAATAAAATGAAGAGATTTTATTTTTCAGCAGTTTGCAGCCAGCTTTGGTATTTTATACCAGTCCAAAGTTTACAATTGACTGAAGTTTTACAGACAGAGCCAGATACTGGACGTACAAATCCCTTTACGTAGAGCAATTATTTGGTCAATTATTGGAAAGGATTATTATTAGAAACAATTGTTCCAGATAAATGGACAGTGTAAATGTACACATTGCTTGTCAGGTTATTGTATTATTTATGTAGCATTAAGGCCATGTTCACAAGGTAGAATCCGGTGCTGATTTTGAGCCAGATTCCGTCTCAAAATCAGCACCAGTTTCTCTCTGATTCTGCCTCCCATTGAAAACAGGCAGGACGCTGAGAAAATAAGCATCTTACTTAATCTTGCCATAGATTCTGATGCTGATTCAGCATAGGGTCTGTGTTGAAAGACACCTGCTAATTCGGCTCATTCATCTGAGCCTAATCAATGAGGAAAAGCCATGGTGGAAAGCCAATGCTCTACTTCAGCTTTCTGCCATGGGGAGCCAGAGGGCTGGAAAATGAAAAGGAATCTGAGGCAGAACCTGTCCTAACATCATCCTGTATAAATAGGGCAATGTGCTGCTGTCAAATGAGAACTTTATGGGATGAGCAATTTGTTCATCCCCATGCAGTACTGATGATCTGCGGCAAACCAGCAGCCATGATTGGAAACTATTGTCCCTGAGGACCATCCACTCCCAATCATTGCTACTGGGTTGACCAATGTAAAGTGGGTTTTAGAGATCTGTTATTTGAACATTAGGTATTCAAGCAGACCTGGAGCCCCTATCTTCTTTAGTTTTTGAGTACAATTCTATAGACTTGTACTTGTACTATAAAGAGGAGCATTCCTCAGCACCCAGTGATGACAGTGCAGTGATATTGGTAGCTGAAACTAATGGAACTGATATCTGTTGCTGGGGCACATACAGAGAATTCAAAGCATAGTCAGCTTTGCTGCACTATATAATATGTAACATCGTAGAAGACATGAAAGATGATCTTTAAAAGACTCTATAGATAACATATAATATGAAATAATTATAACAGGAGGAGCACAATAGAATCAGTAGCTGTCAAGAACTAGGTGGACACGCATGAGGAAGGAATACTACACAAACCCCAAATATAGATCTTTACTACCCAAGTTACCATGCAGCACAAAGAAGATTAGACTGCAATAGTAGCTGCTGTTGTATTATGCAGTACCAGAATAGCAAAATGCTGAATCGGAAGTAATTGTATGAGATTTACCAAATCAACAGATACTGAAACACTGAAACAGATTATGATGGGAAGCTTACAATGGAAATGGATTTAGGGTTTTATTGTACTTAAGATGCAGAAATAGCTTCAGTAAATCCTGCCATCTTCATAGTCACCAATTATACCTAATCTGTATTTACTATTTCATGATGGAGAATGTAGAGCTGCAATGTTCTCTGAGAGTCTTAAAGGGGTTTTCAAAATGGAATGGCACAAAATGGGTTAAATCAATAAAAGATCCTATACTCACGTCATTGATCCCCCGCTGTACTTGTGGCACCATAGAACCTTCTGGTCATGAAACCCTCTAGATACAGCAGGAAATGCCTGCCCAGCAAAACACTGGCTGCAATAGTGACCTGTATTAGTCAGTGACTGGCTAAGTGGGTATTTTCAGGCATTTATGGAAGCAAGTTTCATGTTGCAGAAACAAAGTATTTTTGTCTGCTGCTGAAAAAAACTCTGCGTTTTACAGTACTAGCAAAGTGGATGAGATTTTGGTTAATCTCATCCACACATATGTTTGTCCCTATCGATTTCATAGGGAAAGGAAAAAAGCAAAGAAAAACACAGCAAAAATTCAATGAAAAATGATGTGAAAAAAAAAACCGAAATGTGCTTTTTCTCCATTTTTTCTCTGCAGTGGTTTTTTTTAGCTGCGTTTCACTACGGGGGGCCCTAGACTACCTAGCTACCTAGCTTTTTGGATAATTTTTCAGGATAAGGTGCCTCCCCCATTGAAATAAATAGTGTTGCATGCACTGTCCGACCACTGCTCCGTTCAGAATGAGGGTCAAAACACCTCCGTTTTCCTGATCACTGGGGGTCTCAGCAGTTGGAACCCTCCGATCTGCACGGTATCTCCTATCCTGTGGATAGTTGATAACTTGCTCAGAGAGGGACACTCCTTCAGACCAGGGCCCCATGTGGTGTAAATGTTGCGGTTTGAAACCGCAGCATTTTACAGTCTCAGAAAAATGGGATTCTAGAAGATCCCATCCACACATTGCAGAAAAATATGAGCAGCAGACACGCTGCAATTTCCAAAACCATTACGGTCTTGGAAATCGCAGCATGTCAATGATACCTACGGAAATGCTGGCGGTTTCCCTATAGGTTTAATGGAAGCAGAAAGTCTGCAGAGAAAACCTTTATGTGTTGCCGACGCAGTTTTTCCCACAGCGCTTTTTTGCTGCGGCCTGCTACGTGGGGCCTTAGCCTCAAAAAAGGTATGTTAGCCAAGTGCCAAACATATTGCTGTAAATGTAATTCCCTACAGTGTATTCCCCATTGCCTATATAACACTAACCTGTTCCATAGCCTGTTCACAAACATGTCACCATACATCATACATCAGTTTTTCTCCCAATGGGGCTCACTGTCTAATTTCCCTATCTGAAACACCTTTGCTCTAATTTCACAGGAGCCCAGTTAACCCATTAGTATGTTTTTGTAGTTTGCTAGGATTATCTATCATCTACTGTATCTACTTTTTAGGTTGCGTAGATATGAGTGTGTAATATAACAATCATGATAACCGCCTTTCAATGCTCTTTTGCATTTCTTATCTTTCGTGCCAATTAAATATGTCTTCTATTTGTCCTTACACTAAAGTTCAGCAGCAGAAGTCTCCATAGCAGAATGCTGCCTCATAAATAATGGGAAATGCAAGCAGTCTTATTTTTATACTGTAGTGACCTCTGCTGTCCAACCCATTAATATTACTAATTCAGCGTTTCCTTCTTATTATAGACCGTGTGCTATTGTGTGGTCCATTGTGGGATATCTTTTGCAAGATATTCCACAGCCGATCAGCCCATGGCAAAAACCAGCTTTTATTTGCTGTGGATTTAACCCCTGTGGCGAGAACGGCTTTCAACCTTTGCATTTTAAAGGTTGAAAATACCGCAGAATTTCTTTAAATCCCATCCACTTCACTGCTACTTTAATTCACAGCAGACAAACTCACAACGCTTAACCCTAGTCGTACATTGAAAAGCATAGCAATTTTTCAATTGGACTTACCAACATTGGTTGTATTAGAACACCAGAGGGCACCATAACAAGTATGTAAAAGCAATATCTAGACTTTGGAGCAAAGTTACATTTTAATTGATGTGAAAGAGCAAACTAACCCCTTTGACACATCCTCCGTATATGTATGGCAGATGTTGTGTCTTTAAAGATGGCTCCAATCTGAAAGGGTTTATCTATGTTGAGACAAACCTTTTATCATAATAGGATCAATATATAGTTTTTAGCGGCATACCTAAAGCTATAATAGACATAGCAGCTGCCACAGGGCCCTCAGTCTCAGGGGGGCCAACGCGCAGTACCCTAGTAGAGTGTCAGTATGCTGTGTGGGCATTTTACAGGAAGATGTCAGTTTAGGGTATACTGTGCTGCAGGTAGCCCATCTAAACACTAAAAGCAGCTGCTATAGATTAGTTGTGTGTACTTTCCTTGCAGCCATAGGTTCATCACTTCAGCCATGCCATTTCCCATTCCTCGGCTGAACTTGATGGACATTTGTCTTGAGTCAACCATACTAAATAACTACCTATGTCTGTGCTTTCACCGGCTTGGTTTAGATTAGAGCCTGGCCAAGGAATAGAGGGGAAGTGATCACGGCCTCCTTGGCATCTGCAGTACTGTTTATACACTAACCCTGTGCTGTGCCCCCTCTTCTACCTACTGACAAGTGATTTCTTCTATCAAACAGAGGTGTAATGACCCCTGCTACTCAATAAGACTACCTGCATGACACAGAATCAAGCAAGTATAAGCATGTATGTGTGTGCATATGTGCTAATGTCTGCATATGTCTGCTTTATGTGCATATGAGGGTATATAGTGTGGAAAAAATGTATTTAGTCAGCCACCATTTGTGCAAGTTCTCCCACTTAAAAAGATGAGAGGCCTGTAATTGTCATCATAGGTAGACCTCAACTATGAGAGATAAAATGAGAAAACAAATCCAGAAAATCACATTATCTGATTTTTAAAGAATTTATTTGTAAATTATGGTGGAAAATAAGTATTTGGTCAATAACAAAAGTTCATCTCAATACTTTGTTTTATATCCTTTGTTGGCAATGACAGAGGTCAAACGTTTTCTGTAAGTCTTCACAAGGTTGGCACACACTGTTGCTGGTATGTTGGCCCATTCCTCCATGCAGATCTCCTCTAGAGCAGTGATGTTTTGGGGCTGTCGCTGGGCAACACGTTCTTTCAACTCCCTCCAAAGGTTTTCTATGGGGTTGAGATCTGGAGACTGGCTAGGCCACTCCAGGACCTTGAAATGCTTCTTACGAAGCCACTCCTTCGTTGCCCTGGCAGTGTGCTTGGGATCATTGTCATGCTGGAAGACCCAGCCACGTTTCATCATCAATGCCCTGGCTGATGGAAGGAGGTTTGCACTCAAAATCTCACGCTACATGGCCCCATTCATTCTTTCATGTACACGGATCAGTTGTCCTGGTCCCTTTGCAGAGAAACAGCCCCAAAGCATGATGTTGCCACCCCCATGCTTCACAGTAGGTATGGTGTTCTTTGGATGCAACTCAACATTCACTCTCCTCCAAACACGACGAGTTGTGTTTCTACCAAACAGTTCTACTTTGGTTTCATCTGACCATTTGACATTCTCCCTATACTCTTCTGGAACATCCAAATGCTCTCTAGCAAACTTCAGACGGGCCCGGATATGTACTGGCTTAAGCAGGGGGACACGTCTGGCACTGCAGGATCTGAGTCCCTGGCGGCGTAGTGTGTTACTGACGGTAGGCTTTGTTACGTTAGTCCCAGCTTTCTGCAGGTCATTCACTCCGTGTGGTTCTGGGATTTTTGCTCACCGTTCTTGTGATCATTTTGACCCCACGGGGTGAGATCTTGCGTGGAGCCCCTGATGGAGGGAGATTATCAGTGGTCTTGTACGTCTTCCATTTTCTAATTATTGCTCCCACAGTTGATTTCTTCACACCAAGCTGCTTGCCTATTGCAGATTCAGTCTTCCCAGCCTGGTGCAGGTCTACAAGTTTGTTTCTGGTGTCCTTCCACAGCTCTTTGGTCTTCACCATAGTGGAGTTTGGAGTGTGACTGTTTGAGGTTGTGGACAGGTGTCTTTTATACTGATAACAATGTCAAACAGGAGCCATTACTAAATGTAATGAGTGGAGGACAGAGGAGCCTCTTAAAGAAGAAGTTACAGGTCTGTGAGAGCCAGAAATCTTGCTTGTTTGTAGGTGACCAAATACTTATTTTCCACCATAATTTGCAAATAAATTCTTTAAAAATCAGACAATGTGATTTTCTGGATTTGTTTTCTCATTTTGTCTCTCATAGTTGAGGTCTACCTATGATGACAATTACAGGCCTCTCTCATCTTTTTAAGTAGCAGAACTTGCACAATTGGTGGCTGACTAAATACTTTTTCCCCCACTGTATTAGGAAATTGACTAGTAGTTTAATTGTGATTTTACTATATTTGCTGTGGTCATTATGAAAATCATGGCAAAACCTTAATAAAATCATGATTCAACAGCAAAATGTGCATGAACTCTAATCGTAATAGCAGATGCAATAGATATTGTATGTCAGTATTATATAGATATTGTACAGTGGTAGCTGATTGTATATTGGTCTTATTTGAGCTCTATATATGGCAGTATTGTTTAGTTCCTATATGGTGACCTTTATCTATCTGTATGTGTATTGATGGGTATTTGTGATGGGACTGCTCTGTGGTCTGGGCTGGTTAAATAGCAGTTTTCCATATACAGTATGTTGAGATGGGGTTTTACATTGTTTGCCGCCACAGTTTAGAGGTTGATGTGCTGGACACAATGGGAGTTCAGCTCCCACTCCATTGGTAAGCTAGCTTATTTAAATAATGTGCTTGCTCGAAGAGGGGTTTCCTGTGTCACTCCATCAGCTCCCCATAATGCAATAATGGGGTACTATGACAACTGGGGGGAGGGGCAGCAAAAATTTGCTATGGGGCCCAGCTATTTCTTGTTACTCCCCTGATAGTGTTGTAGCATTCTAAAGTGATCCGGTGCACTCTCATCTCTTCAGTGCCTTCTTATAGCTAGAATAATTATATTTAAAATAAATATTCTTCTTTGTAGGTAAGTGTTGATTTCTTAATATTTCTAAAATAGTCACTAACTTTTCAGATAACTTAGTCTCTTAGCATGTGATTCTGGACCAAAATGTGATACATTTTAATTAAAAATGTTGCTTCTTTTTTACTTGAGAAACCTCTCTAAATCTCCTGCTACTAAGAGTGTCATACCTAGCTAATTTTACTCCCTGTTGGTAGGCTAGTTTTATCTCCATAGATATGAGACGCATTACAGTGAATGCATCTTCAAACTACTCTATGCAAAGGACTGAACATTCTCCACATCACACAGCTTAGGCTAAGTTCACATCTGCGACGGAGCCTCCATTGGACACAATTCCATTGCAGACTTCTCCGTCAGAAGTCCACAGAGAGAAAAGTCCTGCACAGAGGCCTTTTTTCTCTGCTGGTTTCAGTATAAAAGTAGTATTATAATCTATGAGATCCGCCACTGTCCGCAGGTAACCGATGTTTTAGCCATATAATGTAAGAAAAGTCTTCTACATACTTGTATCTACTGCTGGCTGCTGTGATTATAGATGGAATATTATTCACAGACAACAGGCATGTTGTGCTCATAGATTGCTATTTTCCTGTGTCATGCCTGCATGGTAGATGGTAGAATGTAGTGAGTACCTGCATGTATTTGCCCTATATTTGCAGTTCAGTTTTCCTGGATCTCCTATATGCTAGTCACTTGGACTTTTCTCTTTTCATCAGCTATTTGTTTGATATTGTATAGTTACTCCTGGCAGTATGGTAGAACAGTATCAGTAATGGACAAGGGAGAGGGAGCAGCCTGCTCTTTATTGTACACACCCACAGCCTGAGAGTGGCTGTAAAATGTGCTGCAGCCATAATGTGATTATTAGCAACAGAGAAACATGATAGGACATTATGTATGAAGGCTTATACAGTCATAGAACAAACTGCCTAGCAAGACCATGCACATATTTCAACTTTTCATGAAAACTAAGGTACGCTTTAGTAGGGGTTCAAGCTTCTTCAAACCTCTATAGCCATACATTCTATAATTATGGTTGTCTGTAGGGACCACCAGGGGAGTTTACTGCTTTAGGTTCTACTTACATCTGCATTGTATTGTGTCTGGTCATAATGGAAGCCATGATGTACTGTCAAATCTGTTGTATCACAGCTAAACACTGGCTGACAGCGTTTATTGACGTAGAACAGGATTTATCAAAGTTCTGGGGAGGTTCCTGCTGTTCTGATGGCAAGAATGAGCTGAACGCTGTGTTATTATAACTATCATAACTGACAGAACTGGCAGAATACAGAACAGCAGTATAAACATAGCCATTCACACAGCATGTGGTATATTTCTAAACACCCTCTAGTGGCCATCAGGCAGACTTTTATCATCGAGCTCTAGCTCTGTAAATTCAAGCAGGCATTTTGAAAGCTGTATCTGAAATACAATGAATTTAAAGTCATTGGGCAGATTTATTAAGACTGGAATTTCATCTTAATAAAAGTGCCAACAGGCGCAAGGCATTGCCGATTTATAAAGAAACAGTGGCCTCTTCAAAAATCAGTTGCACACCCATGCAATAGAATGGAGATATATGCCAGTTAATAAATGGATATCTACGCCAGTGTAATAAGAATGTTGGGTTGTGGCATCCCAACCCCGACCTGCCCTGCTTTCCGCCCCGCTCCACCCACTTTCACAGAATACGAAATGAGGAACAGAATGGGTAGTGTGTGACATCTGTGGTGCAAGAGGAGGCCTTGCGACAAAGATGCAACAAATTTTTAACCCTCAACTCCAGAAAATTGGCATAGGGGGGTTGATAGCTTTCCCCCATTATTTGTGCATTATTAGGAGACATGGATACTTAAAGGAGTTTTCCCATTAACCCTTTCATGCCTCGAATTTTTGTTTTTGCATTTCTGTTTTTCCCTCTCCCCATTCTAAGAGCCATAATTTTTTCATTTTTCAGTTCACAGAGTCACATGATGGCTTACTGTTTGTGGGACAAATTGTACTTTGTAATGGCTCCATTCAATATTCTGTACAATATACTGGAAAGCTGGAAAAAAATTCTGAATGAGGTGGAATTGGAAAAAAAATGCATTTGCGCCAATTTCTTATGGGTTTAATTTTTACGGTATTCACTATGGGGTACAAATGACATGTTACCTGTACTCTGTGGGTCAGAATGATCACGGCGATACCAAATTTATATAGTATTTGTAATATTTTGATACCTTTTAAAAAATTTAAAATTTTGCAAAATAGAGAAAAATGTTTGTGTCGCCATGTTCTAACACCTGTAACTTTTTATATTTATGTGTATGGAGCTGGGTATGGTGACTTTTTATGCAGAACAAGATGGCGTTTTTATTGATACCATTTTAGGGAAGTTCTGATGGTTTGATCTCTTTTTATTCCATTTTTTTATAGGAGGCAAAGTATTGAAAAAAATCACCATTTGGCCATTTTGATTATTTTCCCCACTACACAGGGGAAAATAATATAAATATGTATGGGATAAATATTTTAATAGTTTGGATATTTTGGAGCGCGGAGACACCTAAAGTGTTTATGTTTATTATTATTTATTTATTTTTATATGTGATCTAGGGAAAGGAGGTGACTTTTAAAAACTTTTTTATTTTTTTTATTTTTCAGACCCTCTAGGGACCTTGAACCCTAGAGGGTCTGATTGTTCATACTATTCACTGCAATACTAATATATTGCATTGAATAGTAAAATACATTGCCTTCTATTACAGGCCTGGGAGCCTTCAATAGGCTCCTAGTTGTCATGGCAACCAATCACTGCCCTCCGATGGCGATCTGGAGGGCGGCAATTATTCAAAGAAGGCGGCGTCATTGGCCACGCACTTTAGATGCCGTGGTCACATTGTGGTGATAAGTTTTGGACCATACAAAGTTCCTGCATTCATGATCTCAGACAACTCTGCAAAATTTTTAATGATTTATGTTTGAAAAAATGTTTAACTTTTGTCTACAAATTTAAATATGTTTTTTGGTTTTGCTCATGGGAAAACTCCTTTAAGTAACACAACCTCATAAGAGTTAGTCCTTGCAAGGTCAACATTAGACAAAACAAAAATTAAGAAAAAAAGAAGGAGGAAAGCCAGGCTCTTTAGGCCCCTTTACATGGGTATTTATTTGCGTGCAATGAGTTCATATCACCTAAACATTGCACTTGAATGCCTTTAAACAGGGCAATGATCTGGTGTCTAAGGCTGAGGCCCCATTTTGTGAACCGCAGCCAAAAAGCGCTGTGGAAAAAAAAACAGCGGAAAGCATTGTGGTTCTTCCGTAGCGCTTTTCACAGATTTTGCTTAAATTATACCTATACGGAAAACACCAGCGTTTCAGTAGGTATAATTGACATGCTGCGATTTATAAAAACGCAACTGTTTTAGAAACTGCAGCATGTCCGCTGCAGACATTTTTCTGCAATGTGTAGATGGGATTAGCTAGAATCCCATCCACTTTGCAGGTACTGTAAAATGCCGACGCAAAATTGCAGCATCTACACTACCTGGGGCTCCGGCCTAAGGCACATTTATTTACATTATTGTCAGCAGTACATCATCTGCTTACATGGAGGCGATTTTCTGGCAACATTTGTTTATCTTTTATGCTGCAAAATGTGAACAGTCGAATGAGCATTTACTTGATTGTCGGCTGATCTTTGCCCTGTGTACATGAGGCAACGATTGGGAATGAGCAAACTTCTGAGCACATGTTCCCGATAATTGATCTGATAATGGCACCATGTAAAGGGGCCTTGTGATTCCCATATCCCAGATCCAGGAGAGAATGGTGGAGAAAGGGGTTTCAAGATACTGTATGAAAAACTAGCCTTGTGGGTTGCTTCACTTTTGGTGCAGGAGGAACATTTTGCAAGTAGGTCATTAGGTGTATAAACTAATCGCTGTCTTAAGAGTCTTGGAATTAGGTGACCTATGTCAGCCCGTGATTGAAAGAACAGGCATTTCAGGGCATTTCCTGTGTGTTGAGAGATACCGGGAATTAAAGACCAGTGGGAACCCAGACAGCATAGGAATGAAAGTGACAGGGATTTATTATTTTAACCCACTGTAAACCCTTGTAACGAAGGAAGGAGAGTCAGCCCACCAGTTTTTTGCACCACCATTCAGCTTGTCCATCCCCTCCAAAGATCACCCAAACTATTTGAGTATGATTCTAACCAAGTGTTAAGTCTAGCATCCAAGGAGGAAAAAGTAGTTTAAAAAGTTTCTTCTTTATTATATCCAAAGCATTAAAATCCACAGCTCATGTATCTGAATGTATAATATTTATCTCCTACGTGTTTCAAACATAGTTCTCATTCATAAAAACCCTTTCTTGGCACCCAACATTGCTCAAAAACATGTTTGGTTAATGAAGTTACGAAGAACAATCCATGAAATGAAAACAGAGCCACAATGATACCAATGTAGGTCCTTTATAGGGAGAGTTTACACATTGTGGACATAGCACAGTCTTTGACATGAAAATGCAAAATTGTAGCAAGATCACAGCTTTTGGATCGAATTTTGCAAATAATGTAGCAGATTTATTAAGACTGGTGTTTCGTATGACAGTCTTAAGACATGGCTGATTTATCAAGAGGCGCTGGCCAGAATGGAGATCCACTCAGTTAGCAATGGTGTAGATTTCTGGTATAACTCACAACAGAAAGTAAGTTATAATAAATATATAATAAATACGTCGGGGTGAGGTTGTTGCTGGATGTGCGATTGCTGGATGTGGCAGAGTCAAAACCAAATAGACAGTTGTATATAACAGGAACAAAACTTTAGTGAAACATGAGTGCAGTAAGAGAAGATCACCTCACATGGTGAATAACAGATCCAGTTCAGCACACACACACTAACAAAAAACAGGATGTGTATATCAACCAGCATCAAAACAACAAAAGTACAGAGTGTCTACAGATAAACATTTAGTAACAGCTACATCTAGTGTCATAAATGTGAACTGCAGTCAATCCAGCAAATATAGAGACGAAGCTGGCTGTTGCATATCTCCAACAGAGGTATCCCTGGCCTGCCCCACTCTCCACCCACCTTAGAAAGTGGTGAGCGAGGCGCTGATTGTGGGGGGTAGTCGCATCTTTGGCGCAAGAGCGGCCCTTGCACTACAGATGCGACATATGTTCACCCCTCCACGTGAGTTTTTTGCTAAATATCCCTCACTCATTGTGGCTAAAAACATGATTTGGCCATACAGTATGAAAACAGCCTTAATGTTTGTTGCTTTATCTTTCAGGAAATAATTACCAATTACCATTCTTCATCAACAGATACTAGAAATAGATTTCTTGATATGACACATACTGTATGAATGCAACAAGTCAACTTGAAAAAACAGGTGTACCCTTAGGCTTCCATATGAAGTGAGATGCTAATTAAAGGCAGGTGCTCCTAATTATCTACATTTACTTAATTTGATCATCATGAAGTGTCAACAACTCTATATAAAAGATGAATCTGTGCCGCTCCATCAAGAACATTCAGGTCGTCTTCAAGTCCAGCCAACGAGAAAAGATGTTCTTTTGGTCCAGAAAAGATAAGAAAATATGACTGAATGCATAACATGTATGTAAATGTGAGTTATTATCAAGTCAGAGATTATTGATTCATTTCATTACTTATTTTACTCATTTATATAGTGCCAACACGTTCTGCAGCCCTGTACATGGATTGTTATATTGGTCTCTGTTGCCATTAGTGCTCAGGGAGAATATACAAACTCTATGTGATGCTGTCCTTGGTTAGATTCAAATCCAGGTCCCCAGCACTGAAAGGCAACTGTGCTAACTAGTGATGGGCGAACCTTGTGAGATTAGTTTCACAAATATTCATGAGGTTCACCTGCAAGTTTAATCTTGGACTGAACTTGTTTGGTCCAAACCAGAAGCCCTAGACCCTAGAGTATCGGAGGCCCAGGGAAGGTGCAGAAAAGTAATTAATATTTCTACTCATCTTCCCTCACCTCTCCTGGGCTCCATTGTGGCATCCTTTGTCCTTCCCAGGGTCTCCAGCCTCCTGGATGTCAGTGGCCCCAGGTCACTGCTGAGGCCCAATCACACGATGACATGGGACAGATTGATGTCTTTGACGAAAGCGTCATGACGTCAACGTACCCCACATGACCACTAAGGCCCAATCACAGACCTCGGCAATGACCTGGCAGCGCTGACGTCAACCAGGAGGCCAAAATAAACCTGACAAGGACACTGGATACTGTGAGTGCCCAGGAATGGTGAGGGAAAGTGAGTATGAATGTTTATTATTTTTCTGCGCCACCCCTGGGCCTCTGATTATTATACTCTGGGTTCTGAAGAGAGTATAATAATGATGAATGGGTGGTGAATCCCCCAAATTTGGGGTTGTTCTAACGCCAAATTTTTGGAAAATTCGTAACAAACTCGATTCATGAACTGGTTCACTCATCGCTAGTGCTAACCTCTCAGACACTGTGCTGCTTTGTTTTCCTGATGCACAACTCCAAATCCTCTACTCAAGTTCTTACTAATGCACCAATACCACACACCTTACACAACCTATACATAGTACACAGGACAGATGGATTTACTTTCTGGATTGCTTCACTTCACAGGATATTAACAAGGAACTATTATATACTGGTTTCTATAGATAATGGGGTATGATATGTTCATGAAATGTGATGTTGTTTGGAGGGGGGATTGTCACACGTAATGTTCATTTTTATATAGTTTTCTTCTATTTCTATCACTCTATATTTTTTCACATATTTCTCTTTGAGAGCATAGTCTAGTACACACATTAATACTACATCATTTCTTAACATTTTTTTTTATTTTTCACACATTTCTTTACACTTCACTATTGTAAATTTTAACACATTTTTTCTTCATTACAACTTCTCTTTTCTTTTATTAATCCCCACCCCCAGGTGTATTTTCTTGCAAGCTTTTGTAACTTTTTTTTTTTTTTTAACGCTATGTATTCATAATCACTCAGTTTATAGTCAACTTAGATAACAGGATTTAACATCCCATGTGTGAACTCCGTAACATATTTCTTTTTATCCGAGTTTGAATGGATTTAGGAGGTAGGATGTGACTTTATACTGTCTTGGGTTGGTAATAAGTAGAGATGGGCGAATTAGTTCGTAACAAACCAGATTCAACCTGAATATTCCAAATTGTTCAGTTTTTAAATTTGAGATTTGTCTCAGACAACTGCATTGTAGTAAATTATTATACTGTATAATAGATGGCCCAGGGGAGGTGACAAAAATGAAAAAAAAACAATTATACTCACCTTCTGTTACCTCTTTTGGGCCTCCTTGCAGCCCAAGCAGTTAACGGCCCTATTTATTTACCGATCCCTATTCCTGCTCACGGCCACCTCCACTTACCCCTCTGCCCTCCTGTGATATTATACTGTGTTGAGAGACCGCTATGGGACATTATACTGTGCGGAGAGGCTGCTATGGGACATTACACTGTGTGGAGTGTGGAGAGACCGCTATGGGACATTATACTGTGCGGAGGGGCTGCTATGGGACATTATACTGTGTGTAGGGGCTTATATGGGACATTATATTGTGTGGAGGGGCTTATAAGGGACATTATACTGTGCGGAGGGGCCACTGTGGGACATTATACTGTGTGGAGGGGCCGCTATGGGATATTATACTGTGTGGAGGGGGACACTATGGGACATTATACTGTGTGGAGGGGCTTATAAGGGACATTATACTGTGCGGAGGGACCACTATGGGACATTATACTGTGTGGCGGGGCCGCTGTGGAACATTATTCTGTGTGGAGGGGCCGCTATGGGATATTATACTTTCTGGAGGCCACTTTGTTACATTATAGTGTGTGTAAATGGGGCGTTATATGTGTGGGGGCCAGGAAAAGGGGACACTATGTCGTGAGTGTGTGTGGAGGGGGGAAGCAAGTCAAAAGTTTGCTTTGGGGCCCAGTCTTTGCTAGTTACGCCCCTGTACCGTTCTGTTACATTGCTGACCTATATATGAATGTTATCTGGTGTCTTCTTGCCATCATGACTACAGTACACCACCAACTCACAGGGACATAACGTTCTCATTTACTCTTTCTTTCACATTGAAAACTATAATGGAAAGATTTGCATCCACTCCTGATTTTGGCTTACAAACACTGATGCAATATAGTGACCAAAATGCTGCTGTGTGAATGATGTCTAACAGTAATAATAATTTCCACTTTTAAAACAGTAGGTGGCAGCAGCAGTATTTCATCCTGTAATTTGAAATATTTACAATATTACATGTATTATTCAACGCATTTATATAAAAAAATAAAAAAAATAAAAGAAATAAAACAAAACATCGTAGTAAAATGACCACCTTATTTCCTTGAGTAAGATTTAATAATAGTATTACAGGATGCTTGAAAAACAGCTTGTTTGATGGCAAAAATAATTTGTAATTGAAGTTATTGAAATGTAATTGCTGAATATGATAAGGCATGTAAGACGAATACTTGCACCAAAAAAGGCACATATCAATAAATTTATCACATTTTATTACCCCTCTTAAAAAATATGCAAATCACTCTTCTTTGACGGAAAAGGAAACTTCTCCTATGCCACATCTTGGATTAAAGCCAAGAATATCTACTCCAAAAGGAAATGGAACCCATCTGCAGACAGCTGTTTTGAGGTTATTGCCTCACATGAATGCGAGGTCATAGAGGTCACATTGAAATCTATGCAGCAGCGCCGTAATACCTACACTCACCACTACCGTTTGTATGGCGAGTGAGCAATGCGGCTCACAGTATGTAAACAATACTGCGAACCGTGCTGTCTCGGTGCCGGTGATCTGTGGGTTCCTGAGTGTTGGACCCCTGCAGATCTAATATTGATGGCCTATGCTAAGGATAGGCCATCAATGTTAGAAACAAGATAACCCCTTTAAGGAGACTGCCTTTTCGGGTGAACTTTCGGTGCACAGTGTTGTATAGCCCTGCTAAGAATAAGCAAATAAGTCCTCTTTGCTGGAAACCTTGCCCTAGCATAACTTAAATGTATCGTCATAGTCACTGCCGGATCATACCACAGGACGTACCAAATAGCACGCCCTCTGGTACAATACCTAGGCAGAACCACAGTTCCGCCTCTCTACTTGTACCTGCAAGAGAAGACAGCAACTAACACATCACAGTGCAAAAGTAGTGATTCCAAAACATCAATGCAACGATCATATGTCCATCAGTACAATGCGCAGAACACTGAATATGCCTTCATACCCAGGGCTGCTAATGTGTTCTGGGTAGGGACACAGTACATGGCCGTCCATGGTCAAAGGCTGCTAACAAGAGAAATTGGCATTCACTCCTCTAAATTTCCCCTCAACAATCAGTATTTTTTCCTATCAACGGCAAACTCAGCTCTGACAAAGGAGGAAAATATAATCCTTAGCCTTACTACTACCTATGGTTTACATCACCCTGGGAAAACATACAAACATGTATGCTAACTGTTAACTTTATAGTTTCTTTTCCAGGCTGCCGAAAAGTGGACAACTGTACTACCTCAAAGGATTCAACTCACACTCTATTACTCTACCAGCCCATACTAGAGAAACATGATTCTGAATCTGTTTGCTGAACAAAGACCTAGCTGCACACTCCAGACAGGGTTTAACTATTTCATACAACTACTGCTCCAACTAAAAGCCTCATGTCCTCTCTGCGCCTACACAATCAGTCCCAGGAGAGTTCCCTCAACTAAATATACATGGAACAGGCAACAACAACAACAACAGTCCTTTAGCAGCAAGGTGACGCTTTGCATACCCAGAACTTCAGCAGAAATTAGCCTTGCTTCAGTCCTCCTCCAGAGGTGGACGTCTTCCTCCCAGAAGCTACTCCAAACTTAGCCTCACACTTTGCAAGGTCACTCTAGCTGTGAGTAAGATGTCAGGTAACACAGTCCATGCTTCAGGTTGATCATCAGCCAGGGCTTCTCTCCTGTGAACGTTTCCCTACTGATCACTGTCTACTGCTGTGGCTACTGGTGACAGTGGGGACAACAAACACTACACCATAGAATCACAACTGTAGGGGAAGCCTTTTTTCCCACCAGTAAGGTATACTGCACCACTTTATGTCTGCTGTATGCTAGTGCAAGGTTTCTCCCTAAGAATCATACTTAAAAAAATAAAACCATACTCACCTGTCTTCGATGCTCCAGTGTCCCAGGCCGCTGGTCGGTCCCGTGGCGCCCCGGGGCTTATTCCAGCAAAACATCCCCACCTGTGACTCCCTCCTGGTTCCTTTTCTTAGGCTGCTGAGGCCACTGATTGCACTCAGCGGTCACGTGCGGCACAAGCTTCCGTTGGCACAAGCTTTGGGGTGCCGCAGGACCGGACAATGGCCTGGGACAACTGAGCACCAAAAAAAGGTGAGTATGTTTTTTATTATTATTTTTCATCTTCCCCGGCCTACAGAGAAAAAATGTTTTTCCCTCGACAACCCCTTTAAAGAGAACCTATTACCACCTCCACCAACTATACTGTAATTGGTACGGGACAGTATGTCGCTGGGAGGCAGGGACTCCTAGCATCATAGATAACTATACTGCTAGGAGTCCCGCTCCCAGCACGAAGTTCAAGCCGGTAAATCTGTCTAACACATGGACCGAGTTTCACGGGTGTGTGCTGCTACCCTTAGGTATAACATTTTCAGCTTATCATATCATACAAGGCAATAATTTGTCAGTGAATTGTCAGATTCTCATCTTGCACTCACTTTGCAGCTTTGCTTCTCTTTAACACTCTGTCTACTCCTTTTTAGCATGAATTTTAACAAGTTAAACAATTTTTAATGGTAAAAATTGCAGGTCAAGGAGCAAGGTGACATTACGCTAAGCAGTAGTCATTGATTTCCTCTATGGGCTGTACACATTGCTGCATTTATGGATTACTGGAAGACATTGCTCAGAACAAATGGTAAAATGTATTTCTTATCTTAATGATCTAGCCAATGCATTGAGCAGACGCCGCTCCAGGGAGTCTAGGTACCCTCTTACTTTGATTAGGCTGGATTTACACACAAGGTTTTACATGTTTTCTGTGATGTTTTTATTGGCATTTCACACTGCGGTCATTTCTGTTGTGGACTTTAAAGGGAGTCTCTCACCAGGGCCCAGCATATCAATCCAACCCATCAGATAGATAGGCGTTGCCTTTTCTCCCAATAGGTAAGCAACAACGCCCTGGCTGCTCCAAACAGCTAATTTGCATATTGACAAAAACTGCAAAATTTCGGCAACAGAGGCATCGATCACAAGGGAAAAAGACGACTGTTTTATTCAGGTGACCCTAACCTATTTATCTTCGCTTATGGGTTGTTATGCTGGGTTCTGCTGATAGACTCCTAGCAAAATAACTGTCAATTGTAAATGGCCCTAAATATGGTTACTAAATGTGACAGAAGTCCATACCCAGCATATAAGAATTGACACTATACTTTGTTCTGCCACTTGTCATTGACCATCCCTTTGCTGTTTGGCACTAAGGCTAGGTTCACATCTGCGTTGGAGTGTCCGCCGATCTAAAATCAGTGGTGAAAAAAACTCCTGTACGGATTAAACCCGATGGAGACCCTGCAGACCCCATTATACTCTATGGGGTCCACGGATGTCTGCAAATAACCACTTTTTTTTAGCGGATGGACTCTGCGTTGTTTGGGTCCCCATGCGGACTCGAACGACGGAGAGTTGAACACTGGTGTGGACCTAGTGTAACTGTTGTTGGATTGCACTACATACTACAGGATTCGTGGTCACATGACTCTCTTGTGCAGGTCCTCATGACAGTAAGAGTGTTGTGCTTTGCTATTTAGATATAGGGATGTGAGGGTTCTTTAGTGCACCCGTGCCAAGCCAATATGGTGCTGAGAAAGTCTCTCCCCAGAAACCATGAAAGCTGAAGGAACAGCCCTTTCTGCAAAAATCTGCCACAGCCGAGATCATGAGAGAGCAGAGGCTACTGCTTCAGGCATCCAGTCTGCCATCTGGTTGATACAGATCCTTGTTATATTGGGAAGCTGCAAGGTAGACACCAGAACCATAAAGAGACCTAAAGAGGATCTGTTAAGTCGAACTTTTAAATATGCAGCCCTTTTGGTGCACCATGAGGAAATACCACCATAGTCACTCGAAACTATGGCAGGAGACCCAGTAGGACCCCACTGCTGACACAGAGACTGCAGTTTGCCACAATGTACGTGAGTAAGCCAAAATCTTTCTGGGAAAACATCATTTGGACAGATGAGACCAACATAGAACTTTTTGGTAAAGCACATCATTCTACTGTTTACTGAAAAAAGAATGAGGCCTACAAAAAAAAGAACACAGAACCAACAGCCAAATATGTGTGGAGGTTCAAATATGTTTTGGGGTTTAGCTGCCTCTGGCACTGGGTGCCTTCATTGTGTGCAAAGCATCATGAAGTCTGAAGATTACCAAAGGATTTTGAGTCGCAATGTAGGGCCCAGTGTCAGAAAGCTGGGCTTGCATTCTATTATAACCATACAAAAAAACATCATATTAAACTGCTGACCAAACAAACCGTCAAAACACTGCCCCAAAAGAAACAAATGGTCTCTTCAAATATGAGAGACCTGGAGCAGTTTGCAAAAGAAGAGTGGTCCATAATTCCAGTTGAGAGGTGTAAGAGGCTTGTTGATGGTTATAGGAAGTGATTGATTTCAGTTATTTTTTCCAAAGTATGTGCAACCAAATATTAAGTTGAAGCCAGTAATTTTGTTCGGCCCATTTTTGGAGTTTTTTCAGTTTTTTTTTGTGTTGTTCCAGTACACACAAAGGAAATAAACATGTGTATAACAAAACACGTGTAATAATTTTCTGGGAGAAATACATGACTGTAAATTGTATTTTATTATCATGTTTAACCCAAGAAGGAATATAGAATGAATATTTTAACGCATTGCTGACTGCCATTATAACTTTTTTTTATAGTGACCACAAAGGGGCTTTAAACATGAACATAGCCCTTTGTACATGGAGTTCTATGTCTGTTATAACCTGTGCTCAGGAGCATCTCCTCTTAAAGGGGTTTTCCCTTCTACCTCTTTCAGCAGTTTGCCTGCTCTCACTTCTTGTATTCTTCAAAAAGCTGGTGGGCGGCTTTGACTGTTTGAAGGACAGGATACTATGAAGTACCTCACTAGATATAGACATTGCCTTTACCATGAAAGATTATTTATTATGATTACAAGAAATATATAATAATGCAGATCAAATATGCACAGTAAATGTACATTACATTACACAGGTTTGAAGAACACTTACATCCTACCAGGACAGACAATGGGCTTGCAGAACTGATACACAGATCCAGAGGCACAGCAGAAGATAACAGTTATCTGACCTGATATCAAATAACAGGTTGGGTTCCTTGACGACGAGGTGTAAACAATGGGAGGAATAATTTCATAAAACAGGCAAATGAAGCAGCATTGCTAAAGTAATGTATTTATGAAAACTCTGCAATTTGCAGAAACTAGCAATATAGATAGGATCTTTGAGTTGGGAAAACCCCTTTTACAACTTTGTTGGGTAAAATACGGATGTTTAAGTCCTACCCCCAGACTTGCTCCCAGAAGGCCCTGCGCTTTCCTCTAAACAGTGTGCGACTGCCTACTTTGGGGCAGCATATCATAAGCCACTCCTCCTTTTGGGGCTGAGGCATGGACAAATTTGCCAGGACTTTTTCTTAAAGTTAGGGATTGTGCCAGCAAATTCAGGACAGTTGGCAGCTATGGGGATGGCCTAATAGGTATATGCTGATGGCAGATCTGGGGCCTTCAGTAGGCCCCTGTTACTTTGTAACAGCATTAGCACCCCACATTACAAAACAAAAGGAGCCCCTCCCTCTAAAATCGCTTAGATGTTGCCACCACTGCAGCATCTAAGGGGTTAAACATCCAGGATCAATTTTTTTCTGGAGTTAAAGGGGTATTCCCTTTTCAAGGATCATATTCAGACTTGCAGCTTAAAGGGGTTTTCCGGGCAAAAAATGTTTTTGTTTTTTTTTTAAATGTTAGTGTTAGTGCTATTAATGGGCTAATATATGCACCCATATACCTTTAGCCATGTTTTGAGTGATTTCTGGGTTTCTCTGGGAGCTCCTGGTATCTTCTGCATTTGTTTACATGGTTCAGCTTCCTGCTATGTAACTTCCACACTAACACCTCACTCCCCCCTCCTTCCTCCCTCCCTCCTCTCTCCTTCCCTCCCATACACCCCGTCCCTGTCTCTCTAGCTATCCCGCCCACTAGTAGCCCTTTCCTACCTACTCAGCCCAACCCCCCGACCCCCGTTATATACTTATCTTTCTTCCTTCCATGGATTCTTCCTGCACGACGGTCCCTCCTTCTTTACTGATTCTGCAGGCGTGCGCTCTTCTCCCAGCGCTGCTCTGTAACAACTATCCACCTCTACTGCACATGCGTGGGAGCTGCGCAGTAGAGATGAATTATCAGCAGCAGTGCACAGAGCAGCGCTGGGAGAAGAAGCAGCAGCAGTCAGAAAAGAAGGAGGAGCCGTCTCGGAGAAAGAAGGCTGGAACGTAAGTATGATGAAGTGGATGGGGGGGGAAGGAATAGTATAGACGATCCGTTTCCAGAAATGGGGAAACGGATCGTCACCGGATAATCAGATAATGTATAATATGGGTAAATATACATTTTTGATTAATTATGTTATTTAGAAAGTAAGAGGGGGGAGGGTGTTTAGATTAGTGTAGGGATTTCCATTTATCCCAGACAACACCTTTAAGCTAACTGAAGTGTTTTAAACAATACATTGCTTTAGTTATATTTCACCATTTGCCATGTACAGATAACTCCCTCAGTGTTTACAGCTGGTTGCCTAGGTTACAGACTTGTTCTCAGGTTGTGGCGATGACTCATTCCCTGCTCCCTGCCACATGTATTCTCTTCTTCTCCTCTTTCTGCATAGTGCTTTCAGATTTTGAGCCTAGATAAGTTTCTTAAGCAGCTTCTATCTGAGTATATAAATCCAGAGATATCAGTGCTGTTTACAACAAGCAGGAGCTCTGTGCAAGAATGAGCTGAAAACCAGGAAGTGGAGGGGAGAGGAGACAGGAGGGCAGCTGAAATCCTGAGATGAGAAAACCCCATTAAAGGGGTTGTCCCACCAAGCTTCTTAGTCCCTATTCCGCTAGGATTCCCATTGTTCATAAGAATGGGGGGTGTTGCTCCCCAGTTTGAATGGAGCGGTGGTCTAAAAGGCTTGTCCCCACTTCATTCACTTCTATGGGCCTGTCAGAGATAGGCGAAGTCCAGCACTCGGCTATCTTCAGTGAGCCCATTAAAGTAAATATAGTAAAGGAGCACCTTTCCAATCAATGCTCCATTTAAACTGGGGAGCACAAAATACCCCTGTTCTCATGATCAGCGGGAGTCCCAGCAGTCGGACCCCCACTGATCTGTAACTTATGTATCCTGTGGATAGGTGATAAGTTGCTTTGATGGTACAACCCCTTTAATGCATTTAGTTTCATCATTGATCTTGGAACTAAACTATATTTTTGTGACAGATTTTTACTTCGGTCATATCCTATCTATATTAGACAATTTATTTGAGAAGACTGCCCCTGTACATAGCTGCTAAGTGCCCCCTAGTGGTTTCTGCAGGATGTCACCATGTATTCTTATAAACCTTAGTCTATGTAACGGATCTGCAGCTCTGTAGTAAAAAAAAAGAAAACTTCAGCCACTATTAAGATACATCATAAAATCAACACCGAATTGTGAACCCATCTGGATAAAAAATTGGAATGCAATGTGCACCGTCACTTTATATCTAACCTAATCTAGTAAGAGACTAATGTGTTTCAGGTTTTAGTAGCTAGGATTTTTATGGTCTTAGGGTAATAATAATCTACTATCTACAACGGTCACAACGTTCCTCTGTGTCTTATTTAAAAAATACCCACTGCACGAGCCTGTTATTTCCTGTGAGATAAATGTCAATATGCTCCCAATAAAGCGCGTTGCCCTTTATTTTCATAGAGATACTTTCAGCAGAGGAAGACATTTCCCCTTAGCGATTGTATGAATTTCCATTGATAAATGCTACTGAGCATTTCCAGGATTCCACTAAAGCAGTTAATGACTATTTGATGTGTTATGTAAAAACCAGCCTCATATTTGGCTGTAATTGCCTGAGCTGGGTAGCAATGCCTCTATAAATCACTGGTCTTGTTGTGAGACCTCAACAGAATGGAATATCTCACAGGAGGGGGTGATATAAATATCACTAGCAAGCAGGCTTGCTTTTATGGGTTTTATCATGCAGTGTTTGTGCTATGCTATTAAGAAAAAATATCTATTGGCAATGGGAAATAAACCTTATACTATAAAGCAATTAGACTTTTAATTCCAAACCATAACATGAGAATGATTTTGTGTCTAAGGATGTTACAATGTCCCTTAAAGGGATGGTCTGATCACACATGACCCCTTTACTCTGAGGCCCTCATGACCCTCATATTGGTGGGAATTAATGCAACCAGTTGCTCATACCAATGCACTGGAAATGTAATATTCCATGGCAACCATTTAGCAGTAATACATAGATGGTTCAAGACTACCAGAAAGGGAACTGCTGCTTGCCAGTGGCTCTCCATACTGACTCATAGAGGATAGGGAACAGGGGTTATCCTGTTAGGGCAAGCCCTTAAATACAAGCATCCAGAATAAAGGAAGGCTTATTAGTTAATTCCTAGTATACAACTGAATGAAAATATGAAAAATAGTAACAAAAGCCCAAGAAACCATTCACACAGCAGAAATAGAGGAAGAATTTGATATGGACTTATGTCTCAAATTCTTCTTCACTTTCAACACCTTTGGCTTCCCACTGAGGAAAGCTGAAGCAAAGCTTCCCTTGCTGTTTAGTCTCAGATAAACAGGCATAATCATAGGAGTGTCTTGTGTAATGGCTTCTGAATCCACATCAAGATCGAAGAAGACCCTTATTTTTTCAGCATCCTGCTTGGATTTCTGCTTTCTATTGAAAACGATGGGAGGCAGATTCAAGTCAAATTTGCCACTGATTTTGAGCCATTCCAGTGGTTCCAATGCTGTGCTCCACTAACTGCACTTATTTAGGCTCAGCTGTAAATGGAGAGACATTATCCCTTCTGACCAAAGCCCACTCAGTCAATCATTGGCCACAATGGTGACCCACCGAAGCCACTCACTATGGTGGACATTCTCAACCATTTACTGGTGCAAGACGTGGAGAGCAGAAGTGGTCAGGCACCATCGGAACAATAGTGGGCGATTCTTTTGTTTTGTTCAGCCATCTGCAGCCTCCTAACATATATTTTTATATAACTGGAAAACAACTTTATAAAGTTGAAGTTTGCAGTCCCTTTCTTTCTCTGAACACATTTCAATGTCGGTCATATGGACATTGTGCATATCCAAAATGCTCTAATCTATAGATGGGCTCCGCTGACACCTGCAAGCAAAGGTAGAATCAGAGGCGTAACTTATGCTTCTGGCCCAATGCAAAATATGCAATGGGGCCCACACTTACTATGTGCTGTCTATAACACTGGCATCTTCTTCTGTTGTAGAGAGGCCTTTGAGTCCACTGAGCCTCTAGGGTCCAATAGCTATTTCTGCCTCTGGAGCCCCTGTAGCTATGCTCCTGGATAGAATATACACTTTAGATAGCTAATCCTCTAAATTCACCCATACACATGCACACTCAGTTCAGCTGAGCATGCCATACATCTTTGGCAGCGACTTATCTTCCTTGAGTGCAAAAGATCAGGTATCGAACCAAAATGCCCGATTGTTCTTTCCCTTGACATCTGTCATGGGGAGGAGTCAGGACACCCCCTTACACATTAGACGGCCGGGGGTTCCTGACAAAATCTGCCTCCACCTCACTATAAATCACACTTGCTGGTAACAGGACTGATGGTACAATAAACATATTAACTTCCATGCTTTAGTCAGTATATTGGCAGGTACCTTGGTAAATATGTATTTTTATTTCTCACAGATTTTTTTCTATTTGTACAGCCTTGTGTGAGGAATAGCTGTAAAATCACAGAGCTGCAAAGAGTCATGTGACATCACAGGTACTTCCTCCAATTGCGGGAAATAAATGTAGCATGTCCGCCATTAGTTATATATCAATCCCATCCATTTTATGTATTTGTCTTGTTTGATTTACATGTCTCCAGGTGGCAGAGGATGAAAATCTCCAGAATCTATTATGCCCCGCAAACCAGAGAGGATTTATTGTACAATGATATCTGTGATAGGGCACTTTTCCACAGAGGAGCTTGTCTAAAGATGGAGACCACCTCCTGTTTTCCTGGCATAGATTTCCTCCTTAGGCGTTTTTCTTAGACATGACATTTGTCATCTAGCTTTTTCCTTTTTATCTTTCCTGAGGCAGAAATATTTTCAGCTCTTGTTCTCTAAAGATGACTCTTATAAGAGGTTCTTGCCAAATGGCTTGTCATAAAATATAAGAACCTCATTCACGAGGCGATTGTTCTCCCTCCTTTAGACTAAAGCTTCACAGCCCCCTCACTTTGAAGTGCCTGTAAAGATGTGAGTGCACAAAGCATGTGAGAGTCGCGTGGCTACCCAAACACAGCTGGTCCGTTCTTATGAATTATTAGCTATATTATTGATCTACTTATCATATATACAATATATATATATATATATATATATACTGTATATATATTTACACACGTGGACAAAATTGTTGGTACCCCTCATTTAATGAAAGAAAAACCCACAATGGTCACAGAAATAACTTGAATCTGACAAAAGTAATAATATATAAAAATTCTATGAAAATGACCAAATGAAAGTCAGACATTGCCTTTCAACCATGCTTCAACAGAATTTTTAAAAAAAGAAAACTCATGAAACAGGCCTGGACAGAAATGATGGTACCCTTAACTTAATATTTTGTTGCACAACCTTTTGAGGCAATCCCTGCAATCAAACGATTCCTGTAAGTGTCAATGAGACTTCTGCACCTCTCAGCAGGTATTTTGGCCACTCCTCATGAGCAAACTGCTCCAGTTGTCTCGGGTTTGAAGGGTGCCTTTTCCAGACGGCATGTTTCAGCTCCTTCCAAAGATGCTCAATAGGATATAGGTCAGGGCTCATAGAAGGCCACTTCAGAATAGTCCAATGTTTACCTCTTAGCCATTCTTGGGTGTTTTTAGCTGTGTGTTTTGGGTCATTATCCTGTTGCAAGACCCATGACCTGCGACTGAGACCAAGCTTTCTGACACTGGGCAGCACATTTCTCTCTAGAATCCCTTGATAGTCTTGAGATTTCATTGTACCCTGCCCAGATTCAAGACACCCTGTGCCAGATGCAGCAAAGCAGCCCCAGAACATAACAGAGCCTCCTCCATGTTTCACAGTAGGGACAGTGTTCTTTTCAAGATATGCTTCATTTTTTCCGTCTGTGAACATAGAGCTGATGTGCCTTGCCAAAAATTTAGATTTTTGTCTCATCTGTCCATCGGACATTCTCCCAGAAGCTTTGTGGCTTGTCAACATGTAGTTTGGCAAATTACTTTTGTCAGATTCAAGTTATTTCTGTGACCATTGTGGGTTTTTCTTTCATTAAATGAGGGGTACCAACAATTTTGTCCACGTGCGTATGTATATATATATATATATATATATATATATATATATATATATATATAGTATATACAAAGTATACAGTGAGCAACATCTTTGTGAGATACAGGCACAATGCTCACAATGCAGTGGGGGCTGTCCCATCATCTCACACAGCCAACAGCTCTCTCTCCAAATCCCCCATACACATGCATACTTGGCCCTGCAAAGCATGCACATGTTCTGACTGCTGTCCTGGGACACAACAGCTCCCTGTAATGTTTACATGCCAGCAGCTGTGTTGCACACTTGCCATACAAATGTAGAGACACTTTAGGTACTGCAGTGCTGTCCCACAGATTTCAACAGGACAATGCCGCAGTACCTATACTGGCCAATACACTGATCTGTGGGGGGTCCTGGTTGTTGAACAAGTCACATGAAAATCTAATATTGATAGACTATCTTAAGGATAGGTCATCAGTATTACAAAGTTGGATAAACAGTTGTCTAGCGTACTATAAAACGTTGCAATTTTTTGTGCAAATAGCACTTTTGCGTAAAAATTGTAACTGTTTTCATTTCCATGCCGCCTTTGTCATGTTCCTGAAAAATGGGGCCTGAGGGTGGGGCCATCAACTCCCTCAGATTTATTGTCGATTACTCCAGAAATCTGGCATAAATGATGTGGGAAATGTTCGCCAGGTATGAACTGGCATATATAAGCCCAGCGGAGGGTGCGCCTCATTTATGAGGAGGCGTGTTCCACATCATATATGATGCACACCCTCCACTGGCTCAGGGGCTATGAAGGCTGGTTGCCCCACTATACTTTAACTATTCATCTTGTTTTTTAAAAACTCTACTTGCAGTCACTCAATAGGAATCTTCATTGATTACTTCCAGTATAGAAAGATCTGTCCTGGTCATGTGATGCATGCACAGGCACAGGATTACAGCACAGCGTCTTGTATCACATGGCCAGGATAGATTTTTTTTCTACCATAAATAATGAAATAAAGTAATGAAAATAGTTTTCTGTTATACAAGGATTAACATCTTTTTGCTGAAACAAGAATATACCTTTTTCTTGAGACCAGTACAGTGGACATGCTGAACTTCTATCAGGGAACAGAATGTCTTCCTGAAAGCCACCACTGAAAAAAACACCCAAAATCAGGTAGTTTTTGCGATGGCTCACCTGCAGGTATTCCTGTGGGTTTGTTTCAAGGTGCTTTCAACCTTTGCATTTCTATAAAAAAAAATGACTTTGTGCAATTTAAAATGATGATAAAAAGTGGTCACAAAAAATAAAACTAGTGAACCCTGAAATATCTTAGGTGACTGAGACTGAGCTTAGTGAAAGTAATAGAGCCCGGTTACTGCCCATTATACTGTACAGAACTCATAGAACCCCACAGTTGAATGTTGCGGAATCCCGCCGGGCTTACTTCTACAAATCAGTATAGGGGTTATTAGTCCATTGAGGACTTGGACAATTTTTTCATTTCTCTGTTTTTCATTGCAGCCCTACAAGAGCCAAGAACTGGTTTATTATTCTGCCCATATAAGGCCTTTGTTTTTTTTAATGGCACTATTTGATTTTCCATATAATGTATTGGGAGATCATAAAAAAAAAGGATTTGTGGGTGGAATTGGAAAAAAGCACAATTCTTTTAAGTTTATTTTTTGCAGCATTCACTTTCCACTCATAATGATCTTTTAACTGTGCTGTTCAGGTTAGCACAATACCAAAAGACACCAAGTTTATATTGCTTTTGATACATTTTACTGCTTTAAAATATTCAGAACTTTTTTTTCATTTGCTTTGTTTCTTATATTCTGACCCATAACTTTTTTTCCATTGACAAAAATGTGTGAGTACTTGTTTTTTGCAGGACTTTTTTTTTAAAATCACTTTTTATCATTTTTTTTTTGGGGGGGGGGAAAGAGAAGGCAACCAAAAACAATAACTCTGGCATTTTGCATTTTTTGTTTTTTTCAGTATTTACCGTTCAGGATAATTTAGAAGACATGCCAATAGCTCGCACAATAATTTTTTTCCTTTTTTTTTTTGCTTAGTCTTTTATATGTTAAATAGGATTTGAGGGTGTTTTATAATTTTAATACTTGTGTTTTTGAATAGTTTTGAAAAATATACTTTTTCATTTATGTTTTCTATTTTTGTTTCCCAGAGGACTTAAAGATTTGATAATCTGATCCATTGAACACAGAATATACTGCAGTTGAAAGGATTTTTTTAATTTATGGTCTATCCTTAGAATAGGCCATAGATATCTGATTGTTGGATATCTGATTGGACCTCGCACAGATCAGCCATTCAGAGATCCCTCTGATCTGTGTACTATACAGTGCACTGAGCTGGAAGCAGTTGGCTTTATTCCCTGTATAGTTGCCGGGCACCGATACTGTGTCAATGGGAGCTGAGCTGCAGAACAGTCGCCCGGCTACTATACACGGCACAGAGCCAACTGCTTCCAGCTCCATGGACTGTATAGACCAGAGGCACCTCCAAACAGGTGATCTTTGCAAGGGCTGGCTGTTGGCCCCCACTAATCAGATATATGGCCTTTCCTAAGGAGCAGGGCTTTATAGGATTGCTATCATGGCAGGGCTGGGATCCTTCAAAAGGCCCCAGCAGGCATGACAACCACTTGGCATCCAGTGCTTGAGCAGGGGGTTATTTTGGGACAGAGAGAGACACCTCTTCTGTCTAACCGCTTAGGTGTAGTAGATACAAATCTAAAAAAAAAATCTTTGTATGGCATGAAATTATTTCACTCCCTAACAGTAGTTGGAACATAATGTTAGGGGTTAACTAAAGGAACACCAGCAAAAAAAACCTTCAAGATCTTTCTTGTTTTCAGTAGAAACCTTGATTCTTTACTTTCTGTGGATAAAAATCTCTCCTGGTCATGTGATGGTCATGTGATTATTTAAAATTGTGAAGAACTGATGAAGAAATTTGCATAAAATTTCATTATACAATGAATACTACCTCTGGAAGTCGACATGCCAATACATAAATTCATCTAGGTTTTATTGTCTTGGGCTCTTCTTTTAATATTTTGTATAACATTGTTCCTTCATAATATACTGCATCCATTTTCTCTGTTATGACATACATAATTATAGCCTGCAGATGTCACTGTTTCTATAGGGATTTAATGAATGTTGAGTTGGACTAAGTAATCTTTTTTTAAGGATGTTTTGGGTTTTAGTCATTTCTGCCTCAGCCCAAACTACATCAACTTTGTACCAAATAAACAACAAATGGTGTACAGATGACACAAAGGTAAATATCAAAATTACAAATCATCCCCTTAGGGTGTATTGTCACATGGCAAGTGGTAGCATGTATGGTTTGGCAATGTTGTAGATTTCAACATGGCTAGAATAGGTAAAACACATTAGGGGACAATTTATCATCATACTGTTCATCAGTGGTGTAGCTAGGGGTTCGGCAAAGAGGGCAAACACATCTGAGTGAGCCCCCTACCCAGGAATACCAATATTACCACTATATAGTGACCATATAGTGGTAGATACCGGTCCTACACAGGGCTCTGCATATCATTTAAGTTAGTACAATACAGGAAAAATATAGTGACTTACCAGAGATGTCTCTGACTTTAATTGTTCACATTTCCCTTTTCTTCCATCTCGACCGCCATGACCACTTCCAGCTGTGACTTCTCTCTGTAAAGTTTGCAAAACAGACATTTTTGGCTCCTCACTTTTCCAGGCATCTGACACACATTGTCCTCACCTACATGAAGTCTCCATCCTGTTGCTAACTCCAATTATAAAATGCGCATTATAAAAATCCCTTGGAAATTAATAATAACCTCCGTCTGCATATTTCAATTAATGATGCCCCTGTATGCCCCTTTAAATTATTAGTGCCCCTGCAATTAATAATATCCCCTAATTAATAATGCACCTGAGTGCTACATTAAATTAATGCTGCCCAATTCCCCAGACATTAATAATACCCCCTTGTATTAACTATGCTCCTGATGCTTACATAAATATTGCCCCCAATGTTCCCCTTATACTAAAGTCTGCAATTTTTTTTTTATGAGTTATCCTTAGGATAGGCCATAAATATCTGATTGGTGGAGGTGGACAGTTGGACCCTGCATGGATCAGTCATTTGGGTGTGTTTCCAGTTCCTGTACTATGCAGTGCATGGGGACAGAAACAGATAGCTCCATACACTGTATAGTGGCCCAGTGGCATTACTGCATCATAGCTCCTGTTGATGTCAATGGGAGCTAGGATGAAGTAATGTCCCTGGGCCACTATACAGCGTATGGAGCTATCTGCTTCTGTCTCCATGCACTGTATAGTACAGGGACAAGAAGAACCCCCAAATGGCTGATCCTCCAACCAATCAAATAAGCCATTAAAAAAAAATCCCAGACAACCCTTTTTATGATGGCCCACATTAAACCCTTCAAAAAAAATTCCACTCAACCTTTTCTATTTTTATGCCCATTTATATTATTGCACCATAATAGCAATAATAATAATGCATGTAATTTATAAATCACCAGCATATCCCGCAGCCCATTTATCCATCCTACCCCCATTTACAATATGATATTAATAATGTTCCCCAAACTGTAAAAAAAAAAGAAAAAAATAATAAAATTATACTCACCTAACCCCAATCCCCTGATACATAAAGTTGGACCGAAGCTGTGCCTCTTCTTCCTCCTTCTTGTAGGCTGCAAACCTCTTCAGGCCTGCAACTTAAAAAGTGTCATAGCCACATGTCGTCCCAGCGTAGAAAGCGAGATGCAATGACGTCATCGTGCCCGCACGCGCTAGGACACAGATGTACTAGCTGTGGTGAGGTCACCCTCCAGGCCACAGATCTGAAGAGGCTTGTGGTCTGCAAGTAACAATGGTAGCGCTTCCTACTCTACCATGCATAACATCTGTAGTATCAGTGTTGTTGTAGGCGCCGATATAATGGAGATTGCAGCTGTCCCAGGGTAGGCCCCACTGAGTCGTGGGCCCGGGGTCATCACCCCCCTGTTCCTCTGTTAGCTACGCCACTGCCACTGCCAAAGGATACTGTTTTGCAGAGGTGTAACATAAAGTTCCTAGGCTCCAATAGAAAATCTGTACCAGGCCCCCAACTATAATATAGAATTAATAGTACTGGCCGCCTCATATTAGGATGAGATATTTTATGGGCCCCCTAAGACTCCTGTGACTGTGCCCCCTCAAGTTACGGCTGTTTTGGCATACACTGGGTTCAACTAAGCCTCCATTATAGAGCATTGGAGCCCCATGTTCATGTTAGTTGCCATTTTATTCATATGAAAATAAGGGGGAAAGTGTTTTGCCTGGAATCTAGAGATGAGACCAAAGCCCAGGCTTCTGAGAGATATTTTGGGGACTCTGTTAGGAAGAGAACTGACTGGGTTAAGTGAAATTAAAAAAAATATATAGTTATTAATTTTCCTTTCTCAGACTTCCCATTCTACAACATTACTATACGAAACATACTATGGTCAGACATGTTACCTCTCCTCCCCCCACAACATGGCCACCAGAAAGTCCTTCCCTTTTGTTATGTCGGCTTGCATTTTATGACATGACCTATGGTTATTGTATTTCTGTTTGTCGCCTTTTGTGGCAGAGAGAACAGACGGTTTCCTTCATAAGATGAAGCAGAAGAACTAGAGAATGCTAACCCTGCAAAAATGCCAGGAGGATTCAAATATAGCCGCCCTCTGGTTCCCTTCTTGTATCTACTGTGTAATTCTATCCTACCCGGACTGCAAAGAAGAGATCACTATAAACAGGGAAATGCAGCTCTTCTCTAATATCACCAAATAAATCCCATAATATTGTCTACAGCAGAGGAATAAAGCCACATCCATAGCCCACACTAACAGACAGCTTGGATATATCATTTACCACATGTAATTCCAGCAGAAAACCACAAACTACAGAATTCTGGAGAGCTCTAGAGGTGACGTGAACGTATTAAATTCAGAGCTGTAAATGTTGATAGGAAAGTTTTTGAATAATTTTCAAAAAAATTAACATTTGCCTTTGTAAATTACTGTAATGTCAATGATGCTTGTGTAATCAGGCAATGGCGACTACTGGCCAGCACCAGGACAGTGTCTGGCCTGTCTCTTCCTGAGCTGCCATCCAGACTGCAACTCCTGCAGGTCTCACAAAGCTGACCACTGGTGATGAAAGATACAGACACATTGCTCTTCACTAAGGTAGATGATGACAATACATAATATGCAAACCTGCAGTTGTATAACAGGTTTCAGATGAATGGCTGAATTTCCCCATTGTGGGACTATTAAAGGACTATTATTATTATTATTATTACAGTTGTAGTTAGGTACATTGCGTATGATCCTCAGCAGTGGTCGATGAACAGCACGCTTCTACTGTCACAGTGGATGCAATGCCCAGAGAACCGTCCTCTTACTCACAAGTGTCCTAGGCTGTCCTGTTCGCAGAACCAGATGGAATTCATGTGGTAAGGGCGAGGCTTTCCCAGTTAAGCTGTCCAAGGTTTCCAGTCTCAAGCTGGTTACGATCTGAGCAATCCACTGTCCAAGCTTTCCTCCAAGCCAGCCCACTACCTGAGAGCACAGGAAAGAACCCTGAGTGAGCCATTCCCGTCATGAGTAACCTGGGCAATGCCTGACATCAGTATGCAACAAACAACTTTTCCTGATTTGCAACCCGCAGGCACCTACGTATCAGCATGTGTTGCATTCTATCATAGGATTCTTGGGGTTTGCTCACCTGCAGTGATTCTATCGGACCTGAATTCTGTGTTATTAGTATTTAGGTTGGTGTCAGACATAGTATTTTTGTGACAGGTTTTTTTTTTTTTTTTTTTGCAGCCGTAGCCAAGATTGGATTGAAAAGAAATGAGAAATATAAAGGAAGGCCTTCTCATTCATGTTGGATCCACTACGGCAAAAACTGGTACAAAAAAATTGTGTGTGACACCAGCCTTATGCAGATGGCCAATGTGCTGGCTGTAGCTTGCATCTAAGAAACACAATACACTTTCTTACTGTACAGTAGCTTCATTTATATCAGATTAAAACCTTGTACAACAAGATCTATATATGTGTGCCAGAAGCAGAGAATGATATTACACCAGGAGAATCTCATCCTGATACAACAACCTGGAGATTCTGACAAAATGCAATACTGTTTAACTCACCTTACATCCTGAGAGGAAGGTGAGTCTTGGAATGGTTATCAGGAACATCATAGATCATCCCGACATGCCTCTCCACCAGATAATGAAAGTATTAGGATTAATGACTGCGGATATACAGGCACTTCCTTGGGCAAAATCATATATAAGATCATTGCAAACAAAGTAGTTATCAACATGAGGCAGGAAGATACAATCACTAGGGAAAAGGGTAAACATCTTAGCGGAAACTACACAGTGTTTAAGATGGTGGCTGATAACATTGGATATTTTTCATAACCAGAATAAATTCTAATAAACAACCATGAAAGACAAATAGATAAAAAAGCAATATATAGAGAGTGATCAAAATAATATAACTATATTGAGGTGAAGCTTGGCACCTAATAGGGAAACAAACTAATAGGGCACATCACTGTCAGCAGAGCAATATGGAAGCCTACATCTTAAAGGGATTGTCCACTTTCTGAACACATTTTAGAAATTCCAAACAGACAGTGATGTGCAATGGCATATGAAGATGTTCAGTTACTTCAGGGCGTACTTTAACCTGCAGGAGGTAGTCCCCCGCCCCCGGCCTATGTGTAACCTGATCTTTTTAAGATGGTGGCTGAGTTCTCTACTGTACAAAATATTCAGTGCAGGCACAGATATAGGACATCTATAGCGAAAGATTGTTTACAATGGTACCAAAGGATGGTACCAGGCTTGTTTCATGGTCATCCTTTATGAATTTTATTGAATATTGTCATTACATAGTTCTTCCATTTAAGTAACCTCATAAATGAAGCTTTCAAAAATAGCAAAGTCTAAAATCTAGAAAACAGATTTTCTTTAAGCCCTTCCAACCACAGACATTTTTTATTTTTGCTTTTTTTACTCCTCACCTTCCAAAAGCCATAATTTTTTTATTTTTCCTTTCACAGCTTTATGAGAGCTTAATTTTTGCAGGACAAATTGTGCTTTTTAATGGTACCATTTAATATTCCCTATGACGTACTGGGAAGCTGTAAAAAATTCAGAATGCCATATTCTGACACCTGTAAATTTTTTAAAATTTCTGTATATGGGGCTGCATAAGGCGACTTTTTTTTTGTGGGGCCAGATATACTCGTTATTTGTAACATTTTAGGGAATATCTGATGTTTTGTACACTTTTTATTCAAACGTTTATGGAAGGCTAAACAGTAAAAATAATAGCAGTTCAGCAATGTAGATTTTTTATTCCTGCAACAGCATTCACTGTATGGCTAATGCATTACAGTATATTGAGAAATCCATGGAGGTCCACTACAGACTGCTATAAGTAGCCTGAAATAGGCTCCCAGCTGTCAAGACAATGGGTTGCTGCCCTGGAATGTCTTTCCAGAGGGCAATGTTCTCTCCCAAGATGGTGGTGCCCATGTGCCGCCAGTAAATGGACGTCTTGTAAATGATAAATCCCAGATATATTTTCTTTAAAGGGTTATTTCCATATCAGCAAATCATTGCTGAGACGCGAACTGGCTGTAAGTCCTGACCTCAGTAACAGTTCTAATATGTTTGTGTATCTCTCATAATGTTGAATGGAAGCTATAGAAACATCATAGCTCAGCTGTCCTGTACTGTTTGCATTACTCCCATTCACCTCTATGAAGAGCGGCTCCGCTCAGCTGTTCTGTCAGTCCCACCTTGGTGGTCAGGACTTGTAGTCAGTTATTCACATTTCTGTAGCATTTTGCCAAGATGAATATACTCATTTCCTTTGATCATATCTCATCTTATAATGAAAGGAAAAGTGAGAAGTATATAAAGAATTTTTAGGAGATCATCCATCCCTCTATGAACCTCACACTTGTCTCCAGCTGTAAGGCAATTAGCTAAGGTAGGAGCCCTCCTCCATTTCTCTGCCAATACAATAGGAGTGCTAAGCACTGTCCCTAGAGGAAATATCACTTCGGCTGGCAAGTAACACCTAGAGTTCCTAGAAGACTGTTTCAGGGGCATGTAGAACATCCTGACATTAAGATTTTCTTCTTATTATTTTTTTTGCCATACAATTCCTTTAATGATAAAAGTTTGTATTACCTTGTATGTTCTCTTGCTTATGTTCATCATCTTTGGCTTCATATGATACAGTATAATCTGTATATTTATACCTAGATTTATATTATTGGATGGTACAGTATGTTTTTTCTATTGTGTTTAGACATATTATGGTTCACAACATTAGCAGGTAGTGTATTTTAATATATCATTCTTATTCCATATTCAACATGCTGAGAGGACTCCTCGGCATCCATTGTTCTCTCTCTGGTATGTTCATTTCTGGAAACATTTACAGTATATCTTGAAGCTATGTCACAGACCAGCTGTGAAGCAGCTCCGCACCACAACTGCATTCTAAAAATAGACCAACATACATTCACAGGATACCTCTAGCTGCAAAAATACCTACTGCCAATACAGTGTGTCATACATGAAACAGCAGCTGGCGCTGGATCGAGGGGGGAGTGTATTGCTATATATTCTGGTTTATATGCATTTCAGCTGCAATGATTTATATAGTGCTGAATCCATAATGTCATCTATATTCATAAGGAAAATTTTGTACGCCTAAAATAACAGTGTAAAGAAAGCATTATTGCCATATACATATCTGCATTTATAATATTATAGTATATTATAAGATCTCTTCTTTTATTCCATTCAATGAAATATAGACAAGACTGCCATATGGTCCCTCACCATTTTCCGTGCCACTGCTGATTCTATTCCCCTCCCCACCGAGAAAGATTTCCTCTCAACACTTGCTCTTGTTTTCAAGAATTGATATATAGTATACACATCTTTGCTCCATAGTAAATTCTGAAGTCAGCCATGACACTGTTGCAAGGATCTGGCATCACTTGTGCTCTTGGTAGGGGTGGGAATGGGGACAATGATGCTACCACTGGGGAAGGGGTGGAAGGGTCTGAATGTTGCATTGCTGTTATCAGTGGGGAATGGATATAAAGGGGCTTATGCAGCTGCCAGGTTGGCAAAGGGGCAGGAAATAGGACAATTCTGCTTACAGCGAGGGTGATATAATAAGGGGCACAATACTGCGGCAAATGTAATATTTTGTTAGTGCTTTTGGTAAGGCATTTTGTGCTGTACTGGAGGTAATTTTTACTGCACCATGCAACATGTGTAATAGGGCCCATTCCTACCTTGTGCCAATTAGAATAGTGACATATTTTATGTGGCCAAAGGACCTTTAGGGTCCCTTCTGGGTTCAGAGCCTGGTAATGACTGCTAACCCTGCACCCGCTCTAGCTACACCCCTGGCACCATGGTATTTGATGCTTCTGGGGAGGTATTTTGATAGTGATACCACAAGGTAGTAATGGTATTTAGTAGTATTACTGTGTTTACTACTCTCGTACAGTGACATCACTGTGTGCATTATCCCTGTACTGTGACATCACTGCATGCATTACCCTGGTACTGCAGAATCACTGTGTGTATTATCCTGGTACTGTGACATCACTGCATGCATTATCCCTGTACTGTGACATGACTGTGTGTATTACCCCTGTACTGTGACATCACTGTGTGCATTATCCCTGTACTGTGACATCACTGTATTATTCCTGTACTGTGACATCACTGTGTGCATTATCCCTGTACTGCAAAATCACTGCGTGCTTTATCCTGTAACTGCAGAATCACTGTGCGCATCCTGGTACCGTGACATCACAGCGTGTAATATCCCTTTACTGTGACATAACTGTGTGCATTATCCCTGTACTGTGACATTACTATGCGCATTATCCCTGTACTGTGACATCACTGCGTGCATTACTCCTGTACTGTGAAATCACTGCATGCAATATCCCCTTACTGTGACATCACTGTGCGCATTATCCCTGTACTATGACATCACTGTGTGTATTATCCCTGTACTGTGACATCAATGTTTGCATTATACCTTTACTGTAAAATCACTATCTGTTTTATCACTGTGTGTAAAGGAGACCAAAGTAATTGGACACATTTCAGGTTCTAAAATTGCTGCTCAAGGTGGTCATGTACAGTCATGGCCAAAAGTTTTGAGAATGATACAAATATTAATTTTTACAAAGTCTACTGCTTCAGTTTTTCTAATGGCAATTTGCATATACTCAAGAATGTTATAAAGAGTGATCAGCTTAACAGCAATTACTTGCAAAGTCAATATTTGCCTAGAAAATGAACTTTATCCCCCAAAACACATTTCAACATCATTGCAGCCCTGGCTTAAAAGGACCACCTAACATCGTTTCAGTGATTGCTCCATTAACACAGGTGTGGGTGTTGATGAGGACAGGGCTGGAGATCAATCTGTCATGATTAAGTAAGAATGACACCACTGGACACTTTAAAAGGAGGCTGGTGCTTGCCATCATTGTTTCTCTTCTGTTAACCATGGTTATCTCTAAAGAAACATGTGCAGTCATCATTGCACTGCACAAAAATGGCCTAACTGGGAAGAGTATTGCAGCTAGAAAGATTGCACCTCAGTCAACAATCTATCGCATCATCAAGAACTTCAAGGAGAGAGGTTCCATTGGTGCCAAAAAGGCTCCAAGGCGCCCAAGAAAGACCAGCAAGCGGCAGGACCGTTTCTTAAAAGTGTTTCAGCTGCGGGATCGGGCTACCAGCAGTGCAGAGCTTGCTGAGGAATGGCAGCAGGCAGGTGTGAGTGCATCTGCACGCACTGTGAGGCGGAGACTCTTGGAGCAAGGCCTGGTCTCAAGGAGGGCAGCAAAGAAGCCACTTCTCTCCAGAAAAAACATCAGGGACAGATTGATATTCTGCAAAAGGTACAGGGAGTGGACTGCTGAGGACTGGGGTAAAGTCATTTTCTCTGATGAATCCCCTTTTCCATTGTTTGGAACATCTGGAAAACAGCTTATTCGGAGAAGAAGAGGTGAGCGCTACCACCAGTCTTGTCTCATGCCAACTGTAAAGCATCCGGAAACCATTCATGTGTGGGGTTGCTTCTCAGCCAAGGGAATCGGCTCTCTCACAGTCTTGCCTAAAAACACAGCCATGAATAAAGAATGGTACCAGAATGTCCTCCAAGAGCAACTTCTCCCAACCGTCCAAGAGCAGTTTGGCGCTCAACAATGCCTTTTCCAGCATGATGGAGCACCTTGCCATAAAGCAAAGGTGATAACTAAATGGCTCAGGGAACAAAACATAGAGATTTTGGGTCCATGGCCTGGAAACTCCCCAGATCTTAATCCCATTGAGAACTTGTGGTCAATCATCAAGAGACGGGTGGACAAACAAAAACCAACAAATTCAGACAAAATTAAAGCATTGATTCTGCAAGAATGGACTGCTATCAGTCAGGATTTGGTCCAGAAGTTGATTGAGAGCATGCCAGGGAGAATTGCAGAGGTCCTGAAGAAGAAGGGTCGACACTGCAAATATTGACTTGCTGCATTAACTCATTCTAACTGTCAATATAAGCTTCTGTTACTCATAATATGAATGCAATTATATTTCTGTAAGTGATAAAAACATCTGACAAACACACATAAAAACCAGAGGGCAGCAGATCATGTGAAAATATAATATTTGTGTCATTCTCAAAACTTTTGGCCATGACTGTAGAGTTGGGCCCCATTACAAGTTTTGTTATGGAGCCCCATGGTTATCTGTGAGGTAGTGTCAAGATAGTACCTGAAAGGGGTTTCATTTTATGTATATCACTGCTTAAGTGCAGGACCTGAGTTATCTGAGGCAGACAAGTTGTTAGGAACAAACTGACTGACAACTACATTAAATAGATTGCGGATGATAGGCAGTAATTCCCTAGTAGCTAGACTGTCAGACTTGACCCAGCTGATCATCTCTCAACTGACTTGGTACTGTATAATAACAGGGAAGGGATAAAGGTGGCTTGGGAATAGTCACGTCAGACAGCTCCGAGTCAAACTTTGGTATTAAAATTTTTTTGTTTATAATAATTTATTCCGGCTGACCTTACTTAAGCCTACATTATTTCCATTGCTATAATTTAGTCTTGCAACCCCACTCCCAAGTGCAACTTTATATTAGGTCACCCTAGTGCATACAATGGGCGCTCAATACGCCCCAGCGTCACCTATAATAATTCCATGAATTTATATGTGTTGGTAATTTTACAAAAAAAATGCAATTATCCTTTTTCCATTTTAATAACTGATCTATTTGATGATAAGGCCTGACAATTGTTAGTTCACCCACCTTGTCTATATACATATATTATGGATGATCCGTTGTGCCTGCTCTTACCACACAAGAGATTAAGAACATTTTCTGATTTGCTGACTTTTAAATGAAATCCCCCTGCACATGTTTATTTGTCTACATCGCTGCCATTCTCTGCGGAAGATTGGCATTTTGTAATGAAAGGGCTGCTGCCTGGATATCCTGTGTAAACACTGTTTTGATTAAATCATTTGGGGATTAATAAAGATAGATGCCTGCCGCTGTCAGGGACTTTTAAAGAAAAGCATTTATTTCCACTAGATTCTTATAGGGTATTTTTAGTGCAGAATTTGCATTACTTTAAACTTCTGTTAAAAAAAGGACCAATTTAACAGATGGTATTCAACAACTCTGGAGCCATATGATAATGTTTAGTATTAATTATTTTAATGAAGGATAGACTATGGGCTACCAATAACTAGAATAAGTAATAATAGCGATAATGCTAATGCTAAACATAACCAAACATTAACAAGTAGTGGGATAAAGCAAACAGTGACTAGAGAGGGTCCACACAGATATTAAAATAGCACAAGATATGGACTGTATAAAAAGTGTGGGGTTAAATGTTAGAGATAATCACTTTACTTACAGCAGCAAGGGCAATGGTCTCACATTTGTGGTAATCTTCTATAAAGAATTTTAATAGGATAATCACTGCATGTAGAAAGACTAGAGCCACCTCAAAACCATCATACAAACCTCATACTGTATGTTGGGTAATATCATTACCCAACTCCTTCTTCCTATGTTCTCAGTGGACATTCAGATCTTACCTTAACCTCAAATTGTATCTTCTCTTTTTACCAGCTAATTAATTTCACCTCTTAATTCTGGTCCTTTTACCTACCCTTAATGCTTGGATATGACTCATTGGATATGAGTCAACACAGGACAAAGCTAGGGGGTTGCAGAGGTAGCAGTTACACATGGACCCTAGTTTCTGGCACCAGGATTATAAATAAAACATGATAGTTGGAGGGCTGTAATACAGATTTTGGATTTGGGCCTAGTAGGTTCACGTTCTGCCACTATTTTAACATGTATTGTTTTAGATGTCTATTTCACCTGTTTTATATTTACTGTTTATTCTTGTTTTTAACATGTATTTTAAAAAAGACTCAATAACCAGACAATATTCTAAAAGATCAAGTAAATGTTAAAATAAAATTTTACATGTTAAAAGTTTCATTTGTAAGGCTTTACTTTTATAGGATGGCAGCTTTTAAAGTGATAATGATTTAATATAGGCTCCTGATGTTAACTGAAGCATATATGACCAGTCTTTTCTGTTATATACAGTGCCTTGCGAAAGTATTCAGCCCCCTTGAACTTTTCAACCTTTTGCCACATTTCAGGCTTCAAACATAAAGATATAAAATTTTAATTTTATGGTGAAGAATCAACAACAAGTGGGACACAATTGTGAAGTGGAACAAAATTTATTGGATATTTTAAACTTTTGTAAAAAATAAAAAAAAACTGAAAAATGGGGCGTGCCAAATTATTCGGCCCCCTTAAGTTAATACTTTGTAGCGCCACCTTTTGCTGCGATTACAGCTGCAAGTCACTTGGGGTATGTCTCTATCAGTTTTGCACATCGAGAGACTGAAATTCTTGCCCATTCTTCCTTGGAAAACAGCTGGAGCTCAGTGAGGTTGGATGGAGAGCGTTTGTGAACAGCAGTTTTCAGCTCTTTCCACAGATTCTCGATTGAATTCAGGTCTGGACTTTGACTTGGCCATTCTAACACCTGGATACGTTTATTTGTGAACCATTCCATTGTAGATTTTGCTTTATGTTTGGGATCATTGTCTTGTTGGAAGATAAATCTCCGTCCCAGTCTCAGGTCTTTTGCAGACTCCAACAGGTTTTCTTCCAGAATGGTCCTGTATTTGGCTCCATCCATCTTCCCATCAATTTTAACCATCTTCCCTTTCCTTGCTGAAGGAAAGCAGGCCCAAACCATGATGCTGCCACCACCATGTTTGACAGTGGGCATGGTGTGTTCAGGGTGAAGAGCTGTGTTGCTTTTACGCCAAACATATCGTTTTGCATTGTGGACAAAAAGTTGGATTTTGGTTTCATCTGACCAGAGCACCTTCTTCCACATGTTTGGTGTGTCTCCCAGGTGGCTTGTGGCAAACTTTAAACGAGACTATTTATGGATATCTTTGAGAAATGGCTTTCTTCTTGCCACTCTTCCATAAAGGCCAGATTTGTGCAGTGTACGACTGATTGTTGTCCTATGGACAGACTCTCTCACCTCAGCTGTAGATCTCTGCAGTTCATCCAGAGTGATCATGGGCCTCTAGGCTGCATCTCTGATCAGTCTTCTCCTTGTTTGAGATGAAAGTTTAGAGGGACAGCCGGGTCTTGGTAGATTTGCAGTGGTTTGATACTCCTTCCATTTCAATATGATCGCTTGCACAGTGCTCCTTGGGATGTTTAAAGTTTGGGAAATCTTTTTGTATCCAAATCCGGCTTTAAACTTCTCCACAACAGTATCACGGACGTGCCTGGTGTGTTCCTTGGTCTTCATGATGCTCTCTGCGCTTTAAACAGAACCCTGAGACTATCACAGAGCAGGTGCATTTATACGGAGACTTGATTACACACAGGTGGATTATATTTATCATTATCAGTCATTTAGGACAACATTGGATCATTCAGAGATCCTCACTGAACTTCTGGAGTGAGTTTGCTGCACTGAAAGTAAAGGGGCCGAATAATATTGCACACCCCACTTTTCAGTTTTTTATTTTTTACAAAAGTTTAAAATAACCAATAAATTTCGTTCCACTTCACAATTGTGTCCCACTTGTTGTTGATTCTTCACCAAAAAATTTAAATTATATATCCTTATGTTTGAAGCCTGAAATGTGGCAAAAGGTTGAAAAGTTCAAGGGGGCCGAATACTTTCGCAAGGCACTGTATGTGCTCAGTGTTATTTTTCAGCTAACACTAGATATATATATTCCAATATTACAGCATCCTAGTGATACTGTTTAAAGGTAGTAGTACAAAATATGACAGCACTTCTTTATAGATGCAGTATGGAGCCAATATGGTGCCCGTCCAGTACAAATTGCGGGGCCAGAATAAGAAAGCTCCGTCATCTGTATAGTGGCCTTCACTGCAGCTCAACTCCCATTGACTTTAATGGGGTGATTGTACAGGGTGAGCCATAATTATGGATTCACCCAGATAAAATAGAAGTGGTTGCTGATATCACCTTACCATTTGTGGCATATTAGTACATGGGAGTGGGGAAACATTTGAGGCTGGGTGACGCCTATGGCGGCCATCTGCAAAGCCGCCATTTTGGATTCAACTTCACTTTTTTCATGTGACACATCAAACACATGGAGAATTGCACAAGAAAAACAATGGTGTGCTCATTTTTAACGTAGCTTTATTCATTATCGAGTTATTAACACGTTTCTTATTGTTACAGCCATTGAAATGTCGCAGAGGTTAACCGACGAGGAGCGGACAGACATTGTGTTGATGTCTGGTGAACACAGTACCCGGGTCATTGCAGCAGACTTCAATGCAAGAAAAACTACGAGACCAACCATATCCCATGCCACAGTTAGCAAACTGCTTGCCAAATTTTGTGCAACTGGTTCGGTGTCAGATCTGGACGTATGAAAGCTATCACCAATGATGAAACATCAGTGGCTGTCCTGGCAGCATTTACCAAGAGCCCACAGCATAGCACTTGACGTATGTCCCTGGAGTGTGGCATCAGTCAAACGTCCATTTGACGGATACTGACTACACACAGATGGCACCCTTACAAGATCCAGCTGCTACAACATCTCATCCTCATTGACACCATTAACATTTTGTTGTTTTGTTTACCCAAAACAGTTCTGACATTCCAAAGATATAAGCCATTTTAGTGTAGATGCAATTAGGGTATACTAGTCAAGTGGGCAGTAACACTGCTTGACATACAGCACACAGAGACCCTGACCCTAGAGAAACCACAGTGTTACCACCCACTTGGCTAGGATATCCTAATTTGTATCTCCACTAAAAGTGCTAAATCTTAAGAACAGCTGAATGGATTTGGATAAACAAGACAACAAAATGTTCATTGTGACAGCGCCTATCAGAAGATGTACAGTGGGGAAAAAAAAGTATTTAGTCAGCCACCAATTGTGCAAGTTCTCCCACTTAAAAAGATGAGAGGCCTGTAATTGACATCATAGGTAGACCTCAACTATGAGAGACAAAATGAGTAAACATATCTAGAAAATCACATTGTCTGATTTTTTAAGAATTTATTTGCAAATTATGGTGGAAAATAAGTATTTGGTCACCTATAAACAAGCAAGATTTCTGGCTCTCACAGACCTGTAACTTCTTCTTTAAGAGGCTCCTCTGTCCTCCACTCATTACCTATAGTAATGGCACCTGTTTGACATTGTTATCAGTATAAAAGACACCTGTCCACAACCTCAGTCACACTCCAAACTCCACTATGGTGAACACCAAAGCACTGTGGAAGGACACCAGAAACAAAATTGTAGACCTGCACCAGGCTGGGAAGACTGAATCTGCAATAGGCAAGCAGCTTGGTGTGAAGAAATCAACTGTGGGAGCAATAATTAGAAAATGGAAGACGTACAAGACCACTGATAATCTCCCTCGATCAGGGGCTCCATGCAAGATCTCACCCCGTGGGGTCAAAATGATCACAAGAACAGTGAGCAAAAATCCCAGAACCACACAGGAGGACCTAGTGAATGACCTGTAGAAAGCTGGGACTAACGTAACAAAGGCTACCGTCAGTAACACACTACACCGCCAGGAACTCAGATCCTGCAGGGCCAGACGTGTCCCCCTGCTTAAGCCAGTACATATCCGGGGCTGTCTGAAGTTTGCTAGAGAGCATTTGGATGTTCCAGAAGAGTATTGGGAGAATGTCATATGGTCAGATGAAACCAAAGTAGAACTGTTTAGTAGAAACACAACTCGTCGTGTTTGGAGAAGAGTGAATGCTGAGTTGCATCCAAAGAACACCATACCTACTGTGAAGCATGGGGGTGGCAACATCATGCTTTGGTGCTGTTTCTCTGCAAAGGGACCAGGATGACTGATCCGTGTACATGAAAGAATGACTGGGGCCATGTATCATGAGATTTTGAGTGCAAACCTCCATCCATCAGCAAGGGCATTGAAGATGAAACATGGCTGGGTCTTTCAGCATGACAATGATCCCAAGCACACCGCCAGGGCAACCAAGGAGTGGCTTCATAAAAAGCATTTCAAGGTCCTGGAGTGGCCTAGCCAGTCTCCAGATCTCAACCCCATAGAAAACCTTTGGAGGGAGTTGAAAGTCCGTGTTGCCCAGCGACAGCCCCAAAACATCACTGCTCTAGAGAAGATCTGCATGGAGGAATGGCCCAACATACCAGCAACAGTGTGTGCCAACCTTGTGAAGACCTACAGAAAACGTTTGACCTCTGTCTTTGCCAACAAAGGATATATAACAAAGTATTGAGATCAACTTTTGTTATTGACCAAATACTTATTTTCCACTTTAATTTGCAAATAAATTCTTTAAAAATCAGACAATGTGATTTTCTGGATTTGTTTTCTCATTTTGTCTCTCATAGTTGAGGTCTACCTATGATGTCAATTACAGGCCTTTCTCATCTTTTTAAGTGGGAGAACTTGCACAATTGGTGGCTGACTAAATACTTTTTTTCCCCACTGTAAGTGCTGGAGGTAATGCCGCAGGCACAGTTCCTATGTCCTCTGCATTACAGCACCCTACTACCACTTTACTGATAAGCGCCACGCAACCCTGGATGGCCCAGATGGATGGAATAGTGGATGGTTGGTGGGTGACCACCATATCCCAACAAGGCTGCAACGTCTACAAGGAAGTGCCTGGAGTCATGTTTTGGGCCAGAATCATGGGGAGAGAGCTGGTAGGCTCCTTTAGGGTCCCTGAAGGTATGAAAATGACTTGTGCCATGTATATAGAGTTTCTGACTGACCACTTTCATCCATGGGAGAACCGTGCCTTCTGTAGCAAAATCATCTGTATGAATGACAATGCACCATCTCATACATCAAAGATTATCTTTGAGCCTTTGGCATAAAAGGAGAGAACCTCATGGTGTGACCACCATTCTCCCTTGACCTCAACCCTATTGAGAAACTTTGTAGTATCCTCAAGCAAAAGATCTATGAGGGTGGGAAGCAGTTCACATCAAAACAGCAGCTCTGAGAGGCTATTCTGACATTCTGCAAATAAATTCAAGCAGAAACTATCCAAAAACTCACACGTTCAATGGATGCAAGAATTGCGAAGGTGATATCAAAGAGCAAGTGTAACGTCTCTGCCTGTTCGGGTCTCCCTCTGCTCTCACGCTGCGGCAAAGGAGGCGTGTTCAGTTTGATTCCTTGTGTAGGTTTCTTGTTGCTCAGTCTGAACACTGTCCTAGACTATGTAATTGATTTTCTGCCACACCCGTCTCGTCACCTTGGTTTTCCTCTGCTCCACTAATAGTTAATCTCAGCCTTTCCTATGTGATTGACAGCCTGTCTACCAATCCAGTCTGGGGCTGGTCCAGACTTTTTATAAACAGGCTGTCAGCCCTCACATGGTCGCTGGTTATTGCTTCGTACGTTCTGACTATTTCTCCTTGCTGTTTTTGTTACCTGTATTCCTATTCCTGACCTGTGGCCTTGACTTTTGACTATTCTCTTTGATTCTGTACTGCATTGCTCATCTGTTACCGACCTCTTGGCTAGTTGACCTCCCTTTTTGTTTTTTGTCCTGTCTGCGTTCTGTGTTGTCACCTATTTTAGGTAGGGCCTGTCGACCAGTTGCTGCTGTCGCCTAGGACAGATAGGCAAGTTAGCCAGGGACAGTGGGAGGTTCAGCTTAGGGCTCACTGTCTTGTTGTGCCCCTCCCCCCATGGTTCTGCAGCAGCACTGGGGAATCGCTCCTCTAGCAGGTCCGATGTTAACATGTAACTTGGCCTGTTAGGATGTTTTTGCTTGAAATAGCTTTTGCTTTCAGTAAATGTGACCTCTTAATGCTGCAAATAAAACAAATGACCATTTTCAGTTCTTTACAACCTATAAAATGTTTAGATACTCTGTTGTGCAGAATAATTTGGAACAGTGGATTTAGATTTTTTTAGATTTTTTTTAATTTGTGGAAAAAATGGGAGATTTGTATCATTTGCATCAGACATTTAGGAAAATCTGAAAGAAATATAATTTGCATAATAATTTGGAACACAGTGTATAAACCCAGCCTTAGGGGCACAGCATTGGGTATGGATCATTATTATGTATTTCCTTAGGTTTGAGAGCTGAGCAAAGAAACATACTGATGTCAATACAGGGAAGGCTGCACGCCAGGGTACCAGTAATGTCCCAAATTTCTAATCAGGTTTACATGGTTCCCCATTCGATGCTTCCTTCCTCCAAAACCTAATGACAGATTAACTACTGTAATTTCTTCTATAATTGGATCATGTGTGTAAATATTTGCATGCAATTGAGGCTGTAAATTCCATTATCACATTGACTGATGTAGGTAATAGTTGGTACTAACAGAAAGAGTACTTAACAAAATCCTATCAATCTGGTTCCTTAGATGCCAAAGTATATTTTGCTGTTGAGTTGATCTTCAGAGGAAAGAAGCAAAATCACATTTGTTTGGAATGATTATACAGGAATTAGTTCCAGTTCTTCAGATGAGGGTATTAATCTTGTGGTATTGGGTACCATTTAATAATCCAGGCCAATAACATGAAAGTGCTTTTATAATCTACTCTCATTGGTGTTGGAGATCCACTCTGCAGTAAACATATATCTAGAGCGTGACATCTGTTATAATTAGATGTGTATATGATGAATAGATAGACAGCTTGATTCTATACCTCCTGGAGTCTGCGCTTCCTTATTTATTTACAGCAGGAGCAGTCATAAGAGGATTGGATTGTCAAAATGATTGAACCGCTGATTAAAAATGCTTTTACTAAAGAAAAGAATTCCTTAAAGGGGCACTGAAGCTTAAAATATATCTTCAGATATATATATGATTCAAAATATATTACTCTGTGATATATACATTTTCTTAAAGATCTTAAAGTATATGCTATACCTAATTTAGTTGATAAAAATTGGTTAGGTTTGGTTGCGTCCACATCTGCAATGTGTTTGAAAAAAATTAAAACTGATGAAAACACATCCATAAAAACACCCATTAACTTAATTTGGTGTCAAAATTCCTCAGGTGTTGTTTGTTTCCATCCGTTTCATCATGATCACATGTTTTTGAGACAGAAATAAAACCGTATTTGTAGAATTTTTTTTTTTTTTCAATTCAAAAATTGAACCTTGAAGTCAAAGGAAGATGTATACAAATGGAAGCTAATTTGTTGGTGTTCATCTGTCCATCCGGTTTTTGTACTGTGCCGAATTGTCAGTAAATTTGCAAAGCTGTGTGTACTATTCCTAAAATTCCTATGTTAGAGGGGTGTTACAGTTCTTTTTAGTAACCTGCAGTGAAGATTAAAATAATAAACACTGAACACTTACTTGTCCATTCAACTAGGGATCGAGCAGAGAGGCTCCATTCAGGACCCTGGTCTTCCTCACCTTTGACCTGCACAGGAGTGCATCGGCCAATCAGAGGGTGAGCAGTCATTTTCTGTTCAAACACAGCCACTGATTGGTCGACATACTCGTTCACAGGTAGAAGGTAAACAAAGACTGGGGACCCAAACTCTCTGCTGGATCCCTGGCCGAACAGTATTTATGTGTTTATTACTTTAAGCCTCACTAGGGGTTAAAAAAGAACTGGAAAATCCTTTTAAGGCCAGGGGTCCCACATTGTGAAAACACAGTGTTTTAGCCTCGGCGGAAATGCTGCATCAAAAAACTCTGCGTATTACAGTACCTGCAACATTACAGAAAAAAAAATCTGCAGAAGAAAAACTGTGTTTTCAAAAACCTTTGCGTTTTTGAAAATCACAGGCTGCCAATTATACCTGCGGAAACGCTGGCATTTTCTGTATAGGTATAATAGGGGCAGAAAATCTGTAAAAAACACTGTGGAAAAAAATGCAATGCATTTCCGCCGTGGTCCTTTCCGCAGCGTTTTTTTGGCTGCAGATCACTACTGTATGTGGGACCTTAGCCAAAGTATTGGTTTAATAAGAGCCATACTACAAGAATCCTATTCTGAATTGTTACTTCGAAAGGGTCTATCAGCAGTTTTGACCTTACTGTACACAAGACAGGAGACTGAAGACCTGTTTAAAAACAGTTTGGTAGAGGATCTTACTAACAGCATGGTTGAGAAAGAGAATTTTTAATCCAGGGTATGCCACTACCAAAAATGCTGCATGGGCAGTACCTAAAACTGAAGTGCCCTCAACAATCTGCAGGTTAGATGGGTTACTATGTCTGCTTAAAAGGGTTTTCCCATGAACATATCAATATTTAGATGTGCAGAAATGTAAAAATTTTTGCAAATATAAATTAATAAAAATTTTGCAGAGTTTCAAAGATTTTCTCTAACCATCTTAATGCTGAAAGTCTTTTGTCTTGATTGGCTTCCAATGGGCACGACTATGAATGCAGGACTTGTCATAAACCCAGCCATGATTTCGTTATTGTGGACATCAGCCAGGAACACTACATGTATAAAGAAGATAACCCGATCACAATAAGGAAATCATGGCAGGGATTCAGAGTATAGAAAGTTCCTGCATTCATTGTTATATCTATTGGCAACCAATCAATACAACAGACTGTCACCACTAATATGGTTAAAGAAAATCTTTAAGGCTAAGTCCCCATGTAGTGGAGCGCAGCAAAAAAGTGGTGCGGGAAAAACCGCGGCGGTAACGCATTGCGTTTTTTTCTACAAAACTTTTCACAGAAAGTCTGTAAGTATAATTGACATGTTGCAATTTTCCATCCAAATTTCTGCAATGTGTGGATGGGATTTGCTAGAATTGACCCATGTGGGGCCCCGGCCTAAAACTCTGCAAAACTTTTAGTTATTTATATTTGCATAAAATGTTTAACCCTTATCTACAAATTTAAATGTTTATGGGAAAACCCTTTTAGGCTAAGGCCACACGTTGTAGAAACGCAGCATTTTTTTTTTTTGCACATTTTGCTCCAGTTTTTTGAGCCAAAGTCAGGAGTGGCTTGAAAAGGAATGGAAAATATAAAAGGAAGTGCTTAGATGTTTCCCTTCTGTTAAATCGACTTCTGATTTTGGCTTAAAAAAACGCAGCAAAATCTGCAACAAAAAATCTCTGCGTTTCCACAACGTGCAACCTTAGCCTTAAGGAGATTGCCTTTGCAGACCAACTTTCCAAGTACACACTTACACACCATACGTGCTCTGCTACGAGTCCTGGGGATAGAATATGCAAATAAGTTCTCCTTGGTAGAAAAATGAAAACCTGCTCTAACGCCACGTTTTGGAAGGTCGCTTACTCTAGATGTATGCAGTGATCAGCTCCACAGCCCCTCCGTTCTGCTGAGTGACGGCTGTGTGTTCTCCTGGTTGGACCCTCAAGTTGTCACTCAGTACAGAGGGTAGAAGTTGTGAAGTAGGACACTACAGAGAGCTGAGGACACGTCGGTGTCGGAATGCAAAGAAAAGCTAGCAGTCTATTAAAACTATGAAACCATGAAGTGCCAGCATCAAAAGCAGCGCTAGTGATGTGTTTCAAGATTTTATCCCTTAGGGTACAAATAAGGGATAGAACACCTGAAATGTGTAAATTCAGCTGCTGCTAGCTCAATATGCTGAGATTACTCTTTTTCTGTAATTCATGTAAATTAGGTAATCGCTATAAAAGAAATGTGCTAATAATTAGTAAAAAGTGTAGCCCTAAAGTGATGCCGTAATGAGGACAGCTTTATCACTGGCCAAAAAAGCTGGAATCTTGTTGGCTGATCCTGCAAGGTCATTTCACAGACTTAAATGGTAACCCGTCCTAGGGTCTCTCAATTAACACTATCACAATAGGGGGCAAAACAATATCAATAAATCATAAACTTCAATAATATGTCATAAAAACATATCTTAACCCCATTCAATAGATAAAACCAACAGCAACAACATGTCACTCAGGCAGAGCAGAAGCCCTTCGGGCAGTATGATACCGAATACTACCTGTGGCCCCCAGGACATGAGACAGGCACATTATCACTATGTGAGATAACAAAGCCATAACATACTAATAAACAAAAATGAAAAAACTCAAATCCCACACTAATAAAACAAAGTTCTTACACATTTCCCCAAAAATCTTACTTTATCAAGGGATAAATAACAATTTGGCGTGCGCCTGACCAGTACAGAAATTCTGTTCCATAAACAATCTGCTGTAATGAAATGGCAACTCAAGTCTCCTGTTTGATACTCATGGCCAGAGGGGACAGATCTGTGTGCAGATAAGTAGATGTGGTCCAGGACAAATGACTCATTCATTAAAACAGACCGCACTGTCAAAGATGTCAGAGTGCGACGCGATGTGGTATTATGGCGTCTCACATGGTGCAAGGACGATGAATTGGCTAAGAGTGAATACTACAGGTGGCCATACACATTAATGTTTTTTCACCTGGTGATTTTGGTGTGACCAACTTTCTTATGTGCATGGGAGTGTGCTGACGTAACTGATGATGCCAGGATAAGGAACAATCAGGCATGTTTAATTTCAATATGCTTGATCCTTTATTTTCATTGGAGATAAGATGCAGTTTAGTCCTCCCTCCCCATTAAAAACACATGCACTCTTGACTGATCAAAGCCTGCACATGTATGGGGTTGTTGGGAGGAATAGATGTCTTGTTTGGCTGACAGCTTTTGAAAGTGTATGGCCACCATTATGTGAACACTAATAATAATCTTCCTTAAAATTCTCTCCTGTTCTGGTTTATATGCATTTTCATGATAGTCCAGTAATACAGAATTGGGACATACATAGGATTTTCCAGAGGAGGGGTTCTGGGTGGTAAGGGGCATATCGCGGGCAGGAGGTGGATATCCTAGGGCTCTGAGTACGTATTGTAGGGTGGAGACTTGCATTGGGGTGGTGTGTATCTTGAAAGGATTTTCCCACACACTATAGTGTTCCCTATGTGCCCCCACATAGTAGAGTTCCCTCCATGTCCCACACACTATAGTGATCCCCAGTTCCTACACACTAAAGTTCCCCCAAGTCTCACAAACTATAGCGGTAAGTATGATTCTCACTACTTACTATTCCTTGGGCTCCTTGCTTTGTCTCTACTCCTACCACCTATGTCTGAGCAACTCTGGTGTACAGATGTGGTGGGAAGCCCTAGGATTGGTAAGTACTGTGAATCGTTCTCCTGGGCTACCACCACTACTGATAGAAGCGCCCATTGGCTACCAGGCCACCGCTTTCCTGAATCATCATTCAGGAGTTTGGTGCCAGTCCGGGTCAGCAAATGCCCCCCCCCCCCCCCCCCCCCCCCCCCTTTGGGTGGTTTTAACCATGAACCACTTCCAGAATATCTAAGGTCTCACTAATGCTAGATGAAAGTATTTATACTGTAAACTCTAATATAACATATACATATATGTCTCTGTATGACCATTAAAACGGTTATATACTGCATTACCCCACTGAAGCAGCGTACACTAGTCAGGCATCTGTGAGCTGTCTAGGATATGACACACGTTGTAAATCTGTTTATATGAATCTGCAGTATGAAGCAGTAAGCGTGTGCTTGGATTACTTGCACACTTGAACCAAGGCTTTAAGCCAAAAAACAGTGAGTGGTGCACAGGCCTTGAACAATCCATGTGTGCTGTGAGAAAACAGTTTGCCACTTCAATTGTAAAACATATTTCGCAGGATTTAATCGTTTAAAAGCTGAGAATTTTATTTCTTCACTGTTCAATACTCTGCAAACCGCATGTCTCATCAACACATGCTGCGCCTATGTTATATCATTTATAGTCCCATCTGCTGGATGCAGCCCAAAAGTGGTTATATAGATAGATAGATAGATAGATTTATATTTATTTATTTATATATAAATAGGCAAAGGACAAGTGTGGTGCTGTTTCTTTAAAAAAAGAACAAAATGCAGACTGTTTTTTCTAATTGTGAACAAAACTTTTAAGTTATGTTAAATTCATACTAGCATTGGGAACCCAAAAGACGGAGAGCCCCTCCACTAAAAAAGCAGTTATCCGCAGACCCCATAATGGGGTCCGCTGGGTGTCTGTCGGTTTTATACTCAAACCAGTGTAGAGAAAAGTCCTCCCTGTGGGACTTTTCTCTCTGCCAAATTTTAGATGGAATCTGCGGAGGAGACCAACGCAGATGTGAACCCACATGTGAATGTATGTATGAGTTTGAAGGGGTTTCCCAGCACTTACATAGTTACATAGTAGATTAGGTTGGATGAAGACATCAGTCCATCAAGTCCAGCCTATAACCCACAGTACCCTAGAGTGTTGATCGAGAGGAAGGCAAAAAAAAAAAACCATTAGGCTTATGCCAATTGCCCCATTTCAGGGGAAAAATTCCTTTCCGACTCCAATCTGGCAATCAGTATAAAACCCTGGATCAACTTGTCCTTAACAAAATCTAGAACCCATAATCCCTAATACTGTTCTGTTTGAGAAAGACATCCAGGCCCTCTTTGAACTTGCTCAATGAATCCACCATCACCACTTTCTGGGGCAGAGAGTTCCATAGCCTCGCTGTTCTTACTATAAAGAATCCCCTTCTATGTTGCTGGTGAAACTTTATCTCCTCCCTTCGTAGAAGATGCCCACTTGATGGCCAATATGCAATACCTGATCGGATGGGGGTCTGATGCCTTGTTCATCAGTCAAATATTGGCCCTTCATCAATCACATATTGGAAAAATACAGTGCCTTGCGAAAGTATTCGGCCCCCTTGAACTTTTCAACCTTTTGCCACATTTCAGGCTTCAAACATAAGGATATAAGATTTAAATTTTTTGGTGAAGAATCAACAACAAGTGGGACACAATCGTGAAGTGGAACGAAATTTATTGGATATTTTAAACTTTTGTAAAAAATAAAAAACTGAAAAGTGGGGCATGCAAAATTATTCGGCCCCCTTAAGTTAATACTTTGTAGCGCCACCCTTTGCTGCGATTACAGCTGCAAGTCGCTTGGGGTATGTCTCTATCAGTTTTGCACATCGAGAGACTGAAATTCTTGCCCATTCTTCCTTGGAAAACAGCTCGAGCTCAGTGAGGATGGATGGAGAGCGTTTGTGAACAGCAGGTCCAAACCATGATGCTGCCACCACCATGTTTGACAGTGGGGATGGTGTGTTCAGGGTGATGAGCTGTGTTGCTTTTACGCCAAACATATCGTTTTGCATTGTGGCCAAGAAGTTCGATTTTGGTTTCATCTGACCAGAGCACCTTCTTCCACATGTTTGGTGTGTCTCCCAGGTGGCTTGTGGCAAACTTTAAACCAGACTTTTTATGGATATCTTTGAGAAATGTCTTTCTTCTTGCCACTCTTCCATAAAGGCCAGATTTGTGCAGTGTACGACTGATTGTTGTCCTATGGACAGACTCTCCCATCTCAGCTGTAGATCTCTGCAGTTCATCCAGAGTGATCATGGGCCTCTTGGCTGCATCTCTAATCAGTCTTCTCCTTGTGTGAGATGAAAGTTTAGAGGGACGGCGGGGTCTTGGTAGATTTGCAGTGGTCTGATACTCCTTCCATTTCAATATGATCACTTGCACAGTGCTCCTTGGGATGTTTAAAGTTTGGGAAATCTTTTTGTATCCAAATCCGGCTTTAAACTTCTCCACAACAATATCATGGACCTGCCTGGTGTGTTCCTTGGTCTTCATGATGCTCTCTGCGCTTTAAACAGAACCCTGAGACTATCACAGAGCAGGTGCATTTATACGGAGACTTGATTACACACAGGTGGATTATATTTATCATCAGTCATTTAGGACAACATTGGATCATTCAGAGATCCTCACTGAACTTCTGGAGTGAGTTTGCTGCACTGAAAGTAAAGGGGCCGAATAATATTGCACACCCCACTTTTCAGTTTTTTATTTTTTACAAAAGTTTAAAATATCCAATAAATTTTGTTCCACTTCACGATTGTGTCCCACTTGTTGTTGATTCTTCACCAAAAAATTTAAATTTTATATCCTTATGTTTGAAGCCTGAAATGTGGCAAAAGGTTGAAAAGTTCAACGAGGCCGAATACTTTCGCAAGGCACTGTATCTCAAGCATAGGTCATCATTAGATAAAATCCTTTAGACTAAGGCCCCACGTATCAGGCTGCATCAAAAAAGCGCTGTAGTAAAAACCGCAGCGGCAACGCATCGCGGTTTTTCCCACAGTGCTTTTCACAGAAAGGAAACCTCTGCGGACTTTCTGCTTTCATTATTCCTATAGGATGACTGTCAGCGTTTAGGTATAATTGACATGCTGAAACTTCCAAAACCGCGTGTCCGCTGCGTGTATTTTTCTGCAATGTGTGAATGGGATTTCCTAGAATCCCATCCACTTTGCAGGGACCGTAAAACGTGTGTTTCTGCCACGTTAAAAACCCAGCGTTTTATAGGCCCTGCAAATCCCATCCACACATTGCGTTTTATAATCCCTGCGAATCCCATCCACACATTGCAGAAAAATAGGTGAAGCGGAAATGCTGCAATTTCCAAAAATGTTGCGTTTTCGGAAATCGCAGCATGTCAGTTATACTTACAGAAATGCTGGCGGTTTCCCTATAGGTATAATTGAAGCAGAAAGTCCACAGAGGAAAACTCTGCTTTTTCGCTGCAGCCTGCTACGTGTCTGCTCTTTTAAGATAAAGCAGAACATAGTACTATTTAAAGGCTACTCCACCCACCTTGGGTGTCCTTCTCTTGCTTGCACAACACCATGAATGTCTCATTAGCATATAAATACCAACAACTTACATATAAACCATTTTGTGTATTCATATATCATGTTTTTCCTTTTATCCCAGGTTCACCTATAGACACAAGCCTACTGTGCCAAAAGGTAAAAACAGCTAAGAAATAGAAATCTATGCTAATCACTTCATACCATGTGCCTTACATTTATGGTGCTGTTGGCTGAGTCCATGCAATTGTATAACAGACAGCTGATGCCCTGCTGCAATGTCTGGGATCAGAGTATTGCAGTGTATTATAGTAGCAATCAGAAGATTATACAGTCTAGCCCCATAGTGGCACAAAAGAGAAAAATAATCACATACAGTTTATTGTTAAATGTACAAACGATAAAATTTTTCACATTAAAAATTCCATGTAAAAATAAAAATATATACATATTTGGCATTTCTGCTTTTTACACTAGGTTCACACTAGTGTTGGTCCATCATTCGGGTCACCATGGAGAGACCATCCGTTAAAGAAACAGTAATGGGGTCTGCCGTGTGTCCATCGGGTTTCAGTCAGTTTTATACTCAGACTCCTATGCAGATGTGAACTCAGCTTTATACAGCTAAAGTATTATATATTCTCAAAGGCGTAACTTGCAGCTCCTGGAAGCAAAATATGTAATGATGCCCCACATACAATGTACCATCTATAATACTGATGTATTCAGATACTGCAGAGAGGCTTTTGAGCTCACTTAGATTCCAGGACTAGTAGCAATTGCTACTTCTATACCCCCTATAGCTACACCCCTGCATATGTTAGATGGAAAATCCCAAAAAACAATGGATGGATTGCTGTTTTATATAATTACTTGCTCCCACCCAGCTAAAAAACATAATAGGTTAAAGAGGACCTTTCACGTCCTCTGGCACCCGTGGTATTATATACCGCTAGAAAATGGACAGTGCGCTGAATTCAGCACACTGTCAGCTTTTCCATTAATTTTGGAACCGACATCTCTCTGCTGTCAGATGGACAGGCCTTAGCGCCTAGTGTCATCACTGGGTGGTAAGGAATGCCCCCCCCCCGACTGTACTCTTCCATAGCATTGTACTGGGGGTGTTCCTTACTGCCCAGCAATGACGTTAGGCTATAAGGCCTGCCCTTCTGATGGTGAAGGGATATCGTTTCGGCACCGATATCTCTGGCACCTAGGCGCCTACCGTCCAAAGCTGACAGTACGCTGAATTCAGCACACTGCCAGCTTTCCAGCGGTATATAAAACCGCCAGTGCCAGAGGACGTGAAAGGTCCTCTTTAAATCTGTCCCAAAGTGGTACCATTGAAAAAAAAGAGCTCTAATAATAAACTCTCATAAGTTAAGTGAATAGATGAATAGTAAAAAAAAAAAGTTGACATTGCTGTTTTTTATTCCCCTGATAAAAAATAAATAAAGTATACAATATTTGCTGTTTCTAGTGTTTTGATGCAGACATCAATATTACCGGGACAGCTGTCAATAGCCGTAGGCTCGTGGACATTATTAGCTTGTCTACAGAGATTTACAGTCAAATTACAATACAGTACAAGGAATTGATCATTTTACTATTACTACCTACAGGATACTACTAGTAAGGGGGAAAAGACTAGTAATGATCTTGTCAGTCACAACCATCTACAGTGTGAATGATCAATAATTATATGAAACCCTCTCCTATATAGATATACTGAAATAGTGGTAAAGAAGGGGTGGGGAATTGGGAACTGATGATGGAATGGGCATATACAGGGTGTTGAAACCAACCCACATAACAATTGTCTCAGACTGATCTTTGCTATGGAATCCCTGGTCTTCTATGTACACTACTAATAATCATAAAAACATAAGTCCCTCTAACCATCAATGCAGATTCTGTTGACATCTTTGGGGGGGGGGGATTCCTTACACCCTCTCCTGACTAGGTGTACAGCACTCTTCATACACCTCTATGGGAGTTAAAGAAATAGCCAAGAAAGTATGCTTGGCTATTGACAAGTTTTGTTACAGGTGCATGTAGCAATCTGACGTTACACCAGTGGGCAGGTGTATGATATGGCGCTCATCCACAACGACCTTCTTTGCAGGTCACCTACCAATGCCCCTTGTCGGGGAAGGATGGAAGACAAAGTGCACAAGGTGAATCTGCTGTTTGCTCTGGCAATGGTAAGTAGGGAGCTTATCCTGGACAACCATCACTAAACACTTCTGTCTGTAACTGGAGGTCTGATTTACATGTCCATGAAATAATATAGTAATATAATGACATACAGCTAGTTGTTACTAGTATAGAAATGTCTCATATTTATAATGCTGATTTTCTAAAACTAAAGTATATTTATCATTATTTTATAGCATAAACCATTTCATCATTATGAATTGTCATCACCTTGTGTAGATACAAAATTATAGTTCAAAATTTATATGATATCTGTCATTTAAAAAACTCATTCTGCTATCTGCATATCATGGAAAAAATACAATTTTAGGCAGCAAACTCCTGATATTCACTTCACCTTGCAGACTTGGCTATGGGGGATGTTGCGTTGCAGAATACAGCTCCTTATAATTTGCAGCTATTTTTGATCTTGGTGTTTGCAGGGTATTATTCAGTGGTTGGTCTGGGTTTAGTTTAGGGTATAGTTACATGGTAGCAACTGCCACAATTCGGCCATAAACCATGCCAACATGCGGTCAAACTAACTGATAATGGTTATGAGATTTTGCAGGTGGACAGCAGTTTTACTTCTTTAATCATATGGCTAGTATCATTGTTTGGTGCAGTATCATAACCACAACTATGTGTAGCCATACCCTAAGAGACTAACTTCAGTAATGTATATAGGTAGAAGCTGCACATGGACCCTTATGCCTAAGGGGTTCAAAGGCCTTTTTGTCACATTATATACCAGTAGAAATGTCACAATGTTGGTGGATTCGCTTATTACAGTCGTATTGGATCCCAGGATCTTCAGATTATTTCTTGGATACCCATTAAATAATCGGCAAATGCAATTCTCTAATATAATGTGGAGCTACAGCTGTAAAGACCACTCGATCACTGACGCATGTAAGATTTTAGTCCACTAGATGGCAACACATGAATGTTGGTAATTTAAAAAGGCTGTATTCTTTGAAACAATTCTACAATTTAGATATTTTCATGAGTTAATGAAAAGACTTTCTTCACAAATCTAATAATCTTTAAAATTCTAGAAAACTGACTTGAAGGAATCCCTTGTACCTGTAAATGTCACTAACGCGGATATGTAAGCTTTTGACACTAGCAAACACACCTCGGACAAGGGCTTTACTAAGCTGACTAGTATAGGGTGGGTTAAACCTGCCAACTGCAAAAAGATCAAGAATATAACATTGAGGTTAACAAGTGCCATTTAATCATAAATTCCAGCAGATATATAAGCAGATGTACACGTGTGCCATTTTACTGACACTTTTTTTCTGCAAAAAATGATACAATTTGTTTATATTATTGTGGTAATATCACAGTAGGGGAATGTAGTACCTGGCAAATATTAAAATGTGATAATATATAGTTATTCGCTGCTCTTTGTAGCTATACACCATCCTGGCTAGTTGTGGGATCTCCATAAAGGGAGTCTGTTACCAGAACCCAGCATATTACCCAAGCTCCAGAGATAGATAGGTTAGGGTCACCTGAATCAAACAGTTGTTTCCCCTTGTGAATCATTGCCTCCATTGCTGAGATATCATCATTTTTGTCAATATGCAGATGCTACATGAAGCAACGAGAGTCTTGCCACTTACTTCTTGGGAGCAACAGCAACGCCCTCACTGCTCCAAAAAGTTCATTTGCATATTGAGGAAAACATCTCAGCAAGAAGATACCGATTTACAAAGGGAAAACTCTGTTTGATTCAGGTGACCCTAACCTATCTATCTGCAGGGCTGGGTTGATATGCTTATTCAGGTAACCCTAACCTATCTATCAGCAGGGATGGATTGATATGCTGATTCAGGTAATCCTAACCTATCTATCTGCAGGGCTGGGTTGATATGCTTATTCATGTAACCCTAACCTATCTATCAGCAGGGATGGGTTGATATGCTGATTCAGGTAATCCTAACCTATCTATCTGCAGGGCTGGGTTGATATGCTTATTCAGGTAACCCTAACCTATCTATCAGCAGGAATGGGTTGATATGCTGATTCAGGTAACCCTAACCTATCTATCAGCAGGAATGGGTTGATATGCTGGTTCTGGTGGCAGACTCCCTTTAATGACAGCTCAAAGTACTCTATGGGGTTTAACGACATCCAATGTTTGACAATCCAATGGAAGCAAATCTGACCTCTGGGACCCCAACCGATCCTGAAACTGAAGGTGTCGCAGTGATTATTTAGGACTGTGTCCCATTCACAGATTTTCCCTTCATAACAGTGTCCCACCAATTGTACATGGAACTGCAGTACAACTCCATTAAAGAGAGTCTGCTACCAGAACCAGTATATCAACCTGGGCTTGAAGTTTGGTTAGGGTCACCTGAACCAAACAGTATTTTCCACCTTGTGTACCGCTGCCTCTTTTTTGCCAGTAGGAAAATGAGCTCTTTGGAGCAACGTCCATGCCTTTTTTACTCCTAAGAACTCATTTGCATATTGACAAAAAAAAACTGATTCACAAGGGGGGAAAACTGTTTAATTCAGGTGACCCTGACCTATCTATCTGCAGGGCTGGGTTGATATGTTAAGTTCAACTGATTCTCTTTCAAGTAAACGAGCCTGGACACAGTTTACTGCAGAGCCAAGTGGACAGGGAAGGCCACAATGCAGGAAAAACATTGATGGTGCTACAGTACAGATTTAGCGTTGCATCCCCTGTTATTCCCAGACATTAGCCCTTCACCAGTTAGAAAAGGATGGCAGCAATATACCATCACCTTATGATATGGGAGTACACCTTAGAAGCTGCCAAAATTAAAAAAATATATTTCCTGCCAATGATAGACAAGTTCAGTTTTCAGGCCTTGTACTGTAAAATCCCCTTATGAGGCGACAAAGCTTCTACACTGTAGGGGACTGTAAATCTGTAGAATAGCCTACCCCAGAAGCAGGTCACAGCAATCACAGCTGACAGCTTAAAAAATGGCTTATATGCATTTTTACAGCAGAATAGCATTGATACTTCTAGAAATGTATAGAATACTTATTTCCTTCACTCGTCCCTTTAGCCATGCCCTTATTTCATCCCTTGTTTGAACTTCATGGACATACGTAACTGCAACTATTGCCTTTTTTCGATTGTAAATCCTATCTTAAAACATATAACAGAAAAAAAGGCCACACTTACCCTATACCACGTGAAACATGGCTATGAGCAGGATGCAGACAGTACAGTATATGACAGAAAGACCACAGGTGCAAAATGCTAATACAGCACCCATCGGCACACCTACAATCTATGAGGGGGCTGGATGCCAGCATTTCATATGCACATAGATAAAACTCACACAAAGCGCTAGTCACATGATAATTTGAGGTGAACAGTGCCAAAGAACAACCTATTGGTCACACCCCACATATTAGATCAGCCGGGCTTCCTAGCACCTCCATACGTGCACCCCACTACTTCCAACACGCTGCAAACATATGAGGGCCTGGCTGCATCCTGCAAAAAAGGTTTAATAACCATGAGGTATTAGACAATATTTTGACCAAAATACACAAGCATGCAAACCAAGGCACGGTGCTGGTACTGAGCAGGTGCGATAGTGAGCAGGAATTGTAGTGGGCCAAAGACTAGACAGTTGGGTTGATAGTCTGCAAAGAAGAATGTTAAAGAAGCTCCAAGCTATCTGGAACTACCCAGCACATCCGCTATACAGTGTCATTGCGAACCAGTGAATATCCTTCAGCAATAGACTTATACAACTAAGCTATGGAAAGGAGAAGCTCAGGAGATCTTTTATCGCTCTTTAGCAAGCATGGAAAAACCCGCTATAGTACCCGGCCTGTAATGTGTCAATATTAGTCGATATTAGTGTATAATTATTCTCAGCACCCCAAATTCTTACTCCCTGTTATGGTTTATGTATGTTCCAATCTTTGTTCTGTACTGAAATGGAGCCATTGAATCTCTAATTTCCCCATGGTGATCAATAAAGTATTATTCTATTCTATCCTGTAATAGGGCTTGTCTGCGTCCTGCTCAAAGCCATGTTTCATCTGGTATTGGGTAAGTGTGGCCTTTTTATGTGATATGTTTTTTGTATATTATATCCTTTTTTAGTAATATGTTTTAGATCCTGTCTTAAATGCTGTAATGATAATGAGATGACTGCTGAAAAGTGATCTCAGCAGAACAGGAAGTGTCAACCTATTATGAGACTCAGTGGTCAGTGTGAAAATTATGCCAGGATTTTTAGTATAAATAATGACATGACAAATAAATAAAAACAACTCTAAAACAAATGTTAAAAATATATTTGAAAAAATATGTAACTTTATAGGAAATATAGTTATTATAACTTTCTCAGGAGTTGTCACACAGATTTCCCTGACTTCTCAATGCAGATTAGCAAGGTTATAGAGATCCATCCCCTCTTCTCATGTTACTAAGGTATAGCTAGTCAGATTCGCACCTTTTACAACATTTAGTTTCTTCCCCAAATAAATTAGAAGCTCCACAGGATACGTTTTGACTCGCTAACACTGCCCAGCGTCTATATTCTTAGTGATAAATGGTAATAGTATGCTCCCCCGGTCAAGCACAAGGTCTGTTTAATGAGATATACAGCGCAAAGATCTGACCAGACAACTCCACATGCCTCATTTGACCCCTGGAAGAGTAACCTCTCAAGTTTTCAGTGGAGAAAAAGAGATAATTAGGCCAAGAATTTAGTAAAATATCCAAAATCACCCAAAACTTGCCCACATATATAAACTATGATTCCCCAGTGTTCAGATTCTGATGTGATGACCAATATGTGACATAGGGAAAGGAATCTCTCTCCTTGTGGAGAGCACCAGTGAAGGTGTGTAGTTTTGAATTGCATTTTTGCCCTCTTCTAAGCATCTACAGTCATGGCCAAAAGTTTTGAGAATGATACAAATATGAATTTTTACAAAGTCTACTGCTTCAGTTTTTCTAATGGCAATTTGCATATACTCCAGAATGTTATAAAGAGTGATCAGCTTAACAGCAATTACTTGCAAAGTCAATATTTGCCTAGAAAATGAACTTTATCCCCCAAAACACATTTCAACATCATTGCAGCCCTGCCTTAAAAGGACCACCTAACATCGTTTCAGTGATTGCTCCATTAACACAGGTGTGGGTGTTGATGAGGACAGGGCTGGAGATCAATCTGTCATGATTTAGTAAGAATGACACCACTGGACACTTTAAAAGGAGGCTGGTGCTTGCCATCATTGTTTCTCTTCTGTTAACCATGGTTATCTCTAAAGAAACACGTGCAGTCATCATTGCACTGCACAAAAATGGCCTAACTGGGAAGAGTATTGCAGCTAGAAAGATTGCACCTCAGTCAACAATCTATCGCATCATCAAGAACTTCAAGGAGAGAGGTTCCATTGGTGCCAAAAAGGCTCCAGGGCGCCCAAGAAAGACCAGCAAGCGGCAGGACCGTCTCTTAAAAGTGTTTCAGCTGCGGGATCGGGCTACCAGCAGTGCAGAGCTTGCTGAGGAATGGCAGCAGGCAGGTGTGAGTGCATCTGCACGCACTGTGAGGCGGAGACTCTTGGAGCAAGGCCTGGTCTCAAGGAGGGCAGCAAAGAAGCCACTTCTCTCCAGAAAAAACATCAGGAACAGACTGATATTCTGCAAAAGGTACAGGGAGTGGACTGCTGAGGACTGGGGTAAAGTCATTTTCTCTGATGAATCCCCTTTTCGATTGTTTGGAACATCTGGAAAACAGCTTATTCGGAGAAGAAGAGGTGAGCGCTACCACCAGTCTTGTCTCATGCCAACTGTAAAGCATCCTGAAACCATTCATGTGTGGGGTTGCTTCTCAGCCAAGGGAATCGGCTCTCTCACAGTCTTGCCTAAAAACACAGCCATGAATAAAGAATGGTACCAGAATGTCCTCCAAGAGCAACTTCTCCCAACCGTCCAAGAGCAGTTTGGCGCTCAACAATGCCTTTTCCAGCATGATGGAGCACCTTGCCATAAAGCAAAGGTGATAACTAAATGGCTCAGGGAACAAAACATAGAGATTTTGGGTCCATGGCCTGGAAACTCCCCAGATCTTAATCCCATTGAGAACTTGTGGTCAATCATCAAGAGACGGGTGGACAAACAAAAACCAAACAAATTCAGACAAAATTAAAGCACTGATTCTGCAAGAATGGACTGCTATCAGTCAGGATTTGGTCCAGAAGTTGATTGAGAGCATGCCAGGGAGAATTGCAGAGGTCCTGAAGAAGAAGGGTCAACACTGCAAATATTGACTTGCTGCATTAACTCATTCTAACTGTCAATATAAGCTTCTGTTACTCATAATATGAATGCAATTATATTTCTGTAAGTGATAAAAACATCTGACAAACACACATAAAAACCAGAGGGCAGCAGATCATGTGAAAATATAATATTTGTGTCATTCTCAAAACTTTTGGCCATGACTGTACATATCACAAGGCATTATGGGAAAAGGAGCTGAGAAGGAGCTGGGAAGCTCAAGCGCCCTCTGTTGGATGTAACAAATCCTCAATTTGCTTTTGACCCACTGAGTCTTGAGAAAGCAAGAGGGATTTTAGCCAAGCCAATATCACTCATCTGAATACAGCGCCTAAGGATAGGCCATCAATATTATAAACTGGAAAATAATATGGAATTGCCCTCGCTTGGTATCCAAAGGAGCAGTTTGTCCTGACACAGGTAAATAGAAGAACAAAACATGTCGCACTGCACTAAACTGTAGAGAGGCGCTACTAGTCGGTCAGTCAGTGCATGCACTTCACTAATACAGGGGTTTTAACAGTGAAAATACCAAGTTGGTTTGTTGGATTCTCCAACCATGTTGAGTCTGGTTTTAACATACAATGGTCCAAAAGAGAACATTGTATGTTGAAAATATTGTATCCTGAGGCCATTGTAATTTGAAGGACCCCTGTATTGGCTGGCTTGGGGCAAATCTTTTTGGCTATAGACGTAGCTATAGTGGATACAGTCACACCCAAAGGCCCCTCTGCCATGTAAGAAGACACAAGGATTCTAAATGTCACATTGTAAATTGGGGACCCTGTTATGGATTTTTGCCGAGGAGCCTGAAGTTATGTCTTTGGTCAGCTATATTTTAGAAAAAGGAAAGAATCTAAATCTTTTTGTCCACATGTAAAATACTTCAACGTATTACAAAAGCAGAAGGAATGGGTGACCTATCTTTGACCTTATAATTGGAATTACATTTCACTTCTACATTCGGAGGTCTGAGCAGTCTGCTTTCTGGGACAGATGCCTTTTTATGTTCTATTAAAATAAAAGTGCAATTAGACATAACCTCTGGGGTCATTAGACATAAAACTGCCATGGTATACTCTAATGGCACCGCCACTTCTGATAAGCTGGTGGTAATGAGACAAGAGTACCAGCTATATTCCCAAGCACCTGAAGAAAGGTATTTCAGAAGCCAGAATGTCCTAGGAGATGCAATTTATGAGACAAAATAAGTCATCTCTATATTGAAAAGAGAATTCACTTTCATTTATTTGCCAACTTAATCAACTTTAGACAACCTGTGGTTCTTGGTCAAAAACAGAACATTTTGGGATTTGTAGTTCTACAGTAATTTTAGAGCCAATGTTATCTACCTAGAGATACCATAAAAGTTTATGACTGGTTTTATTTATTAAATGGATTGCCCAGGTCATCAATAGAGGATCAGTGGAGGTCCAATAACCGAAAACCCTGTAGTACAGTCTCATCTCATAGAAGTCAATGGGACAATATTATTGCATAGCTGCTATGAATCAGATAGTGCACAATGTAAATAGTGAAGGGGTCATGGCACAAGTGATGCGTCTCCTTCAAACAGCTGATAAATTGAGGTCCCAGGTGTTGGGCCCCCACTGATGTTTTGTTGATGACCTATCCTGAGGATGTATATTTTTCACAGGTCCTATTTAGGATGTTTTTAAAACTGTCCCATTTACTTTGTGTTCCCTTCCCTTTGAGGATATTGTCCCAGTTTATGCTGTTAAAGTCGTCTCCTAGCTGGTGAAAATAGGCCTCCCTAACGTTTAGTGTTTTGTACCCACTCTACTAAACATCTTATTAAAGTGTACATGAAAATTTATTATGTTGTGGTCACTATTACCTAGATGACTCCGAATCTCCATATTCAACAATCTGTCAGGTCTCTGTCAAAATTTTATTTTTATTTATTTATTATTTATTTAGGTCTAAATACGCCTTCTCTTTTGATGGGTCCTGCACTAGTTCTGAAAGCTAATTCGCTTTTATTATTTCTTTTGTTGGACCGGCAGGTATCTATCTCCCAATTTATAAGCAGGTAGTTGAATTCCCCCATAATATTAACTTCATTACATTTTGCAGCCTCATCTATTTGCATTTATCAGTAGATCAATAGATATTATACTTAAATTTAACATAAATATAATGGTGTCACCTTCACCTCGTGTCCAAAGAAGAAGCTTGTTTTGATTCAGGTACAGTAGATAATAAATACTTGTAGTTTTAGACTGAACCTTAAAGAGGACCTTTCATGTCCTCTATGATGTATTATTATTATTATTGTTTATTTGTATAACACCATTAATTCCATGGTGCTGTACATTTGAGGGTTTACATACGGTACACAAAATATACAAAACAAACATAATACTGATAGTGACCAACTGGCACAGTGGGATACAGGGCCCTGCCCACAAGGGCTTACAATCTATGAGGGAAGAGGGAGACAGAAGGTGTTATAGTGTTATTGGAGGTTGTAGGCCTTCCTGAATAGGTGAGTCTTCAGGGCCTTCTTGAAGCTTGTGATTGTGGGGAACAGTTTTATGTGTCTTGGTAATGAGTTCCAGAGTATGGGGGATGCATGGGAGAGCGGCGTAGGTAGTGGCGTAACTAGGAATGGCTGGACCCCAAGGCAAACATTTGACATGGGCCACCCCCTCGCATAAACTGCATTCCTGCACACAGTATTATGCCCCATAGTGGCCCCTGCACACAGTATTATGCCCCATAGTGGCCCCTGCACACAGAATTATGCCCTATAGTGGCCCCTGCACACAGTATTATGCTCCATAGTGGCCCCTGCTCACAGTAGTATGCCCCATAGTGGCCCCTGCCCACAGTAGTATGCCCCATAGTGGCCCCTACACACAGTAGTATGCCCCATAGTGGCCCCTGCACACAGTATTATGCCCCATAGTGGACCACGCATGAACGATTATTATACTCTGGGGTCTTTTCAGACCCCAGAGTATAATGATCGGAGACCCAGGGGAGGATACAAACATAAAAAACAATGCTACTTACCTCTTCCTCGCTCCGCTGCACTCCCGTGCGCTACTTCGGCCATCTTCAATGTTGGACCAGATCTGCCGTGAGTGAAGCCGACGTCGCGACGCATAATGACGTCAGCTGATGTCTGGGACGTCACCAAACAGGCCCGAAGCCTGTGGAGCGTAGGAGAGGTGAGTTACAGTGTTTTTTATGTTCCCTCACCTCCCCTGGGCCCCCAATCGTTATACTCAGGGGTCTCAAAAGATAATGATAGCATTGTTTGTGGGGTTCGCGGTAGCGGCTGCCACAGGGCTCCGGGTCCGGGGCCCCATAATGTTCCGGGCCCTGTGGCAGCCGCTACCGCTGCTATCCTGATATTTACACCCCTGGGAGTAAGAGGTCTTTGGAGGATCGCAGGTTACGTGTGGGCAGGTAGTGGGAGATTAGGTCAGAGATACATATGGAGGGGACAGGTTGTGGATGGCTTTGTATGTCAGCGTTAGTAGTTTGAACTCTATTCGCTGGGCAACGGGTAGCCAGTGAAGGGATTGGCAGATGGGAGTGGCTGATGAAGAACAGGGGGAGAGGTGTATTAAGCAAGCAGCACAGTTTAAGGTGGACTGGAGGGGGGCGAGAGTGTTTGCTGGGAGGCCATGGAGAAGGGTGTTACAGTAGTCTAGGTGGGAGATTATGAGGGCGTGGACTAGCATCTTTGTAGTTTCAGGGGTGAGGAAGGAGCGGATTCGATGGATGTTCTTGAGTTGGAGGCGGCAGGAGGTGTTGAGGGTTTGAATATGCAGCTTGAAGGACAGGTCAGAGTCTAAGGTTATCCCAAGGCAGTGGACCTGTGGGACTGGGGTGAGTGTGGTTCCATTAACTTTGATAGATTGGTCAGGTAGGGGGGCCGTGCGAGGAGGGGTGAAGATTATGAACTCTGTTTTCTCCATGTTGATTTTGAGAAAGCGGGAGGAGAGAAAGGAGGCTACGGCTGCTAGACATTCTGGGACTCTGGACAACAGAGAGGTAATGTATGGTCCAGAGAGATATATTTGGGTGTCGTCAGCATAGCAATGGTAATGGAAACCATGAGATTCTATGAGTTGGCCAAGGCCGAGGGTGTAGATGGAGAACAGGAGGGGTCCTAGGACGGAGACTTGGGGGACACCTACAGAAAGAGGGCGTGGCGAGGAGGTGGTGTGCGAGTGGGAGACGCTGAATTGGTTGGTGAGGTATGAGGATATCAAGGAAAGGGCCAGGTCTGAGATGCCAAGGGATGAGAGTGTTTCTAACAGGAGGGAATGGTCGACAGTGTCAAAGGCAGATGAGAGGTCGAGAAGGAGGAGGACAGAGTAGTGACGCTTGGCTTTGGCAGTTAGAAGGTCATTAGTGACCTTGGTTAGGGCAGTTTCTGTGGAATGATGGGGACTGAAGCCTGACTGTAGTCTGTCAAAGAGCACATTGGACGAGAGATAGGAGGATAGTTCAGAGTGGACGTGTTTCTCCAGCAATTTAGAGGCGTACGGGAGCAGTGAGATGGGGCGATAGTTGGCTGGAGAGGACGAGTTGAGGGAGGGTTTCTTAAGTATAGGTGTGACGGTAGCATGTTTGAAGGCAGAAGGAAAGGATCCATTGGTTAGGGATAGGTTGAAGAGATGGGTTAGGGCAGGAGTAATGACTTCAGAGAGTTTGGGGATGAGATGTGACTAGATCGGGTCAAGGGCGCAGGAGGTGAGGTGGGATTTAGAGATTAGGGTGGAGAGCTTGTCATCAGTGACGGTGGAGAAACAGGTTAAAGAAGAAGCGCACCGAGCAGTTGGGTAGAGTGGTTGTTGGGGGTGTAGGGTGAGACTGTCTCTAATGGTGTCAATTTTGCTTTTTAAATAAGAGGCAAAGTCATCAGCTGTGATAAGTGATGTCGGAGGGGGCGCAGGAGGATGGAGAAGGGAGTTGAAGGTAGTGAATAGCTGTTTGAGGTTGTGGGATAGGGCAGATATTAGTGTGGTGAAGTAGACCTGCTTTGCAGAGGTGAGTGCATTATTGAATGTGAGAACTGCCTCTTTGTACCTAAGGAAGTCCTCCTGGGAGTGGATTTTCTTCCAAAGGCATTCTGCAACCCGTGAGGCACGTCTCATTTTTTTAGTCAGGTCAGTGTGCCAGGGTTGCCCATTGATCAGTCGGGCTCTGGTGTTAGTGAAGGGGGCCACAGAGTCAAGGGCTGAAGTGATGGTGGTATTGTAAAAGTGAGAGTCGGTATCTGCATCCTGGAGTGAGGATATGTCAGCGAACGGTAGGAGAGAGTCTGAGAGCGTGCGGATGTCAAGGCAATTAATGTTCCTGCGGAGGCGTGTTGGTTTAGGGGTTGAGGGGTCTATTACAGAGGAGAGGGCAGAGAATGTCAGCAGGTTGTGGTCAGAGAGCGTGGATAGAGAGTTAGAGAGGTTGACTAGAGAGCAGAGGCGGGTGAATATGAGGTTGAGCGTGTGCCTCTTTGTGTGGGTGGCAGAGGAGGACCATTGAGAGAGACCAAAGGAGGCGGTGAGTGACAGGAGACTGGAAGCGGGGGGGGGGTGGTTTGTGTTAATGGGGATGTTGAAATCACCCATGATGATGGTGGGAGTGACAGTGTATAGGAAGTGCATTAGCCAGGTGGTGAAGTCGTCGATAAAGGCAGAGGTAGGTCCTGGCGGTCGATATATGACGGCCAGTTGGAGGTTGGAGGGCGAGTAAATGCGAACAGAGTGCACTTCAAAGGAGGGGAGGGTGAGAGCAGGTAGAGGTTTGATTGGGGCGAAGGAGCAATTGTCAGACAGGAGTATGCCTACGCCTCTACCAGGTTTGTTGTTGGGGTGGGGAGTGTGCGAGAATTGCAGACCTCCATAGGAGAGGGTAACAGGGGAGGTGGTGTCTGAGGGTGATATCCATGTTTCTGTGATACCAAGAAATTTATAATTTATGAGAAATGAAGAGGTCGTGGATGTAGTCAAGTTTGTTGCATACAGAGCGAGCATTCCATAGTGCATCGGGGAGGGCGTGGGGAGGGGCAGGAGCAGGTGAGATAGGTGTAAGATTTGAAGGGTTCCGTGCGCTGATGCCGGTTGTGCGGAAAGATCCGACAGCAGGGAGGTGCTGGGGTGGTCCAGGATTAGGAGATATGTCGCCAGAAGTGAGGAGTAGCAGGGAGAGGGATAGCAGGTGTGGGGGGAGAGTGTGGGGAGGTTGTGTGTGTCTGGGCGGAAAGCTTGCAGGTGTGTGACTAGCTGTGCAGAGAAGGTCAGATGGTGGGGTAGAATAGATGGAGAGATAAAGATATTCTTAGTGACATGGCTGGTTTGGGGTGGAAAAGTGATTATAGTGATTAGCATTTCTGTAGATAATAACTAGGTTTTGTTTTAGTGGTTTGTTGTTACCTTCAGTTCCCTTCTGGTCTAATTCTGGCCTAATTCTGGTCTGTACACTTTAAAGATGCAGTTTGAAGATGCACTGACCTCGGTCAAACTGACCCATGCTCTCACATTTATACTAACTAAGAATACATTTGTTTCATGTGTATCAGGTGTGAATAGGGGGTGTGGAAACATTGAGATAGAATCACAGACAGCAGGAAGGGACAGATGAGACATAAAAAAGGGGGAAGGATTCAGCAGGGGATGTGGAGACAGGGGTTTCAAAGTTAATACAATTACAAAGTGGAAAATAGCGTACCAGCAGATAGATATAATTAAATCAGCAAGCAGAGGTATATTATGAATGGATCAGGAGAGGTTCAGTATATGGGTCCAGATGCATGACACATACCAGCAGATAGATGTAATAAAATCAAACATATTATATTTCACTGAAAAGTTGACAGTACGCCGAAGTTAGCATGCTTTTAGTTTTGCAGGTATGTGCCTCAGTGCTGTTAATTTCGTCAGAGGGACCGGGCTCACAGTTCAGTGTCATTGCTGGCCAGTGAGGAAGTCACGGTATAGAAGTGTATCGCCAGGTGCGTGTTCCTCACCACACAGAGTTGACGCTGAGCTGTAAGGCCAGCCGCTCTGACAGTGCAGTGATATCGGTAGCCAAAACTAACAGTACTAATATTTCTGGTACTGGGGCACATACCTGCAAAACTGACAGTGAGCTGAATCGTCACATTTGCAGCAGTATATAACATGCCACATCTTAGAGGACGTGAAACGTCCTCTTTAAAGAGGATTAGCATTTAAAAAATATAAGCTCCTCTAAAAGCCTTTGCTTGCCCCTAATATTGTACATTAAGTCACAGGGGTTTTAAAAGTAGAATGTCGGGGCAGATTGTCTTTACATTCTAGGCGTAGCACGGCCAGCACACCTAGTGGCATTATAAGTTGAATGTGATTTCACGTTACATTGACCTAAGAAAACACAGAGCAAGAATTCAAGCTTTAAGATAAAACTAAAATTTTAAAGTGTAGCATTAGAGCAACATCTCAGGGGTTTTTCAAGTCACAGGATCTATTGACACTACCAATGTTCACAGGTGAATAGAATCCATGATCTGCAAAATCGGAAAGGGTTCCAATTATACAGAGCCTACTCTCCCATTGAAAGTCAATGGGTTTGTGAAAAAGAAGGACGTCACACTGGTACTGACCTGGCCTTGAAAAAGCATAGCAGAAAATCAGCATGAGTATGTGAATATAGCTTTAGAAGAGGACTTTGAATTTTAGTTTCTCGCTACGACACAATTGTTATTATTGTGAAAAAGATAAATGATAAAGATAAATAATTAAAGTTTGATAAGTAACTCATGAGCCCATTCCAGATGCTTTTGGTAAAAGATGGGTATCAGCATGGGCACTCTGATTGGTCTAGGCCAGTGATGGCGAACCTTTTAGAGGCCGAGTGCCCAAACTGCAACTCAAAGCCCACTAAATTATTGCAAAGTGCCAACACGGCAACACCTTAAATTAACCTGCCTCCCCTGCATCCCCCATTCCCCCCTCTTGCATGCAGCCTGCACCCCGCATCTCTCCCCACCACACTACACCCTGCACCCCACATCTCCCCCCCACACTACACCCTGCACCCCACATCTCTCCCCCCCACTCTACACCCTGCACCCCACATCTCTCCCCCCCACTCTAAACACTGCACCCCACATCTCTCCCCCCCCACTACACCCCCCACATCTCTCCCCCCACACTACACCCTGCACCTCACATCTCCCCCCACACTACACCCTGCACCCCACATCTCTCCCCCCACACTACACCCTGCATCCCACATCTCTCCCCCCACACTACACCCTGCACCCCACATCTCTCCCCCCACATTACACCCTGCACCTCACATCTCCCCCCCACACTACACCCTGCACCCCACATCTCTCCCCCCACACTACACCCTGCACCCACATCTCTCCCCCACTCTACACCCCATATCTCTCGCCCCCCCACACTACACCCTGCACCCCACATCTCCCCCACACTACACCCCACATCTCTCCCCCCCCACTACACCCTGCACCCCACATCTCTCCCCCCACCCACATCCCCCCCCACCCTGCACCCCACATCTCTCCCCCACACTACACCCTGCACCCCACATCTCTCCCCCCACACTACACCCTGTACCCCACACTCCTCCCCCACACACTACACCCCACATCTCTCCCCACATCTCTCACCCCCCCCCACTACACCCCACATTTCTCCCCCACACACTACACCCCACATCTCTCCCCCACACTCTCTACCCCCCACTCCCCCCCCACACCACCCTCCCCCCTCCCCCACACACTACACCCTGCGCCCCACATCTCCCCCCCACACTACACCCTGCGCCCCACATCTCCCCCCCACACTACACCCTGCACCCCACATCTCTACCCCCCCTACACCCTGCACCCCACATCTCTCCCCCCACACCCCCCCCCCCACTACACCCCACATCTCTACCCCCCCCCCCCCCCCCCCCTACACCCCGCACCCCACATCTCTCCATGTTCCTCCACTGCTCAGGATACAACTTTTCTTTATGTAGAAGGACCTTCTTGCAAGTAAAGACACGCCTACCCTGTCATGTGACTTTATGACGTCAGAAGGTCCTTCCGGAGTACAGTATTTAGCCTTTACTGATGTAGCATCTACCGTGTAAGCAGCGATCCTATGGACCGCGGCCTACACTGACAGTTTTCAGAGGTATGCGCATTTGCACATACAGCTGAAAGAAGCGATCGCTTACTAATGGGGAATCCTGTACTGGATTCCCCGTTAGTGAGCGATCATAGCGACGGCGCGCGTGCCAACTGAGAGGGCTCTGCGTGCCCTCTCTGGCACGCGTGCCATAGGTTCGCCATCACGGGTCTAGGCCTATGTAGCAGACTGTTACACAGTGTATTCTGACACCTTTCTATCACAGCCAGTGTAACTTTTTTCAGCAATTCATGTTACAGTTATTCTTATTTAACCAGATGGGCTACTCTTCATTAGCCACATGTCAGTTTATGTCACCCCCAAGTACAGTTACTTTATGGCCTAAAGGGAGCTGCTGCTTACTCTGAGTAAGTGTAAGAGAGTGTTAGAGAGTAGGATCTCCTGCTTTTCCATTGTGCTATCCTTGGGGGACATTATAGCAGGTAGTTCCCACTCACTAGCTCAGGTGCAACTCACAATTAAAGAAATAGTCATCTCTTCTAGTCAATTAATGTCCAGAAACAGTGTTTTCCAGGTACATACAAGTGCATCTCAATAAATTAGAATATCATAAAAAAGTTATTTTTTTAGTAATTCAATTGAAAAAGTGAAACTTTGAAGCATTGATGCAGTCATTCATGCAAAAGGAGCCCCGACCAAGTATTGTGTGCATTTACAGTTGGTCTTATATAATATTCTAATTTTCTGAGATAATTACTTTTGGGTTTTCCTTGGCTGTACGCCATAATCATCAACATTAACATAAATAAACACTTGAAAAAGCTCACTCTGTTTGTAATGACTCAATATAATATACGTGTTTCACTTTTTCAATTTAATTACTAAAAAATAATAACTTTTTGATGATATAATTTATAGAGATGCACTTATACATGGCAGCATATTCTAATAAATAATAATAATAATACATTTTATTTATATAGCGCTAACATATTCCGCAGCACTGTACAATTTGTAGGGTTCAAGTACAGACAAAAAGATACAATACAAAGAAATAGTCAATTCACACAATGGGGCTGAGGGCCCTGCTCACAAGAGCTTACAATCTATGAGGTAGAGGGGGTGACACAAGAGGTAGCAGGGACAGTATCAGAGGTAGCATTGCTTATACAATGGTCAGGCAATTTTGTAATAGAGGTTACTGTCATTACACATATATAAAGCTGTATGAGCCGTCACCAGTCGTGTTCTTTAACGTGCAGATGGAGCCTGGACGTATAAAGTTAGTCTGATACGGCATCATATCCTGTGGGGTAATGCGGGAGTGTGAACAGAGGAGGGTATGTTTTAGGGATTGTAACTACAGAAGAGTTTACATTAGGAGTTGTGATAGGCCTGTCTGAAAAGATATGTCTTTAGTTTGCGCTTGAATCTGTGGAAATTGGGGGTTAATCTGATAGTCCGGGATAGAGCATTCCAGAGAAGTGATGCAACTTGGGAGAAGTCTTGTATACGAGCATGGGAGGTTCTGATAATAGAGGATGTTAGTCTTAGGTCATTGAGTGAACGGAGAGTACGGGTTGGGCAATAGACAGAGATGAGGGAGGAAATGTAGGGAGGTGCAGCATTATGGAGAGCCTTGTGGATGAGGGTGATAAGTTTATATTGTATTCTGTATTGAATAGGCAGCCAATGTAGTGACCGGCACAGACCGGAGCCATCACTATAGCGTCTAGACTGATAGATGAGCCTGGCCACCGAATTCAGAATAGATTGTAGAGGGGAGAGTTTAGTAAGGGGAAGACCGATTAGTAAGGAGTTACAGTAGTCAAGGCGAGAGTGAATCAGGGCAACAATAAGTGTCTTTAGTGTATTTGTGGTAAGGAAAGGGCGGATTCTGGAGATGTTTTTGAGGTGGAGATGACATGAGCGTGCGAGTGATTGTATATGGGGGGTGAAGGAAAGGTCTAAGTCCAACAAAACCCCGAGGCAGCGGGCATACTGCCTAGGAGTTATGGTAAGGCCAGAGACTGCCTTGGAGATTTCAGGGACAGATCTATTAGATGGTGGAAACAGCAGTAATTCAGTCTTTGAGAGATTCAGTTTCAGATAATATTTTGTCAATGTTATATGGTGAGTCATTAAAATAGAAAATATATGAGAAATTGATACAACTATTCATTATACAATTATAATGCTTTATTTACCTACAAAATGCAAAAATCTCTTTACGTTAGCTAGGATTCACACTATGTATGGCTCCAGAGCAGAAATGGACATTCAGACATCTTTCTTAGTACTGCTGTAAAACAATCTGTAGCGGGTGTAGCTTAGAGGAGTCTCCCGAAGATAGCAGGAGTCCAGTGGTGGATCAGCAGGAGCATCAGAAGAAGTGGCTAAAAAATTAATAAAAAGATATAAAAAAAACCCCTCTCAGGTAAGTATTAACAATTTACTGAGTGGGACTGAGGGGTTTCAAGAGGTTAGGGCAGGAGACAAAGCCTTTAATAAGCCAGAAAAGCAGAAGGTTCATACATAAATCTTTTTTCCTCATAACTGTGAACCAGGGAATGGAAAGTCTTACATCCTCCACTAAAGAAGAATGAAAATAACTCATTATAGAATGATTTATATTACCAGGCACAGAGGAGATAAATGTAACATTTAGACCGATTTACTGTTATACTAGATTTTGTGAAAGACAATAGGGAGCATTTATCAAATTTCAGATATTTTTGGAGAAGATATGGAATTGTATCAGTCTCGTGCACTTGCCACATGGTTTTTCAAAGTCCAAATTATTTTAGCAAAAATAATAGCACAAAATTCCTTCTTTCAATTCTTCTTTCTAATTTCCTTCTTTCATGTTTTTGGAGAAAATATAGAATTGTAAACGTTTTGTGTACTTGGCACATGTTTTGTCGCAATCAAAATTATTTAATCAAAAATAATAGCACAAATGTCATTCTCCCACTCCCGTATCCAAGACTTCTCTGGAATGTTCTACCCCGGACAATCAGATTAACTCCCAATTTCTGTAGCTTCAAGCTTCAAGGACACATCTCTTCAGACAGGCCTATCACAATTCCTCATGTAAACCCTTCCGCAGTTAGAATCCCTAAATTGAACCCTCCTCTGTTCAAGCTCCCGCATTACCCTACAGGATATGATGCCATATTGGCAGGGCCGTTTTAATGCATTGGGGGGCCCTGTGCAAACTTTTTGAAAGTGGGCCCCCCAACGCCCCCCCCCAATCACCAATGTTACGCTAAAAAAGAAAAAAAATGAGCACTCACCAAACCGCGTTCCTGTGGACCTGCAGGCTGCCGCAGACATTATCAGCCGAAGGCTGAATAATGGAGCACAGAGCTATCAGCTCCGTGCTCCACTATAGTATTCAACCTCTATCTGTCTCCTAAGGACACAGATAGATGTGAAATCACTGCCTGGCGCCCGAAACAGCGGGACCCTGCAACCATAGAGCCCATTGCAGCTGCACCATTGCACCTATGGTTAAAGCGGCCCTGTGTATCGGAATGTAACTTTATATGTCCAGGCTCCATCTGCACATTAAAGAACACTGAGTGGTGACGTCTCATGCAGTTTTATTATGTGTAATGAAAGTAACCTCTATCACAAAAATGGCTGGACCACAGTATAAGCAATGCTACCTTCGATATCACCCCTGCTACCTCTTGTGTCACCCCCTCTACCTCATAGATTGTAAGCTCTTGCGAGCAGGGCCCTCAGTCCCATTGTGTGATTTGACTATTACTCTATAATGTATATTTTTGTCTATACTTGAACCCTACATTTTGTAAAGTGCTGCTGAATATGTTGGCGCTATATAAATAAAATGTATTATTAATTATTATTTCATTGACCCACATGAGAAGTTCTTGGTTGACCTTACATTATTATTATTACTAATGATAAGGAAAATGAAGTAATCTTGATGTTTTTTTGACAAAGAAAGTGAATAGATTCCAGTAGTCCAGAAGCATCGGACATAAATAGGGTAAGCGCACAAGCCTAACAAGTAACTATGGGCCCTACAACAAAACTTGTAATAGGACCTTTCTCTACCAGGATTACCAATGGCAGGAGGTGAGTTAAAGATTAAAAAAAAAAAAAAAAATACTTCTATTACCATACAATTTTCCTCACTGGAAAAATAGCTTCTCTATTCCACTCCATCTTCCACAGTAATCAATACCTGTACCTCACTTCTGAATATGAGGACCTAAGAATCTTTATCTATTTTGCTATTATAGTATTCAGTCAATAGGTAATTTCCAAATAATTGGTCTTGCAGATAGTAGAATTGGGCCATTGCAGTACACTGTCCTTGTGAGAAAGTAAATAGCCGTAGATTTAGAAACCATCTCATTGTCTGCCTGGTTTTGATAAAAGAAAAAAACAGATAACACTTAAAGTGGTTGTCCATGTTTTTATTTATTTATGGCCTGTCATTTGGAAAGGCCATATATATCAGATCAGCCATCCTCTGTATAGATGAGCTGTTCGGAGTTTATGTATTATACAGTACACAGGCAGGTAGCTCTGTTCCCTGTTAGTGGCTGGGCTGTATAACTGCTGCTCAGCTCCCTACTGCATGTGCATGTATTGTAGTACATACAGTGGGGAAAAAAAGTATTTAGTCAGCCACCAATTGTGCAAGTTCTCCCACTTAAAAAGATGAGGCCGGCCTGTAATTGACATCATAGGTAGACCTCAACTATGAGAGACAAAATGAAAAAACATATCTAGAAAATCGCATTGTCTGATTTTTTAAGAATTTATTTGCAAATTATGGTGGAAAATAAGTATTTGGTCACCTACAAACAAGCAAGATTTCTGGTTCTCACAGACCTGTAACTTCTTCTTTAAGAGGCTCCTCTGTCCTCCACTCATTACCTGTAGTAATGGCTCCTGTTTGACATTGTTATCAGTATAAAAGACACCTGTCCACAACCTCAAACAGTCACACTCCAAACTCCACTATGGTGAAGACCAAAAAGCTGTGGAAGGACACCAGAAACAAAATTGTAGACCTGCACCAGGCTGGGAAGACTGAATCTGCAATAGGCAAGCAGCTTGGTGTGAAGAAATCAATTGTGGGAATAATAATTAGAAAATGGAAGACATACAAGACCACTGATAATCTTCCTCGATCAGGGGCTCCACACAAGATCTCCCCCCGTGAGGTCAAAATGATCACAAGAACGGTGAGCAAAAATCCCAGAACCACACGGGGGGACCTAGTGAATGACCTGCAGAAAGCTGGGACTAACGTAACAAAGGCTACCGTCAGTAACACACTACGCCGCCAGGGACTCAGATCATGCAGTGCCAGACGTGTCCCCCTGCTTAAGACAGTACATATCCGGGCCCGTCTGAAGTTTGCTAGAGAGCATTTGGATGTTCCAGAAGAGTATTGGGAGAATATCATATGGTCAGATGAAACCAAAGTAGAACTGTTTGGTAGAAACACAACTCGTCATGTTTGGAGGAGAGTGAATGCTGAGTTGCATCCAAAGAACACCATACCTACTGTGAAGCATGGTGGTGGCAACATCATGCTATGGGGCTGTTTCTCTGCAAAGGGACAAGGACGACTGATCCGTGTACATGAAAAAATAAATGGGGCCATGTATTGTGAGATTTTGAGTGCAAATCTCCTTCCATCAGCAAGGGCATTGAAGATGAAATGTGGCTGAGTCTTTCAGCATGACAATGATCCCAAGCACACCGCCAGGGCAACGAAGGAGTGGCTTCGTAAGAAGCATTTCAAGGTCCTGGAGTGGCCTAGCCAGTCTCCAGATCTCAACCCCATAGAAAACCTTTGGAGGGAGTTGAAAGTCCGTGTTGCCCAGCGACAGCCCCAAAACACACTGCTCTAGAGGAGATCTGCATGGAGGAATGGGCCAACATACCAGCAACAATGTGTGCCAACCTTGTGAAGACTTACAGAAAACGTTTGACCTCTGTCATTGCCAACAAAGGATATATAACAAAGTATTGAGATGAACTTTTGTTATTGACCAAATACTTATTTTCCACCATAATTTGCAAAAAAATTCTTTAAAAATCAGACAATGTGATTTTCTGGATTTGTTTTCTCATTTTGTCTCTCATAGTTGAGGTCTACCTATGATGACAATTACAGGCCTCTCTCATTTTTTTAAGTGGGAGAACTTGCACAATTGGTGGCTGACTAAATACTTTTTTTCCCCACTGTACAGTAGGACCTATGGATCACCTTGCCCTTCTATGCAGAGGTCTTTGCCGTTCAGATGACATCAAAAAGGCTATTAGGCTTCTTCCCTATTCTTATGGCTGTGATCTTTACAATATGGTGTATGAGAAGAACAGCCACTGACACCATGATAAGTTGGGAATTTTATAGCATTTATCCAAGTGTGTGTGTCTGCTCATCTTTGTGGATGTGACAATATCGAAAATAACTTGGTATTCTACCTGTTACAGATCTGTTCCCTGTATGAGGAGACCTGACTATAAATGATGTGTAATAGTGGCCCTGTATGTAACACATTTTGCTATCGGGCCCAGGAGCATAAAGTTATGGGTAAGCCTCTGGCTTCTGCCATGGCATACAATATAATAGCAAGTGCCAGCCCTGGTTGTTGTTTTTAACAGTAAACAGTTGTTCTATTGTCTATTGTATATTTCCTTGGCTCCAATGTGTGCAACTTTAGAGAAGTTCTAAGACTGAAATTGCTTAATCCTTAAAGTTCTAGTAACCATTTGTGACCCAAAGGTTCTGGCTATCATCACATAGTTGAAGAGAAGTATCCAGCCTAGTCTGCTAAATATAACTCTTCAACTGTAAATCTTTCTCAAAACCCAATACTGCCAGAAAAATAATATCTTTCAGATTATATTTCAACTTACTTATGTTTGTGAAATGGAAGAAAGCCCTAATGCAATGCCTGCTTGTCTGTTTCCATAACCCCATTATACGTGAATGGGGAGATGCTCATGAATGGCCCCTCTCTATTCGCTTTTGGAAACAGATAGGGCTGATTCTCAAGATAGATGCGGGTCCCTGAGGTCCTAAGGATATAGCCATAAATACTGAGATGGGAATATTACTTTAAGCTCCTTTTATGAGATCATTTATTTTTTGCATGCAAGGTAGGCTTTAATAGTACATGTATGTAGTGATTACCTATGTGTTACCTATCAAAAATAATAAAATGACAAGTTCTATAAAATGTCAGTCCCCTTTGCCATTTTTTAGGTTAAAAAAATCACATATTCCCCTGTAAACATGTCACTTTTGGTAGTGAGCTGACAAGTAGTTCCATGTAAAGGCAGCAATGTCTTCAGGCCATATTTCCTAATCAGGACAATCTTAATGACTCAATATGTCAGATAATAACGTGCTATGTCTAATGAGATGGCAAGGTAGCACAAAATATCACTTTAAACAACAATCTTGGTAATTACACTGTACTTTCTTTAGCTACGGATAAAAATAAATCCTGTGGAATAAGTTTAACCCTCAGCATCTCTAGGTTTACTCCTCAGAGGAAATCATTTCAAAGGTTTATACCTTTATCTATCTTACATAAAATATAGACTCAAAACTACATAATTATCAGAAAATAATAAAGGTATAACATTCCTGTACATGATTCAAGAAATTTTATCCCCTAAAATATGTATACACAGTGGTGCTAGCTATATCTAGCCATACAAATCTGTATTCCTATGAATTCAATCACTGCAGGACCGAACCATCTGGTTTTGAGGGCAATATACATTTTTTTTCATTTCGGTTATTCAAATCATTTTTGTCTTTTTTTGGTTGTACATAGGGCTTTATTTTTATATTTTATGTTATTTTATAGTGTTTTATATTTATTTTTATATTTTTTATATTTATTTTCTTTTATATCTGGGAATAAAACATATACAGTCATATGAAAAAGTTTGGGCACCCCTATTAATCTTAATCATTTTTAGTTCTAAATATTTGGGTGTTTGCAACAGCCATTTCAATTTGATATATCTAATAACTGATGGACACAGTAATATTTCAGGATTGAAATGAGGTTTATTGTACTAACAGAAAATGTGCAATATGCATTAAACCAAAATTTGACCGTTGCAAAAATTTGGGTACCCTTATCATTTTATTGATTTGAATACTCCTAACTACTTTTTACTGACTTACTGAAGCACAAAATTGGTTTTTTAACCTCACTGAGCTTTGAACTTCATAGCCAGGTGTATCCAATCATGAGAAAAGGTATTTAAGGTGGCCAATTGCAAGTTGTTCTCCTATTTGAATCTCCTCTGAAGAGTGGCATCATGGGCTCCTCAAAACAACTCTCAAATGATCTGAAAACAAAGATTGTTCAACATAGTTGTTCAGGGGAAGGATACAAAAAGTTGTCTCAGAGATTTAACCTGTCAGTTTCCACTGTGAGGAACATAGTAAGGAAATGGAAGACCACAGGGACAGTTCTTGTTAAGCCCAGAAGTGGCAGGCCAAGAAAAATATCAGAAAGGCAGAGAAGAAGAATGGTGAGAACAGTCAAGGACAATCCACAGACCACCTCCAAAGAGCTGCAGCATCATCTTGCTGCAGATGGTGTCACTGTGCATCGGTCAACAATACAGCACACTTTGCACAAGGAGAAGCTGTATGGGAGAGTGATGCGAAAGAAGCCGTTTCTGAAAGCACGCCACAAACAGAGTCGCCTGAGGTATGCAAAAGCACATTTGGACAAGCCAGCTTCATTTTGGAAGAAGGTCCTGTGGACTGATGAAACAAAGATTGAGTTGTTTGGTCATACAAAAAGGCGTTATGCATGGCGTCAAAAAAACACAGCATTCCAAGAAAAACACTTGCTACCCACTGTAAAATTTGGTGGAGCTTCCATCATGCTTTGGGGCTGTGTGGCCAATGCCGGCACCGGGAATCTTGTTAAAGTTGAGGGTCGCATGGATTCAACTCAGCATCAGCAGATTCTTGAGAATAATGTACAAGAATCAGTGACGAATTTGAAGTTACGCCGGGGATGGATATTTCAGCAAGACAATGATCCAAAACACAGCTCCAAATCTACTCAGGCATTCATGCAGAGGAACAATTACAATGTTCTGGAATGGCCATCCCAGTCCCCAGACCTGAATATCATTGAACATCTGTGGGATAATTTGAAGCGGGCTGTCCATGCTCGGCGACCATCAAACTTAACTGAACTGGAATTGTTTTGTAAAGAGGAATGGTCAAAAATACCTTCATCCAGGATCCAGGAACTGATTAAAAGCTACAGGAAGCGACTAGAGGCTGTTATTTTTGCAAAAGGAGGATCTACTAAATATTAATGTCACTTTTCTGTTGAGGTGCCCATACTTTTGCACCGGTCAAATTTTGGTTTAATGCATATTGCACATTTTCTGTTAGTACAATAAACCTCATTTCAATCCTGAAATATTACTGTGTCCATCAGTTATTAGATATATCAAATTGAAATGGCTGTTGCAAACACCCAAATATTTAGAACTAAAAATGATTAAGATTAATAGGGGTGCCCAAACTTTTTCATATGACTGTACGTATATCCATAAACAAAAAAAGGATGTGAAACGTGTCTTTTTCACAAAGTGCTACTAAGAATATTTTAATATATTTTCCCTCTAAATTACAGTCATTATTTTTCAATAGGTGACAAATTGTGTTGTGTCACTGAGGGCAATGAATGGGGAACACATGACCACGGGGCCAGAAGGGGGGGCCACATCATGGCGGCTCCCATAGCTGGGTACACAGTGCCCATTGAGTGGTATGTAAACAGTGATCAGGAAAGCAGGGCAAGTAATAAAATGTCTCTCTGGAATATCTGGTTGCCCCCTGCTCCCGATCCGACACTTACTGGGTTCCTTCTGCTCTCTTTTTTCTGGTTCCATTTCAAGACATAGGACAGATGGGTAACCACTGTGGCCAGTTATTGTCTATGTCTCCACAGGTACCAGGAAATATATCCTGGTATTGGTATTGGTATCCTGGTCAGTATAGGAACAGCATTTGCAGTGCATTGGTGACTGTCTACAAATTACACTCCCCACTGGACAACCCCTTTAACATTAGGATTCATATGTAATGCATGTCTGCCCAACACAAAGAGCAGGCTCATGATTTATTTATTTTTTCAAGATCTGTAAAAAAGGACTAGTGGACAGTTATTATGTTCAGAGAAAAGGTGACTAGGACAACAGCATAGGAAAGGATTCTTTACAGTTACAGCAGTTAAACTATGGAAAACCCCAGCCCAAGAGATAGTAGCGGCAGAAATTATGACAAGTCTAGATACTTATCTAATGACAAATGACACATTTTAAAATAGATGATACATAATTGATATGAGAAATGTTTAATTTGACATTTATCTTTTTTCATCCTTTCATCTACTGTATGTAGCTATTTGCCCTATAATAGGCAACCCCTTTCAGAACAAAGCCTGGAACTTCATATCATTTCCACGTGTGGGAAAAGAAAAAATCTATGGTGGTGTAATTTTCACATATACAGAAGCTGAAAGATTGTATAATTCTACATAACAGTAAAATTACACAGCGCTGGATTTAAATTGTTGTTTCGGATGTATGTAAAGAAATCTTGTTCAGTGCCTAAGGAAAATTTAAATCATTTTCAAAATATATTTTATTTTTCATCCCTGACAATTTCTTAACCCCTTCTTGCTGATGCCATTTTTCATTTTAGCATTTTCGTTTTGACTTCCTGTCTTCCAAAAGACATCATTTTTTTTATTTTTCCATTCACAGAGCCATATTAGGGTTATTTTTTGCAGGACAAATTGTTCTTCATATTAGTACCATTCTGTATGATGTGTGGGAAGCTGGAAAAAAATTCAGAATGAGGTGGAATTAGAAAAAAGCAGCAATTGTGTCATTTTCTTATGAGTTTTGCGTATACATTGTGCAGCAAAAATGATTCATTACCTATATTCTGTTGGTCAGTACTATCACATCGATTCCAAATCACTATAATTTTTTCTACATTTGAATACCTTTTCAAAAATTCCAAACTTTGAAAAATATAAAAATTTATTTGTCGTCATATTCTGACACCTACATTTTTTTATTTTTTTGTTCACAGATCCATGTAAAGTGTCTTTTTTGTGGGGCAAGTTTTTATTGATTTTTTTTTTTTGAGGTGGCAAAATGACAACAAACAGCATTTGATTTTTTTTTTTTTTTTTGCCACTTCCAGCATCTGGAATAAACATTTTTATATTTTTGTTGTTTAGGCATTATTGGAAGGTGATTTCTATTTCTATGTTCATATTTTCATATGTAATCTAGGCAATGCAGGGTGATTAGAATTTACATTTATTTTTAGACACCTTAGGGAGTTTGATTCGTAGGTGTTCTGGTCACCCATACAATATACTGCAATACTAATGTATTGTAGTGTATTGTAAAATCCCTACCATTCTACTACACGCTGCCCTCTGGCAGTATTTAATAGAAGTGTACTAATGACAAGCCTAGGAGACTTCAGTAGGCTTCCAGCTGTCATAGGAACCAATCAAGACGCCAGATGACGCCATGCAGGTGGTGATCTCAATCCGTATGGCGGCCCATGCATTGCCACTCTTTAGATGCCTTGTCGCAATTGAATCTAAAGAGAATGGCGGCTCACACCAGAAACCACAAAAGAGCCCAGGAAAGGTAATTTTAGTTTACGCACCTCCCTTGGGCCTCCACTTATTATACTCTGGGATCTAAAGAAACTCCACAGTATATTAGCAGTTCCGGTTCAAATAAACTACTGGGCAAAGCTCATGAATCTTAGCAAAACAAATGACGCAACATTTGCCCAACACTAACCATGACCAATTGAAAGACAAAGTATATTGTAAAGCTATAAAATTTTCACCTAAAAATAACCAAACTTCCATTAATGTATCAAATAATCCATGTTTTAATTCTGCCTATTATTGCTACAGGAGTATTCTTTCTATCCATATACAGTAGACACTTTACCATAGACTGCAACTTGGATGTGATAGGTAAAGTAATGCGCATATAGAGGGTTATCTAAGAAACCTCTTGCCTCTTACCTTTGCTTTGTAATGTTGTATATATGGGAGCTATGTTTTTCCAGTACTACGATTCACATAAAGGTTTAATTTTTTTTCTTTCTAAGGAGGAAGCAATGTCACATTGGGAAGTAATTTTAGTTGCCAGGTCTAAAAAAAGCTTTCGATCGTCCAGATCCTGTCATACGGCATGATCTATTTTCAGCTTTGCACTGCATGGTAGCAGCAAGCAGCATATTCAGATGTGATTAATGATTGCTGCACATGCAGATCAATGGCTCCTAATCTCCTGCACGAAAAACCGAGAGGCACATAGCTGGACAAATCTGCTTATATGTACAGTACATATCATCGCTGATCTGCCAGCTCTACACAAATGAATGTCCGTGCACATCTCTGCAAAATTATAGATTTATTAGAAGACACAGGTTTATTTTTCATTGTTTCTGGAAGAAAGGGGGAGCTACTAATAAAGCTTCTATTAGACTGCCCTACTATTAGGTTGGCCATAGACATTAGATAGCTGCTTAGTGATTGCTTGCCCAGCATACAGCTATCTTTTACAACCTCTTCATAAGCGTGCACACTTGTCATGGCTAAGTATGCATAGGAGGCTTCCACAGATAAGAGATTGCTTATGTCATTGGTGTAAGTCTACAGAAACTGTTGAAATCATTCATCTAATGTGCATGGGATGTAGGGCTGCCTAGAGAGGACGATATAATGACCAATTTTACAGCTTTGGTTAATGCATATGTAAGAGGTTAGTTTTGGGTGTGATCCTTGACCCTGACATGGGCACCATTCCAGGATAGTACTATGGTACAATAATCCTGATACAGTACAATTCAATACAGCAAAGCTTTACTCCAACAAGGGGCACAATTCTTGATGGCTACAATACAAGGCACTTAGTTTGTAGGTTACAGGCACAAATTGGTGCAGTGCTATGCAGTTACAGGTCCCTGTTGGGCACTAGGCTTCGTGGTTACAGTTTTCTGTTGGGCACATATCTTTGTGGATACAGCTCTCTAATTTCAGTTTACATATATAAATTGTGGAGTGCACGTAGGAGGGGTTCTTACCTTCTGCCTCTGTGGTGAGAAATACACATGCCCACCCTGCCCTTTTTTGTTTACGGTGTTTGTTGGTTCTCTTTTTCTCTACAGATGTCACAGTATGGTGGGAGAACATGCCCAGATTAAATTTTGAATATGAAAATAGGTCCTACATGCCCCCTGCTTCACAGTGGGGCATTTGGGTAAGAGTTTTTTGGAAGACTGGAAAATTTTCATGGGCATGGATATCATTTGGTGATTTGTTCCTTGTTTGATTTATGGTATTTAATAAAAAGATGTGGCCAACCCCACATTTACCCACATCAGGTCTAATGTGTTTTATTCAAGGTATAAAACGGATAATTGGTGGTCACCATTTGGGGTGAGTGACTTTCAAAGTCCATTTATGATGAAAAACCACCCAAACTATGTGTCCATCTCTGTAGTATAACAATGTAAACATGTTAAAGGTCCAGTCCCTGAAAATAATCATATCTTAATACACAATCAAGTAGCCTGTGCTTCCTTCTTAGTACATACAGTATAATGCATAAACTTCACAGCAATGCCCAGTTAACCTCACTGGGACAAACACAGGTCAGTTTATAATAAAAAGGTTCTATAAAGTAGTGTGGTACAGTTTTACCCCATCCCTTTCACACCAGTATAGTTCCTTAGGTATACAGAATGAAAATTATTTTGTATACATCAGGTCTGCAAGTGAAGGTTACTTGAAGGTTAGTCAGCTTCTCTCCCTGACACTGGGACCATACAAGCCCACATTCTGTGTTTGGAATAAGGATCTTCTGGTATGGTAAAGTAAAATAGGGAAGTTAAGTGTCTTTAAAAGAATTTTTGGCTTGAGGGTGACTAAGTTCCCATGGTTATTTTTATTTATGGGTGGATTTATTGCCTGCTATTTATAAAGCACTGAACAATGTATACGTTGTAAAGAAAAGGAATATTTAACATATAGTAACCATTTCATGTTCCTACGCCAATAAAAAAAAAAAAGGCTAACTTACATAACATTAGCATTATTAGTTTTACCTACCAAGTAATCATTACATTTTACTGATTGAAAAACATTACATGTTCGGTGAGGGATTGTCACGCAACAAGTCAGGATCAGGTCATTTTACATGCATGTTCATAAGACCTTTACAGCCTCCAACTAGTAGTGATTTTTTTTTTTATTTGGAATGGCTAAACTAGGCAGATATTAGAGCCATTACATGCGCTTCCAGGTAATTCAGGGATCAAGATATATGCTTGGCTGGTCTGTATTAATGAAGCCCCTTGGCTTGGAGTTAAGTGCCTACAGCAAGCCATCATGGTCAAGCAGCATTCCCAGAGCAAACTGTTAATTGATCATTGACCAAGGCATAACAACAGCGTTACACAACTTGGGAGATGTAGCCATATTTTCTGCTTTCAGTGTCGTTTTTATTGAAATTGGGGCATAACAACACTGCACTGTATCATATTAACAAATTAGATAAAAAACAAGTTTTAAGAGGTAGTAGAATAAAAATGACAGAAAACTGGAGGATGACATAGCTGGAATAGTGCCTTTGCAAGGGCTAGTGAGCTATTCGCATGTATTAATCACCAAGAACTAGATTATTAATGACCTCTTCGGTTATGTTCATATGGTGTAATTTGAGGTGGTCTACTGCCCCAAAATCCTCTTCAAGTACTGATCGGTGGAACCCATGGCAGAAAGTCAAAGCTGAACCTCTAATGTGGATAATCAAGAGTGAGATCTGGTGCCGCAGTTTCTGTGTTGATTCAGTCACGAAAACTGTGGCAGGCTTGAAACAGGACGCTACTTTTTTTAAGTGCTCTGTCACTGCCTCCCTCTTCTGGCCGCCCAAATCACAGGCCTCAGTGGTTACAAGGGGCACACTAATGTCATGATGCGGGTCGAGTCACAGGCCTTAGCAGTACCCTGAGGTCACTATCTTTATTTAGGAGGCCCAAAGAGGATGTGGACCTGCAGCAAACACCATAACGTAGCTGTAAGGGTCTTGCCAAACGTAGCAACCCTGACACTACTGCAGCGGTCTGGGAGGAAGGACAGAGACAAGTGAGCCCTAATCTCACCCCAGCCACTGTCCCTTCCTACTTGTCTCACTGTCCTAATGACAGGAACAACTTGGAGCCGGTCCCTACACTGAATAAGTGACAACACAGAACGAAGACAGGACGCACAAACAACAAAAGAGAGGTCAGGAAGCCAAGGGGTCAGTAACAAACGAGCAAGCAGTACAAAGTCAAAATCCAAGAGAATAGTCAGGGGCAAGCCAAAGGGTCAGAGAATCAAGTAGCAAAGTATCAAGGAATATAGTAAGACAGCAGGCAAAACACAAGTGTAATAACCGGCAACCTGCTGAGAAATGACATCCTGTATATAGAAAGTCTGGGCCCAGCCACAGATCTGATAGGTACACAGGCTGTCAATCACACAGGCCAGGAAGAGATTAACTCTAAGCAGTCCAGAGAGAAATGTTCAGACACGGGTGGGGCCGGAAATCAATTACACTGACTAGGACCATGTTCAGACTGAGCAGCAAGAAACTTACACAAAGAATCAAACTGAACACGCCTCCTTCGCCACAGCGTGCGAGCGGAGGGTGGTGCCGAGACCCGAAACGGCAGAGACGTTACAGTCCCCCCCCCTTTATGAGGGGCCACCGGACCCTCAACAGATAAACCAGTTTTAGTAGGATCCAATATTTTCTCTGCCTTTAATTCAGGGTCTTTTTGCACAACCACAGATACTGGTGGGCCAGGCAAACATTTTTTATTCACCTGGCATTTCCCACCTTTTGCAGCTGAGATAGTCTCCTCAGTAACACAATTTAAGGTGTGCAAAACAATACAGTGGGATGAGCACTGATCTCCCCATTTTACCAACTCCCTTTTACCCCAATCAAAAATAGGGTTATGGAGGTTCAACCAGGGGAGCCCCAAAATAATATCGGAAGACAGATGCTCCATAACAAAAAAGCTCATGACCTCTGAATGAGCAGAACCAACTTGCAACGTTATTAAGGGGGTTTTGAATTGGACCTTACCCCTGGCCAGTGGGGCAAAATCCGCTCCAGTAACCGCCAGAGGAGTGTCAAGTGGCAAAATCTCAATGCCTAAAGCTGAGACAAACGAGAATGTGACAAAGTTTGCCGCAGACCCAGAGTCAACTAAGGCCTGGCCAGAAACAGATCTGTCCCCAGACGACAGAGACACAGATAACAACATCTTATTGTTACTACTGGCAAATACCTGGTTGCCTGAGTGGTTCTTCTGATTACCACTCAGGCACTGAAGTTTTTCTGATGGTCTGCGAGGTCTGATGAGCAGTCACTGATAAAATGACCGGAAGCACCAAAGTACAGGCAGAGGTTGTTCCTGAGACGATGCTCTCGTCGCGTCTTGGCATCCATAATTCCCAGTTGCATAGGTTCCTCACCAGGAGTCATGGGAGAAATAACAGGTTTCTCAGGAGAGAGTGAGGGAGAGACAGAAAACTTGGAAGAAACAGACCCTATTCTCTCTTTAACATTTTCCCGGATCCTACGGTCAATACGGACAGCCAAAGTCATGGCCTGCTCAAGAGTGGGAGGATCTGGGTGACCAACCCAGAGCTCCTTAACACAGTCACACAGGCCTTGTTTAAAGTGGGCCTTTAGAGCTGACTCACACCAACCTGCAGTCACGCTGCACTTGCAGAATTCTGCGCAATATTCCTCAGCAGAGCGTTTGCCCTGCCGCATGGTGAGGAGTTGCGATTCCGCAAGACCAATGTGGTCTGGCTCAGCATATATAGACCCCAAAGACAAAAAAATTTTTTCAAAGTCAGTCCACTCCTCAGCCCCTGGAGGGAGTTTAAGGGCCCAAGCTTGTGGATCCCCCTGTAGGAGGGATATAACTACTCCAACCATTTGGGCCTGGGATGCATGTGGATTAATCCGAAAATACAGGCGACAGGACTCCCGGAAAGTCTCAAATTTTTCACGATCCCCTGAAAAACGGTCAGGGAGTAGCATCTTAACTCTAAAAGGGGCAGAAACAACTGGAGATGCTGCAGCGGCATCAGTAAGGGTCTGCACTTGTTTAGCAAGCTCATTTACCAGGACTGCCAAACCTTCCAACTTGGCTGCAAGGCCCTGAATAGGATCCATGCTGACCCTATGGGAAGCAATGGCAGAATGTATGGGCCGGTTATTCTGTAAGGGTCTTGCCAAACGTAGCAATACCCTGACACTACTGCAGGGGACTGGGAGGAAGGACAGAGACAAGTGATCCCTAATCTCACCCCAGCCACTGTCCCTTCCTACTTGTCTCACTGTCCTAATTACAGGAACAACTTGGAGCCGGTCCCTACACTGAATAAGTGACAACACAGAACGAAGACAGGACGCACAAACAACAAAAGAGAGGTCAGGAAGCCAAGGGGTCAGTAACAAACGAGCAAGCAGTACAAAGTCAAAATCCAAGAAAATAGTCAGGGGCAAGCAAAAGGGTCAGAGAATCAAGTAGCAAAGTATCAAGGAATATAGTAAGACAGCAGGCAAAACACAAGTGTAATAACCGGCAACCTGCTGAGAAATGACATCCTGTATATAGAAAGTCTGGGACCAGCCCCCAGACCTGATAGGTACACAGGCTGTCAATCACACAGGCCAGGAAGAGATTAACTCTAAGCAGTCCAGAGAGAAATGTTCAGACACGGGTGGGGCCGGAAATCAATTACACTGACTAGGACCATGTTCAGACTGAGCAGCAAGAAACTTACACAAAGAATCAAACTGAACACGCCTCCTTCGCCACAGCGTGCGAGCGGAGGGTGGCGCCGAGACCCGAAACGGCAGAGACGTTACAGTAGCCCAGGAGAGGTGAGTACGACTGTTTATTAGGCTTAAGCACCTCTCCTGGGCCTTCATTTTGAAGAGACCCCAGAGTATAATAATGGTTTGGGGGTGGTGAACCACAAACATTTTGGGTCCAACCAAACCCAAAATTTTTGGAAAATTAGTAAGAACCAGTTCGCTCATTCCTATTTTCGTGTTCCCCCTTCACCCACATACTGCCTGATATTTTAAATGTATTCATTCATTCATTCGTGTTGCTTGGCTCGTGAGTGCCAACATGTTCTCCAGCACTTTGCTGTATAGAGACAACCTGTATGGCTCTTTCATAATATAATATGTATGATTCCTTTGGGTTACCATGTATGCTTACTGCATTTGTCACTGCCAATCATGTTTGGGTACATACTATTTGTCACCAGTAAATGTGTATAATATATACCAATAAGTCACCATAGGCTGCATATTATGTAATCCATTGTATTGTAAAACATAAAATATATCATTGTTGAAAATAAAGGGTCAAAAGTATACAACAGTCACTGTCAAACAGAAATAGAATATATGAATTGCAAAATCTATTTATATCAAGGAGTATCAATACAAGGTATTGAACAGATATCTGCACTATTACTATTATTATTGATATTATATATTATTATTATATTGCAGTTATTGTTGCTTACATACTGTACATTATAATATAATTACAAAATAGCATATGATTATGTCATGGACTATCAATACAAGGTCTTCAACAGATATTTGCACTATCACTATTGATATCCTTCGTTATTATCATATTGCTCTTATTGTTTACATCCAGTATAATGTAAAGTCAAGCTGTAATTACAAAATAGCAAATAAACTGTTTAAAGAGATCAGGAACTAAGCAAAGAGCAATGTAGGTTATGTATTCATAGACACGTTCAAGCTACCTGACACATAGTCACACAGGGAAGAAGTTGACCTGTCCCTTGCTTCTGCTTCTGTTTGTTTGTCTCTCACCAAGCTGCTCAACATTCACTTTCACCCCCTGACATGCATTTTGAAGTCACATCCACCTCCTCTCAGCTCCCTCACGAGCTGCTTGGCTGCAACTAATAAATCACATTGTCTTCTCCTCCACAGTGAAATGAGAGCCACAGGAACCCAAAACAGCCTGTCAAGGGTGGTGGTGTATGCTGAGCCGAGAGGACAACCCTGCTGAGAGGCTAGAATCCTGGACATTTGGTAGAGCGTCAGGATGTCAGCACACCCACGTCAAAATTCAAGTCATTTAGAATGAAAGAAACAGAATATATATAAATCATATCAATGCACAAAATTTTAACCCAATAAAGTGATTATAACAATCATAATTGGCACAATTAGGGTTGTATCAAGTATACGGTGTTTGAAAGTTCACCTTTATTTTCTGTATTTGAGAAATATCAGTAGAGATTTCTAAGGGACTAAGTAATTCTTGATATTTCCCGGCTGCGGCACTATTTCGCGGTAAAGATCTATTGATTTTAGTGGCAACAGCATTAACATTTATGCAATGGAAAATATGCCTTTAAGAGCATACCCCTGCCATATGTATTGTGTTCCTGTGGTAGGCAAATAGTTAAATGGGTTATCCCTATCCACAGTTCTGTACTTAGCTTCTCTTCCACTGTCCCATAGCGGTGAATGGAACATTGTGCACGTGTGTATGCATTGTACAAGGGACACAAGGTTCCCTTCTCATTATCGGAGGGGATCCAACAGATTGAACCCCCACCAATCAGACAAGATAGGGGATCACTCTGAGTCCAGATACAACCCCAACATTTAAAGGGGTTATGTGGAGAAGTTTTTTCTTCCACTTACTAAGGCTGCCCCATTCTAAAGTATGAAGAGCACAGTTGGGGGGGAAGAAGTCTCACTCCTGGTTTCATTCTCATTATGGTCATGTGACATGACCAAGAGCCAGAGCAACAGCATGGGATGCAGAGGAATGAAATCTCTGGCCCCCACTGCAATTGTAAACCTAATAATGGGGTCAACAGTGGGCCTGCATATATATTAATACGTAGATTTATCCAGTGCAGTAAATGCACAAAGAAACTATTTTCCACATAACCTTTTTAAAGAGTAACCATTTGTTTCATTTTTTCCAATAAAGCAATAGTACAAGGAGTGATATTACATCCAATATTTCTTAATATGTATTAAAGAAAAATTCTTCTTTCTTGACTTATCAGTCCCCTTTCCTCCTCCTATGTCCCCTGCACTGATCATATAAGTTTATGGGGAGGGAATGAGGGGAGGGGGCAGCTGCAGTGAGAAACAGGGGCAGAGAGACACAAAGACACTGCTGCTGCTCTTAGTAAGTGCATTACTACAGAGATGTAACTTGGACCCTAAATATGTAAATATGGTAGTATAGAGGGCAGAGGGACCTTTGGGAACCCTCAGGGTCCAGGGCTGGGTAGCAACTGCTCCCCCTGCACCCCCTATAGCTACACACCTGCTCGCCCCTGTGCTGGCTTCACAGCTATACTGCTCATTACTGCTGTATAATGTCCACACTGAGCCATATGCCCATTAGATGTGAGATGTCGGATCAGTGTTTTTCAACCAGTTGTTTGGTGCCAGAAGCCCACAGGCCACTGTTATAGTGGGAATAAAATAAAAAATAAATAAATAAATTTAAAAAACATTTTTAATATTTCACTCACCTCTCCCAGTTCCTCTATTTCCAGCCACAACTGCCCCTTCTCTTTTGTTTGTTTATAGGTCTTCCTAGATGACATCTGCAGTGAAGTCCTATTTGTGTCAGGTGACCACTGCAGTCAATCACAAGCCTCAGCGTGGACCTCTGCACAAATGGCACATGACTTTCTGGCCTCAGCAGTGACTTGCCATTTGTTAAGAGCCCTGAGCCCTGTGAATATCACCTATTGCAGATATGGAGCAGGTCCTATACCTGTCTGTATTTGCAGCTCTGTCTATTCAATTCAATGTATAGGTCAGTGTAAAGCACGGATGACACACAGATTGCCATCCGTGCCATTTTTACTGACCCGTACACTGCACACGGTTGTGTGAGGACCACTCTTGTCCAATGCTGTCATTTTATTTCTCTTAATTCAATGAGACAACTATGTAAGAATAGGGAGCACGCTGAGGGAGGGGATACACACTTTTTAATGAGGCTTTATTTGTAGGATATTGCTTTCCTACATCTACATAATGCATGTTTTGTAGAGATTTGGGATGTTTAGCATAAATCTTTGATCTGCTGAAGGATCTGAATAAAGTAATGAAAGCTTTTCTGGCAGACAGTATATGGATCAATGAAACTAGAACCAGTAATGAATGGCTACAGAAGCAGTGACAAAAGGGAATGTGGGTAGCATACAGTATACATTTACATCCTGATTGTTGGGATCAACAGCTTTAGTGAAGTGCATTGTAATAGGATGGAAAGCCTTGAAGAGTGTTTCCCCATGATCATAAAACAAACATAACTACAGATGCTTCAGCCCTCTTCTGTTGAGCTGTTATAAAGAGGTATAGATGGGTGGGATGCCAGCCCATGTGCCTAGCTGTTAAAGGTATATTCAGCCTTTCCTTGGTTACTTCTGTATCTGTAAACAAAGGCTCATAATGACCATCATTGCAACTCTCATACAGATTGTCATACCGACTATTTCCCAGTATTGCCCCCTAATGACCAAACCATTATATTGTGTTTTTCCATTATTGGGTACTAAGAGCCATAACATTTTTATGTCAAAGTAACTATATGAGGGCTTGTTTTTCTTTTTTTTTTTTGTAGAAAAAAAGTGTATATGTGTATTTTTTTTATCTTTTTAAATTTTATATTACTTGCAAAACATGTTAGGATGGGGAAACTAATTTTTTTTTTTCTACTCTTATTTAAATATTAAACTCTATTACCTTAGGAGACTTGAACTTGTGATCTTATAATCACATATTTCATGGCATGGTAAGGATATATATATATATATATATATATATATATATATATATATATAGATATATATATATATATATATATATATATATATATATATATATATAGTACAGACCAAAAGTTTGGACACACCTTCTCATTCCAAGAGTTTTCTGTATTTTCATGACTATAAAAATTGTAGATTCACACTGAAGGCATCAAAACTATGAATTAACACATGTGGAATTATATACTTAACAAAAAAGTGTGAAACAACTGAAAATATGTCTTATATTCTAGGTTCTTCAAAGTAGCCACCTTTTGCTTTGATTACTGCTTTGCACACTCTTGGCATTCTCTTGATGAGCTTCAAGAGGTAGTCACCTGAAATGGTCTTCCAACAGTCTTGAAGGAGTTCCCAGAGATGCTTAGCACTTGTTGGCCCTTTTGCCTTCACTCTGCGGTCCAGCTCACCCCAAACCATCTCGATTGGGTTCAGGTCTGGTGACTGTAGAGGCCAGGTCATCTGGCGTAGCACCCCATCACTCTCCTTCTTGGTCAAATAGCCCTTACACAGTCTGGAGGTGTGTTTGGGGTCATTGTCCTGTTGAAAAATAAATGATGGTCCAACTAAACGCAAACCGGATGGAATAGCATTCCGCTGCAAGATGCTGTGGTAACCATGCTGGTTCAGTATTCCTTCAATTTTGAATAAATCCCCAACAGTGTCACCAGCAAAGCACCCCCACACCATCACACCTCCTCCTCCATGCTTCATGGTGGGAACCAGGCATGTAGAGTCCATTCGTTCACCTTTTCTGCGTCGCACAAAGACACGGTGGTTGGAACCAAAGATCTCAAATTTGGACTCATCAGACCAAAGCACAGATTTCCACAGGTCTAATGTCCATTCCTTGTGTTCTTTAGCCCAAACAAGTCTCTTCTGCTTGTTGCCTGTCCTTAGCAGTGGTTTCCTAGCAGCTATTTTACCATGAAGGCCTGCTGCACACAGTCTCCTCTTAACAGTTGTTGTAGAGATGTGTCTACTGCTAGAACTCTGTGTGGCATTGACCTGGTCTCTAATCTGAGCTGCTGTTAACCTGCGATTTTTGAGGCTGGTGACTCGGATGAACTTATCCTCCGCAGCAGAGGTGACTCTTGGTCTTCCTTTCCTGGGGCGGTCCTCATGTGAGCCAGTTTCTTTGTAGCGCTTGATGGTTTTGGCCACTGCACTTGGGGACACTTTCAAAGTTTTCCCAATTTTTCGGACTGACTGTCCTTCATTTCTTAAAGTAATGATGGCCAATCGTTTTTCTTTGCTTAGCTACTTTTTTCTTGCCATAATACAAATTCTAACACTCCATTCAGTAGGACTATCAGCTGTGTATCCACCTGACTTCTGAACAACACAACTGATGGTCCCAACCCCATTTATAAGGCAAGAAATCCCACTTATTAAACCTGATAGGGCACACCTGTGAAGTGAAAACCATTTCAGGTGACTACCTCTTGAAGCTCATCAAGAGAATGCCAAGAGTGTGCAAAGCAGTAATCAAAGCAAAAGGTGGCTACTTTGAAGAACCTAGAATATAAGACATATTTTCAGTTGTTCCACCCTTTTTTGTTAAGTATATAATTCCACATGTGTTAATTCATAGTTTTTGATGCCTTCAGTGTGAATCTACAATTTTTATAGTCATGAAAATACAGAAAACTCTTGGAATGAGAAGGTGTGTCAAAACTTGGTCTGTACTGTATACATATATAATTTTTAATTGCTAAAACTTTAAGTTTGCTGTCAATGGCAAGATTGTATGCATAAATTGAATGCTTAAAAATTAAAAATTATTAACTTTTTAACATACAATGTACTGACATATAGAGATATATTGCTATATACCAATTAGAGATGGATGAACCTCCCAAAATTTGTTTCCTTTCAGGTTTAGGTGGCTCAGGTCCCTGATTTCTTTCTGGTTAAACAAGTTTGGTAAGAACCAGAAGGTCTTTAGACCCCAGAATATAATAGGTGGAGGCCTAGTGGAGGTGTAAAAAAATAAAAAAACATTTATACTCACCTTCCCTTACCTTTTGGGTTTCCTTGCAGCATTTGGTGTTCTGTAACGGTCACTTCAGTGATGTCATGCATAGAGCCGAGTTTGGCCAAGTTGAACCCAGAGTTGATACTCTGGTTGAACCCAGCTCATGCCAAAATGGTTTGCCTGTCTCTAATACCAATAAATTATATATGTGAATAAAAATACTATTAAAGCTTTTGGTCAGAGAAATCCTCTCAATGAGAGTAACTGAGTCTGTGGCTCAACTATTAGGATGTCTGCCTCTGATATACTTAAACTAAACTTTAACTGGAAAACTTGGAGTTGGGCTAAAATATAACAAGTATGATACTTACCCGTGTTCCATTCTGTGCCTGAACTTGGTGATCTAGATGTGAAGTGGCTCAGATGACTGCTGCAGCAAATCACTGGCTTCAGTGGTTACATGTTGGATATTGGTGACGTATTAGCAGTGATATCACTGGTGACTACTGAGGCCAGTGGTTGGCTGTCCAGCCACTGAAACAAAAGATCCAGGTATTGCCCTAACCTATGGAAGAAGAATTCTATTTTGTACAGGAATAATCTCAGATAGCTGGCAGTGCTATCAACCACCAGGCACCACTTTCACAAGAGCATAATATCTAACTGCAGGTCTAATGACTTGTTGTTAGTACATGTCATTATTCCCACAGTCAGATCCATTTTCCCCTCCATTTTAAGCTCTTGTAAAACCAGTCTAAGGAACAACCTCCAAACAGAGTACAAAAGATACTTATTTTCAATGGGAATAGATGATTTTTACACAAAGGTACAAGACATACATACAGAGTGCCTATATACATAAATATGAAGATAATAGTTATCTATATATAGTATTTGGAATAATCTTAATCACTGTATTTCTCCGACTTCTGTAGTTCATGTGTTAAACCTTTACTGAGTACATTATGACAGTGAAACAACTCAAGGACAGCTATATGAAGAGCTATTTCCCAGGGTGCCATTTGTCAATCTGTCAATCACGCCTACTGTGAACATAAATCAGTATAATCAATTCATGCATAATGTGCACTAAAAATTAAATCTGAGGTTAGAGAATCTGGTAGACTCCAGCAGTCCACTATTACTAGTGCCAAGAATTAATGGTAGAAGGTTGTCATCCTCATAGTAAAGTATGCGTTCTTTTCTTGTCATTGATTTTTTGATGAAACATTAGTATGCATTTTATGGAATTTTAAAACAATTACACAATATGGTTTAGTTCCAGTGGATCTCTCTTTAGAGGATCCATACAAAAAGACTTCCATTTGGACTCCCTAGTAGCCATACTTTATGTATTTTCTGTATGTATGTTTTTGGTTTTTTTTGGATACTTTTGTCTTCTACCTACCATGGCTAGCAGATCCATAGTGTGTAGAAATAGATACGTTTTCAAATGTAAAGATTAGAGGGTCTTACTGTTTTAAAGCAAACCTCTGGTTACCCTCCTTTTTCATCTTTCTGGCATGGTTCATCTGATTCCCAGTCCTCTCATTATTTTTGTAAAATGGCCACTAGCTTACTCTACTCTATGGAAAACAGAAGCGTAACTTTAAGTTCCTGGACCCCAATGCAAAATCTGTAATTGCGCCCCCACTTGCCATGTGCTATGAATAATACTGGTGACTTCTTATGTTTTAGAGAGTTCTTTGGGCTCCCTTAGGCTCCAGGACCCAGTAGTGATTGCTACCTCCGCACTCCCTATAGCTATATCCTGGGTAGAGAATGTGTTTTTGGTAGTCTAAGACAGCGGTACCCAACCTTTTCTTCTGCACGGCCTGGCAGGGGCCGGGGCAGGGGGGTGGGGTGGGCTGTTTAGGGGTGGAGCTTTGGTCATATGGGGGCGGGATTATACAAAACACAGCGCTGTAGACGTGCTGTAGACCAGGTCCCCACCATTAGCTAAACTAGGAGCCACAACACTATGGCCGGATCGCCAACCCGCCCCACTTAATGTGCCAGGAGCAGCATTTACCGAGGCTAGCCTGCCACCCCACGGACCGGCAAAAGTCTGCCAACAGCCCGGTCCACGGACTGGTGGTTGGGGCTTGGGGACCCCTGTCTAAGATACTTCCTCTAGTTTCAGCTGGTCCATTCAAAAACAGGGGTTATGTCTCAGACTACCGAAGTACAGACTAATCTGAGAAGCTGGTGGCCATTTTACAGAAATAAGGAGAGGACTGGGAGTCAGAGTAATCGAACCAGAAAAATAAAAAGGAGGGCACCATTAACATTAGCATTAGCATTTATTGCAGTTTTTTATTGTGTTAGGTCTATGGCTTCTCTATTTCCTGTTTTAAAAAATGCATCAACCTCCTGTGCCCAAACATGCTTAGGTCCTTTAATACATTAGCACCCACCCCCCAGAGATTGAGCTATCATCACAGTAATAAATAAGCAGGGCAAGGACCCATCACTCTGCCCGAGTTATACTAGGTTCACACCTGAGTTTCTGTTTGGGGAGTCCACGGGTTTCCGCGAGTAACCGCTATTTTAAACAGACCCCCCTAACTATAATGGGGTCCGCCCGGTTTCTGTCCAAAAAGGGCGAAAAATGCGGAGAGAAAAGCGCTGCTTGCATCGCTTTTCTCTCCACATTTTTTAAATGAGTTGGGGGACAGGATCCCCGAACGGAGGACAAGTGCTGGTGTGAACCCAGCCTTACAGACCTATCTCTCTGCTGAACTATTTGCAAAGGCTATTGCACTAGTTGCTTGGGGGTGTTGTTCACCCAGACTAGGTAGGGTTTATACCTGGTAGAAAGGCCATCAACATCATATATAAGGCTAAGATGGATAAGGTATCTTCGATGATGATCTTTAAAAGGTCTTTGACCAGGTTAATTGGACATTTCTAGAAGAAATGCTGAAACTCTTGGTTTGCAATATCATATTCTGAATTTTAGCCTTTCCCTCTTCCATGATCAGGATGAATGGCATCTTCTCTGCAGACCTGTTGAGGCCTGTAGATCCCCTGATGAGCCAGTGTGTGTGTTTTTACTATCAACACTGACGAAACATGCATGTCGGGTGTGGCATATGTTGAGGTCTCATTGTCCATCTATCATATCTGTATATTTATGATTAGCCTTGAGGGAGGGCCATTTAGGGTGTCCTATTTTTAGGGACAGGTTCCAGTCAGGGCCTACGCTATCAGAGCAGTGACCCTGAGTCAGGTCCTTAGGAATATATGCTGAATCATGGTAAGATATATGGTTTTATTTATTTGAGGCTGCCGTTCTATCTTTATAGCTGCTATATTATGGTGATATCACTTTAGTGTTTAGGTGCCTTTTTGCCCCTGCTTCGTGGGAGGTGTTTTAATTATTGTAATTCATGTTTTTTATTGGCATGTATTAAAAGTTATGTTTTATAGCCGATTATCTTTTTGGAATTTATTTAGACCTGTTGATTAGGAACACAACTCAGCAGGGATGACCCTTATCTCCTTTCATTTTCAGGCTTACTATGGATCCTTTTCTGCGTGGACTGTGGCCCTCAGCAGATATCAGCAGGATCTTAGTCAGGGTTGGCGTCATCAGCACCCAGCAAGTGTTGGGGCCCCAAGCTCTTGGGGGGCCCACTTGGTTGCTGTCTGCCTCACTTTTTCTCCTCCCTCCAAGTCTTACTTTACAAGTAAAGGTGTCTGCGCAGGCTGGAGTATTGTACTACAGGGGATGACAGGCTGATCGATCACATTAGGCTGTGGCAGATCAGTGTAATGAATCCCTGACCCAGCTCCAGGATACATGATCTGTCTTCTGTGCTTGTGCGTGTGTGTATGTGTGTGTGCATTTGTATGTACACGTTCTGTCTTCTCTCTATATGTTTACATATATAGTACTGCTGTCATATACTGTATTTATATATATATATTTATACAAGTACATGTATTTGTCCACCTCCACCTACATTTCTTTCTTCTGAGATATATTGTATACGCATGCATACAGGTAAATTCTGGGTGTGTGTAAAAAAAAATATATATATATATATATATATACATACATATACAGTGCCTTGCGAAAGTATTCGGCCCCCTTGAACTTTTCAACCTTTTGCCACATTTCAGGCTTCAAACATAAAGATATAAAATTTAAATTTTTTTGGTGAAGAATCAACAAGTGGGAAACAATCGTGAAGTGGAACGAAATTTATTGGATATTTTAAACTTTTGTAAAAAATAAGAAACTGAAAAGTGGGGCGTGCCAAATTATTTGGCCCCCTTAAGTTAATACTTTGTAGCGCCACCTTTTGCTGCGATTACAGCTGCAAGTCGCTTGGGGTATGTCTCTATCAGTTTTGCACATCGAGAGACTGAAATTCTTGCCCATTCTTCCTTGGAAAACAGCTGGAGCTCAGTGAGGTTGGATGGAGAGCGTTTGTGAACAGCAGTTTTCAGCTCTTTCCACAGATTCTCGATTGGATTCAGGTCTGGACTTTGACTTGGCCATTCTAACACCTGGATACGTTTATTTGTGAACCATTCCATTGTAGATTTTGCTTTATGTTTGGGATCATTGTCTTGTTGGAAGATAAATCTCCGTCCCAGTCTCAGGTCTTTTGCAGACTCCAACAGGTTTTCTTCCAGAATGGTCCTATATTTGGCTCCATCCATCTTCCCATCATTTTTAACCATCTTCCCTGTCCCTGCTGAAGAAAAGCAGGCCCAAACCATGATGCTGCCACCACCATGTTTGACAGTGGGGATGGTGTGTTCAGGGTGATGAGCTGTGTTGCTTTTGCGCCAAACATATCGTTTTGCATTGTGGCCAAAAAGTTCGATTTTGGTTTCATCAGACCAGAGCACCTTCTTCCACATGTTTGGTGTGTCTCCCAGGTGGCTTGTGGCAAACTTTAAACAAGACTTTTTATGGATATCTTTGAGAAATGGCTTTCTTCTTGCCACTCTTCCATAAAGGCCAGATTTGTGCAGTGTACGACTGACTGTTGTCCTATGGATAGACTCTCCCACCTCAGCTGTAGATCTCTGCAGTTCATCCAGAGTGATCATGGGCCTCTTGGCTGCATCTCTGATCAGTCTTCTCCTTGTTTGAGATGAAAGTTTCGAGGGACGGCCGGGTCTTGGTAGATTTGCAGTGGTCTGATACTCCTTCCATTTCAATATGATCGCTTGCACAGTGCTCCTTGGGATGTTTAAAGTTTGGGAAATCTTTTTGTATCCAAATCTGGCTTTAAACTTCTCCACAACAGTATCACGGACCTGCCTGGTGTGTTCCTTGGTCTTCATGATGCTCTCTGCGCTTTAAACAGAACCCTGAGACTATCACAGAGCAGGTGCATTTATACGGAGACTTGATTACACACAGGTGGATTATATTTATCGTCATCAGTCATTTAGGACAACATTGGATCATTCAGAGATCCTCACTGAACTTCTGGAGTGATTTTGCTGCACTGAAAGTAAAGGGGCCGAATAATATTGCACGCCCCACTTTTCAGTTTTTTATTTTTTACAAAAGTTTAAAATAACCAATAAATTTTGTTCCACTTCAAAATTGTGTCCCATTTGTTGTTGATTCTTCACCAAAAAATTAAAATTTTATATCTTTATGTTTGAAGCCTGAAATGTGACAAAAGGTTGAAAAGTTCAAGGGGGCCGAATACTTTCACAAGGCACTGTATTTATATATACTGCATATAGATAGATTAGATAGATAGATAGATAGATAGATAGATAGAAGATATTTAAATATACACACACCCAGGAGACAGAACATGACATAGGCACTGTATACATACAGATATATATATTTACGTTTGCAGCATCTGTCAGGGCCCACTCAGTTTCTGCAATGAACAGTTAATCGGCTGGCAGGAATTGAAGGGAAATCCAAGGCGGATGTCCGCCACAAATTTCTCTTCATTTTCAGACATTTGAACAGAGCCTAATACTTATATACAGTTCTATTTACTTCTCATTTTCTGTATTACAGTCCATTCTAGCAGGTCTGGTGTTTTTTTGCTGCAGCACTTTTGGACAAAAACACTGACAGCCAATGAATTGTGCCACAAAGGGGCGAATTGAGGCTCTGTCGTCCAAGGGCCCACTCAAACCTAGAGCCAACCGTGATCCTAGTGAACTAGGTACAGCTAAAGGAGGCAGCTTACACTGACAACTAGTTGTTTTTCTAAACCCACCACCTTGCTCCCTCATCTAATGAGAGAAATTGAGACTCTCTAACTTTAACTTTACAAAGTCAGAGGCTTTGAACCTGATGCTACCCTTATCTCAAGTGGACGCACTGAATAGCTCATTCACCTTTAAATGGACCACCCACTCCATTAAATATGTAGGAACACAACTTTCCCCTGACCTCTTGGCTCTTTTCTAATGAAACTTCCCTCCTCTCTTGAAAACTGTATAGGCCGACTGCTCTCGCTGGACCAAAAACATTTTACGTGCTTTGACCGATGCCAAATCTTTAAGATGAACATCTTCCCTAGGATACTTTATCTTTTCCAGGCCCTCCCGCTTCAGATCCCCCACTTCCTTCTCTAAATCCCTTACCTCTGTACAAAACTCTTTCATAAGGGTGAGGAAACCAGCATGCCTAAAGTGCGCCCTCCTTTGCAGACTTAGAGATGGGGCAGTATTGGTCTCCCAGATTTCCAATTCTGTTATCTGTCTTCTCTTCATGCAAGAGTGGATGACTGGATGCAGACTTGCAGCCATGAGACCTTTGATCTCAATTTAACCTTCCATGCGGTGCCTGAACTGTTAGGAGGTCGGAATCTCTTAATACACACACATTTTTAGAAATCATTAAAACTGTTGTAGGAAGTCTTAACACATTTTTACATTTTCTCCCTCTTTTGTTGGTCATCAGTTGTCCACCTGCTAGTGGCCTCTATTGGCCATGTGCTTTTAAGTCTTTACCATCTGTCTGGAGCCTAAAATGTAATTATCTGAGGGGAAGGCAGCGAGGTAAGGCCTGGTTCACATCTGAGCATGGGTTTCCGTTTGGGGGAGTCTCCTTGGGGACCCCCCGAACGGAAACCTAATCCGCATAAAAAAGCGGTTACCTTAGAAACTGGCGGACCACATAGAATGGAATGGCCCGAATGCAGATGTGAACCGGGCCTAAACCATGTAGATCAAACATGATGTGGGACAATGCACTACTGGAGATTTGTGGCTAGAGAAAGTGTGATGACTGGCATTTGGTAATCAGTTGAAGGTGTTTTGTTAGTGATGCCAACCTTTTGGGTGGTCTCCAGACTATACAATAAAATAGATACTAACTGTAAATGTAGAATACTAAATTGATATCTTTTTTTTTATAAATGTGCCACTGAACTACTCCTATTGCTGTATGAATGTATTTCAGTTTCTTGATATCCCCATTTACTTTTATGTAGAAAAAGTATCAGGAGAAAAGCACATATTATAGAACACAGAGAAGGGGTACTGTTTGATATATTATGTATAAAAGACACATGTCCCCTGCTAATTGTTGCCAGGTACAGTGTTTTTCATCAGAATCCCGGTAGTGCAGCCTCAGATTTTGGGCCTCTAACTTCAAGTGATCACACCTCAGCATGGAAGACAGATATTACTTTTTAAGACATCATGTGTTAGATTTTCCTATTATAGGAAAAACAGTGATCATAAAGATGCTTAGGCTACAACTATCACTGTGCAATACTGTATAATATTCCATTATAATGTACTGCATATCTGACCCATTTTTATAAAAGAACAGAATGCCGTATTACTCATGATACTGTCAATGTTTTTCTCACTGACATCAAAGTGCAACCCATGTATTCTTAGAAGTGGTTCTAGGAACATTGACAGGAAAAAAATCATTGTAGGGGTACTCTCATGTGTGCACAACTTTTATGAAAGCCAACCCTGCAAAAAGCCCCCCAAAAGGGGTAGATTTTGCTGTGCCATTCCTGCTGGAATCGCAGTGAGTCTATTGCTGTTTTCACCCTTTACATTAAAAGATTGAAAGTCATGGGTATAACTAGAGATAACTAGAGAGTGATCAAACTGGATTTACCTTTTATTTTCCAAAAGAATTGGGGTCCACCCGAACCCGAAACTCATGAACCAATATCATGAAAATCTTCAGACCCCAGAGTATAATAAGTCAAGGTGCGGAAACATAATAAACAGCTACACTCACCTTTCCTTGCCTCTCTTCCAGCCTCCTGGGTGACGTCATCCACCCCAGGAGTACTGCTGAGGCCTGTGATTGGACCTTGATGGTCACATAGGGCATGCCAACATTATGATGCTTGCATTAAAATGTCATGATGTCGGTGCCTCCCCCCTCTCCCATGTGTATGCTATGGCCCAATCACATGCCTCAGCAGTCCCCCCAGGTGATGTAAGCAAGGAGGCCAGATGATGACGCCGAGGGAGTGCTGGACCCTGCAAGGCTGCCCAGGAGAGGTGAGAGAAGGTGAGTATAACTATTTATTATATTCCTGCACCTCCAAGGTTCCTTGTGCAAGAACTGAGTAAGGGCCCCTTTCCCTTAAACCTGTCAGGTGATTTTTCCACTCCAAATCTGGTCCCTTAGCGTGCACCATCATGTAATGACCTTCCCTACGGTGCCCTTCACTAAGATTTCTGTTGTTGAAAAGTCAAGTTATAAGCTTTTAAAACCTTATGCAAATGTAGGTAAATTTGCATATGCAAGCTACGGTTTTAAAAAAGCTTTAGAAAGCTTAGTGAGGGGCACCATAGGAAAGGTCATTACATGATGCTGTACACACTGGGACCAGTTAAGGGTGGAAAAAAAAATTCCTGAAAGGTTTCCTTTATAGGAAGGGGCCCTTGCTCAGCTCTTGCACAAGGGCCCTTTGCCCTCAGGAATAGCAGCCTTTATATGGTGACTTAGTTACTTAGACAATCCACACAGCACCAGGCCTTGCGGCAGCTACAACCTGATATGATTGGCAGCTAGTGGTCCCGGCACTGACAGGGTTAAAAGCAGTAAATAGGAAAGAAAGCATTTGGTGCAGCCTCTTCTAGATAATCTGCACAAGGAAAGCTTTGTAGCTATTTAGCCCCAGAAAGGAAAAAAATAGTGTGCACAATATAAAGTTGTGCCTCCAGCTGTTTTACCATTGCATTATAATGGATGGAGGAAGAGGCCGGGTGGAAGAGGTTGCATTTTCTCCAACCCTGCTGTGCCTCTGCCTTCCTGTCCTCTCATGAACACACGCACACTCGCATCATGCCACTCCCCTATTGTTTTTACTCTAACTGATTTTGGCATTAGCTCCTTAGCACATTGAAAGGGTGTTCATTAGCACTGGGACTAAATCCAAACCGAATGCAGAAAAATGAACACATGGCCGCACTTGTTCTCACGCTAAATGACAGCTTTGGTTAAAAAAAAACAACACAAGCAACAACAAGGAATCAAAACAAAATAATACAAAAATGGAGCAAAGAAAAGCGAGGAAATGACTGGAGATACGGAGAATATTAGAGAACGGCAAGAGTCATCAGCAGCTAGCAATGTGCGCTGCTGGAGGGGGATGGGGAAGCTACCTGTTATATGTAGGGTCATTCTGCTCAATGAGCAGAGAAAAGAAATTGCATTTGTGATGAGTAGCAGGCTGAGTGACCTTCAAATCTAAGACACTTTTCAAGGGTCTGCTCTGATGAGGAGCGTGAAAAAAACACAGAATTCTTTATGGAATCTGAAATCAATATTTTTTATTGCCGTGACTTTATAGGGGTTTAATGGGTGGAAAGCTCGTAACAGAAATTTAAGGATGTTTAAACAAATACATGACATAAATCTACGATATATATATATATATATAAATATAGATGGATATTGAATATAAGTATTAAATACATTAATATACCACCTGAAGAGACTCGGCCTTGAATCTTTGCAAGGTGAGAAAATAGGCCTGGCTCAGTGTAATACAGCAAGTAGCACCTCATACCCATGATCTACTGATTCATAGCACAGCACCTATAGCCTCTATAGGCCCCTACTGATTTTGTACAAATGTAAGGGGGTGAAAATGTTAACCTCATAAGACCTCATGCACACAAATGTTATAGAATAAAATAATCTGTGAAATACAAATGCAATGTTCCTTTATTTACTGCAGTTTTGCATTTATGGAGCATCTGTTTTCAGGGACCTCACATAGATTTGAGTCCATAGACAGATTTGTGAGAATGGACAAAAATAGGACATGTCCTATTTTTTGATGTTCTGTTAAAACAGACTCATGAATAGCCTCATTTAAATCAATAAGGCAAATTCATCATTTCCTCTATGCTAGAAAACTGATGTAAAGGGATGATATTGGGTTGCATATTTGACACAAGGCCCTTACTAGTGCCAAGCAAGCGCCGCAAGCCCTAATCAACCCCTCACCTTCCACATTCTGTGGATGTGGGCATTGCAGGGATCACAGAGGGCCGAGCCAGTTTTCTGTAGTGGGCTACAATGGAAATATATGCCAGTTCCTAACTAGAGTAGATTTCTATTCTGGTGCAGGGGCATCAGACAGACAGATTTATGAAGAGGCCGCAGCCTCTTCATAAATCTCTCAGTCCCCACGCCAACTGGGCCGTTTATTAAGACTGATGTACGATACACGTATCTTAATAAATGTTCCCCAATGTGTTCTAAAAATGGTCTTGTGAAGGCCATTGCTGTTTTTCACTGTGGTGTGTATGAGGCCTTAGGCTGCAACAATATGACATTATTCACATAAACAGCAAAAATGCTTTTGTAACATCTGTTATATGGTCATTTTTAGGATGCAATTATTACAGTGGGGTTATTCCCATGTACATTTTTTGACGGACAATTTAAATGGTCTGTATTGAAAAGGGTTAATTTTGCTTCATCCACTTCAGTTCTTGGTTTGTTTTAGGAGACTTGATGGCTACTCTGTCTGATATCAAGGTTTCATTTCACATTCCAAACCAGTGACCATGAGTGTACATGAGCACCACATACCTTCTATACATCTACATTACAAAAGTAAGCGAACATGATGGAAGATAGCTTCCATCATATTGTTTACAGTAGTGTCAATGGGAACATTGTGTGTCTGTTCTCTGCAACAGTTTAATGTCCGTTGCTGTTATCCTAGGATGGAAGACTGCAATAGACATTAACAACGGTACTGTGAACTCAGCCTTAAAAAGGATCTTTCACCACATCCACCAACTCTACTTCTTAGCATCTGATTCACAGTTGGAATTTTTTCTCTAGCCCACACCATTCCTGAGCAATCATTGCTGTTAGTTTTGGTGTATGATATGCTATGTAGGCTCTGTACTGTCAGGTGGACAGTGTCAGGAAGGAACAGTCAAGGGAGAGTGTTTCAGAGCTCCAATCAGAGGCAGCCAGTGTCAGAGCTCAAAATCACACTCCTTGCTCCTATCTGACATTGCCCATCTCACAGAGCAGAGCCTAAATAGCATATCAGGCATCAAAACTAACAGTAACGATTGCTCAGGAATGGTCAGGGCTAGAGAAAAAAAAATCCAACTGCATTGAAATCAGTGGACTGGCACCTATTAACATACGCTAAGAACTGGAGTTGGTGGAGTTGGTGAAAGGTTCCTTTTTAAGGCGATTGTCTTCACAGGCCACAACAACTGCAGAGTACAGAAAGCTGCTGATTCCTAATATCTTATTGGTCTATTTCTGTCTTTCTCTGTATAATAAATTCAATGTTCCACCAAGATGTTTGGTCAGATGTCATTGCTATTTACCCTTAGAAACAATGCTTCAAGGGAAAAATACCTCAATACAAATGACATTTCATGGAATAATCCACAATTTATGTTTTTATAGGATTCATAGAAAAAGTTGAAATCGAAGTTTATTACCTTTTCTTTAATAAAAGAAAAGATAATAAACACGCAAGTACAATCAAGTAAGTGAATACTAAACAGGAATATAAGTAATAATCACTTGTGGAGTTTCATGTTGTGTGTACTGACACCCCAAGATATACAGTCAATTCAAAGATATTAGGAACCAATAGACATCTAAAAACCACATGAGCTTCTATTATTATGTCCAATGAACATTTATACCCTTCTAGCCTCCTTCCTCCCTAATGTGTAGGCCTTTACAGAAGTTAAGAGAAATTCCTAACTTATGGTTACAGGTTTGGAATGTGACTTTGCACCTCTGTATTAGTAAGTCTAAAATAAAGGTAGAATTGAAGTGGAAGAAGCCTCAAAACTAACAATATACAGCAATGTATAGATATTATTTCTGCCTATCCCTACAATAGACTGGAGTTTACATGGCCTGTGACCTGCTTGCTGATGCTCTGGGCACAATCTGCAGCTTCTCCTGTACTAAAGACTTTAATCTACTTACAGTTTGGTGAGGCGGGTTGCACAGCCAGAACATCATGGGACTGTACAGTAGTTACCAGAGCTACTGCCTGCAGGTAGTGAACCTTTATGATAGTGATCAGAAGCTGGATTATTCTCTTCTAAAAAAAAAAGTGTTATAGGTGATCTGAAAAATGAGAGAAACACTTATAATCTGGGCTATAGTTATAGGGTGTTGGTAATGATTTTATTTCTGCTCTGGGGTATCACTTTGAAGACCAGACTACTATTTTCAACTTTACAATAACTATATGAAGAAGAGTAATACATTTACGCTGAATAATTATAGACTGTATGTTCATTTTGGTTCTTTGGTGGCGCTATATCAATATCATATACATATGTGTGGTCTTATTTATATTACAACTCTATAAATATCTTGGAATCCACCCAGAATTTTGCATGTGTCTTTTTTTTGTTTTCTATGTTGTGATTCTCGCATACTCTCTAGCTTTCTGGTCTCCCATATGGCAGTTATGTGTGATACGTAGTAATAACTATTGTAGTGATAGCAGTGCAGTATATCTGAGACACCAGGACATGAACTAACTTAAAAACAGAATGATCTGTTCTGTTCCACTGGGAGGACAATTCAAGAGAACTGAGATGTCAATATGATTATACCTTATTTACCTGTGAAATATATGTAAATTGATGTTGGATAAGTTTGATCATTACCATTATACACACGTGGACAAAATTGTTGGTACCCCTCGTTTAATGAAAGAAAAACCCACAATGGTCACAGAAATAACTTGAATCTGACAAAAGTAATAATATAAAAAAATTATATGAAAATAAACAAATGAAAGTTAGACATTGCTTTTCAAGCATGCTTCAACAGAATTTTTTAAAAAAGAAAACTCATGAAACAGGCCTGGACAGAAATGATGGTTCCCTTAACGTAATATTTTGTTGCACAATCTTTTGAGGCAATCACTGCAATCAAACGATTCCTGTAACTGTCAATGAGACTTCTGCACCTCTCAACAGGTATTTTGGCCCTCTCCTCAAGAGCAAACTGCTCCAGTTGTTTTGGATTTGAAGGGTGCCTTTTCCAGACGGCATGTTTCAGCTCCTTCCAAAGATGCTCAATAGGATTTAGGTCAGGGCTCATAGAAGGCCACTTCAGAATAGTCCAATGTTTTCCTCTTAGCCATTCTTGGGTGTTTTTAGCTATGTGTTTTGGGTCATTATCCTGTTGCAAGACCCATGACCTGCGACTGAGACCAAGCTTTCTGACAATGGGCAGCACATTTCTCTCTAGAATCCCTTGATAGTCTTGAGATTTCATTGTACCCTGCACAGATACAAGATACCCTGTGCCAGATGCAGCAAAGCAGCCCCAGAACATAACAGAGCCTCCTCCATGTTTCACAGTAGGGACAGTGTTCTTTTCAAGATAGGCTTCATTTTTCCATCTGTGAACATACAGCTGATGTGCTTTGCCCAAAATTTTGATTTTTGTCTCATCTGTCCATAGGACATTCTTCCAGAAGCTTTGTGGCTTGTCAACATGTAGAATGGCAAATTCGAGTTTTGTCAGATTCAAGTTATTTCTGTGACCATTGTGGGTTTTTCTTTCATTAAACGAGGGGTACCAACAATTTTGTCCACGTGTGTATGCTAAATCAATGGATGCATTTCAGCCCCAATATCTGGAAAGCTGCCAATATGAATACTGCAATCACCAACTAAGCCTACGGTTCCTTTGTTTGCATGCCACTGGTACGGCCTTGACAAAGAACCCTATGTGCTGTTCGAAACACACCCTCCTGTATATTTGAAAACAATAATCTGTATATTACATAACCCAGTGTCATCCTCTGCTGAGCCTACAGCATAGATCTTGCATCATCCCATCTAGCCTATATCTTCTAAAATAAAATAAAAAAAGAATAAAAAAAAGAAAAAAGAATAATTTAATTATTTTTACATGCGGCAGATATGTTACAGAAATTTCTGCAACTGGAAAGTAGTTACACTCTTCGCAAGGGATTTTCCAAAAAATTCCTGTGTCATCAAAAAACCCCATTCAATTGAATACAACTGATTTTTAGTTGAATAAATTTCTGCAACATAGCTTTCTCTTGCAAGTATACTCTTTGTCCTCTTTGTTACCCAAAAATGGTAACAATAATAGATACAAATTCTACAAAAAACAAACCTCATACTCCAACATTGACCAATGGCATCATACATACAGCAGTGAAAAATGGATGTGTGATGACTGTTTCACTCATCTGTTTTCAGAACAATGGACCATTTTTTTAACATTAAGAATTTTATTGAAATTTTATTGACATATTTGTTACAATACAAAGAACAAATCAAACAAGTAATCAACAATAACGGGTATACAAGTCGGTGGGAAGGTCAAGGGAGTGGCAGGGAGGACAGGAGAAACAAGAAATGACAAAAAAAGGAACAGGAAAGGAACATGGGGGGGAAGAGGGAAACAAAAGCTCTGTTGCAGCAGAGTCAGATAATGAATTCAAAAACAAACACCATGGTAAAAAAACCTAATGACATGTAGGAAGGGGAGAAAGAATAGTGATGAGGGAAGGGGGGAAGGAGAAATCAAGAGGACACAGAAGGAAAGGCAGACTGAAATTCAGTGGAATAATAGAAATGGTTCCACAGGAGCCACATTTGCTGGTGGGTGCTGTCATCATGTTTCAGCTCTGCGAGCAAATTCAACATACTATGTATGCTTAGGATCTCCTGGAGCCAAGACAGTAGAGAAGGGGGAGTCGGGGGTTTCCACAGTCTAGGTATAACAGATCTTGCCTCGACTAGGAGGAAACCTAAGACTCTGTAGGTATGCTTCTGGAACTTAAGTGGGAAGATAGAGAGGAGCAAAGGGGCAGGGTCATCTTCCAAGGCCATGCCAGTGACCGTCTGAATAACACGACGGACACCCGACCAAAAGGGGTGTAGGAGTGTGCATCCCCACCAGACGTGCGCAATCGTGCCCTGGTCCTTATTACACCTCCAGCAGCAATCCAAAGTGGAGGGGTAAATCTCATGAAGGTCAGAGGAGACTCTGTACCATCTAGAGAGGATGTTGTAGTTCGCGTCCTGTGCTTTGCAAGATATGGAGAACTTATGACACGCCTGAAAAGTCGAGGACCACGCGTCTGGTGAGAATGTGACCCCCAATTCCCTTTCCCAATTACGTGTGAATGCTGGTAGACTGTTGGTGGAATCCTTCATGAGCATGCAATAGATGAGAGAGACAGTATTAGTTGGGGCACTAGATGAGAGGCACAAACGTTCAAAAGGCAATAATGTCATGTGAAGGTTGTGAGAGGTCTTAAGAGCAACATAAAAATGAGAAAGCTGAGCATACTGCCAATGAGAGGCTATGGAGTCGCGGTTCGAGGTCAGGGCGAGTAGCTCAGGACATGGGAGAAGGGAGGAAGTGGACATAACCCAATGGAATCTAAGGACCATTTTTTTAATGCACATGTCCTATTTTTCGTCTTTTTCACAGCCAGATGGACCCAATAAAAGTTAGCATTAAAAACAAATCAGTGATCTTCATTAGTTTTTCAACAGATAAAGGGGTTGTCCGGGATAAATGGAAATCTAAACACCCTTCTACTTTCTAAATAACATAATTAATCAAAAATGTATATTTACCCATATGACTGCCCCAGGGACATTTGCTGGTTATCTGGTGACAATCCGTTTCCCCATTTCCGTAAACGGAACGTCACTACAACTCCCCTCCATCCACTCCATCATACTTAGCTTCCAGGCTTCTCCCTGCAGGATGGCTCCTCCTTCTTTTCTGACTGCCGGTGCGTGCTATTGTCCTAGCTTTGCTCTGTGCTCTGCTGCCGATAATCCACCTCTACTGTGCAGCTCCCACACCTGCGCAGTAGACGTGGATCGTCGCTGCAGAGCACAGAGCAGCACTGGGACTGTAGTGCATGCCGGCAGTCAGAAAAGAAGGATGGGCCGTCCCGCAGGAAGAAGCCTGGAAGGAAGAGAGGTAAGTATACAATGGGGTCGGGGGTTGGGCTGAGGAAGTAGGAAAGAGATAGTAGTGGGTGGGATAGCTAGAGAGAAAGGGAGGGGGTATATGGGAGGGAGGAAGGGAGGGAGTGAGGTGAGAGGTAGCTAGTGTGGAAGTTACATAGCAGGAAGCTGAACCATGTAAACAAATGCAGAAGATACCAAGAGCTCTCAGAGACACCCAGAAATCACTCAAAACACAGCTAAAGGTATATGGGTGCATTTATTAACCCATTAATAGCACATACCTTTTTTTTTTTTTTTTAAATTTGCCCGGAAAACCCCTTTAAAAACAGATGATAAATGTATGTTAATAATGGACAGATTGACGGAAAATGGATGAAAAGTATGTTACACACGGATGGAAAACTGATATTAAAAATGGACTGTATCATCAGTTTTCAATGTCTGTTTTTTTAAACATTCACCAAAAAGTTAAAATTTCCCTGGTATATGACTATATTCACACAACCATGTCAGTTTCTTGCTGTGGAAAACAGACTAATCATTCTGTTTTTAACTGATGTTTTGCATCGATTTTGCATTAGCTCCCTGACTGTTCATTTTTGACAGCCAAGTGTCTGACCCAACTTACTGATTCATTTTTAACTGACATAATTTTGGGTGTCAATCTATTTTATGTCTGCCAAATATGGACAAATATAGGACATTCTGGTTTTCTAACTGAATGTTTTACATGTCATTAAAAAAAAAAATTCCATCACACAGTCATTTTTGTGTGAATAAGACCTATGTCTTTTTGTTATCTTTCTTAATTATGACTAGTTCAGATGAACATTTTGGAAATAAGGGATCAAATATTTAGCTGTTTGTATATTAGGGTTTAGCTGTGTATGTTTTGTATGAGTTACAGGTGCTGAAAAGTTTTGAGATAGGCTAAAAAAATGAACGACATATGTTTCCAAATTGATAAATGCTGTTGTGTTCGTTACAACAAGCGCTTTGGGAATTTCACTCACTGCTTCAGAGAGTAATCAAAAAGGTAGCCCTGGCTCCAAATACAGTGAAGCTGATGTTGGTTTTGGACATAATACAGTTCATATTGAATGTTCATTCCACTGGTTTGGTAAAACAGTTACATATTGGAGGAAAGCCGTGAGAGTGAGTAAGAAATGCGTAAGTAGACAGCAAAGAACTGACATAAGCAACATGACACTGCTGAAAGACCTCCGCAACATACACAGGACATAACTACTCATGTACAGGCAAACCTTTCTTACAGGCATGTATAATGTGACCTACACACACAATACTCAAATATACAATATAGCAAGTTGTCCACTAAACCTGTGTAGCCCTATTTGGGGGGGGGGGGGGTATGAGTATTATCCCTCCCGCAACAGACTCTGGCGCTGACCTGTGTGTATAATGGGACCTGAAGCCTTCGCTGAAGGGAAGAGTGGGAACATATATGAAATATATCAGTGCCTCCACCCAGGATAGAGCCTCTGTATTACAGGGAGGATCTCTTCCTGGGACTTACCCATGAAGTACAGTTAGTAGCCTTAACAAGGATCACTGTACTAATCTCACTGTCTGAAGAATACATACAGATACCACATAAGGTTATAACAGTAGCTTTATAAGAATCAACAGGGTAATAATACATACATAAAATATACTCAGAACACAGCAATACTACAACAACCAGCAAGTCCTCAACCGTCTTAGGTTATATACCCGGGTATATATATAGATATATAGCAAGAGTCCAGTGCACAATACCTCCAGGCAACAGAAGAGATGCAGGGGCCCCTGTGGATGACTGTGGATCCTCGGATTCTTCCAGGAGATGACAGACAGCCGATCAGGAGATGATGATGATGGTGAGATTCTTCACAGGCAGCAAACAGGGAGACGGTGACGGCAGTAGATGCAGGCCTGACTACCCTAACACTGAGTCCTTAACCTGCCAGCTAAACTACTAGTGCCACCGGGCCTCTAACTAGCTAGTTGGCCTTCGGAAGCCTAACCTATCACTGCCCTGAACTATATATATATTGATCCCTAACTACGGTTACTAGCTAGGTCCTGTGAGTATATAGGGGGTAACACATACCTAACTATATACTGTGAAGTAAAGAGGAACAAGTGGCTCTTAGACTCCCCCAGACATAACATGTCTGTCTCAGCAGCTCTGCTCACATCTCTCCCCCCAGCAGCTCTGCCTCACATGTGTCTGACTCACTGTATTTACAAAACAAAACTTGCACTGAATGCCTGGGGTCTCTGAAGCCAAACTGCAGGGGCAAAGAAGCCAGATACATTATATACTAGTAGAAATGGCAGTTCCCTACACCTGCTTAAGGCTAAGGCCCCACGTTGAGGAAACACAGCGTTTTTTGTTGCAGATTTTGTTGCGTTTTTTGGAGCCAAATTCACGAATGGATTTAACAGAAGGGAAACGTCTAAGAGCTTCCTTTATATCTTCCATTCCTTTTCAAGCCACTCCTGACTTTGGCTCAAAAAAACGCAGCAAAATCTGCAACAAAAAATGCTGCGTTTACGCAACGTGCGGCCTTAGCATAAAGGTTTCAATGAAATGGGGCCAATGTCAGAAAAACAAGTAGAGACTCCAATCCATAGCTGAACTGTTGTCACCAGGGGTTCAAAGTAAATAGTAGAAAATGAAACACAATCTGCCTTAACCCCTTCCTGTCGCAGGCATTTTTCAAATCTTGACTCTAGCCTTCCAAACCCCATAACTTTGTTATTTTTCCGTTCACAGAGCCATATGACGGCTTAACGTTTGCGGGACAGATTGTACTTCATAATGGTACCATTTAATATTCTGTATGACATACTAGGTAGCTGGAAAAAAAATTCAGAATGGGGTAGAATTGGAGAAAAACTGGGTTTGTACGACTCTCTTACAGGCTTTGTTTTTACGGCTCTCACTATGCAGCTAAAATGACATGTCACCTGTATTCTATGAGTCAGTATGATTCATGGGAAACCAAATTTGTATAGTTTTTTTTTTCCATTTTAGCCCTGAAAAATCCAAAACTTTGCAAAAAAAAAAAATTCATTGGAGTTGCCATATTTTGACACCCATAACTTTTTTATATTTCTGTGTATGGGGATGCATAAGGCATCTTTTTTGCGAGGCCAGATGTACTATTTAGTTATATCAGTTTGGGGAATGTCTGATGTTTTGATTGCTTTTTATTCAAATTGTTATCTGAAGAGAAATGGCGAAAAAGCAGCGTTTCACACTTTTGATTTTTTTTTCCTCTAAGGCATTTACTTTGTGGGAAAAATATTTTTATATATTTGTAGACCTGGTGTTTTCAGATATCTAATTTGTTTATGTTTGCTTTTGTTATCTTTATTTCAAATTTAGGGAAAGGGGGGTGATTTGAATTTTAAGGTTTTTATTGTTTTTTAAAAGTTTTTTTTTTTAATTTTTACTATTTTATTAGCCCCCCTAGGGAGGTTGAACCTGCAGTCTTCTGATTGCAAATCTCCTAGACTGCCTTCCAACTCTATTGCAGTCATAGACTAACCTCAATAATTATATTCCTATGGCAGGCCTGGGAGCATTCCGGAGGTATGGGGCTGGTGGGGACCGGCCTCAGGGATAATTTTTTCAACTTTGGGGTATTTTTGACACACAATGCCCACAATTAGAGTGGACACTGTGGGCATTAACACTGGGTCTCCACTGTAAATTACAGTGAAGACCCGGTAGCTATGGCGGCCGCTCTGCAGCAGAGTGGCAGCCAGCTTTAAAGACCTGAAATCCGCCGTTATAGTACAGCGGATGACGGGAAGGGATAAAAGGGGTTTCCCCATGAACATAACCATAATTAAATTTGTAGCAAAAGCTAAAAGCTGGAGGATGGGAGTAGTAGTTATGGTTGTCCCCGGGGACCAGTAGCAATCACGTAACTCCTCCAGCCCACCTTCTGAGTAGAGGCAGTGTTGAGGGGGCCTGCTTTGTACCTGATGATGGTAGCAGTTCCCCCAGCGCATTTCCAGTTGAAGGCAGACTTTAAGCTCACTGAGCCAGGTGAGGGTGATCAGAAGGGCCCTTGATGGTAAGACTAAGGAGACAGCAGGTGTAGTTGAACAAATAATGGAACTTTACAGAGGTAACAACAGCAACAATTGCAGTTTTTAGATGGGGGTAATAGTGCAATGAAGGTTTCACTGTAGATGGGGGTAATGAATAAGGTAACGGTTCTTATAGCAAGGAATGCCCAAATATATTGATGTTAAATCCATTGTTTAGTCTCTCCACCGCTGTTTAACTATACCCCTGCCTCTCCCAATCTGTATGGGATCTGAAATTAGTAAATCCCAAACATCCCTGTCTACCTGAGGAGTTTACAGGGAACCAGGATGTGAGACTCTAGGAAACCTCAACCTCCTCTCTGGCTTGCCATTTTCTCTCTCTCTCTTTTCTGTAGGTTGTCAGCGGGTACTCTTCCCTGTCTCAGAGCAGCAGCAATGACAAGTTGGTCATTGGCTCTAGCAGGGATTTCCTCATCAAAGGCTGTAACTGGGTGCCATGAGATGACTAAAAGCCTCCTCCCATTACCCCAGCCAACCATGGGTTGGGCTGGACAAAGCTCTCCCAAAAAGGAGGAATGTACCACAGGGAAAAATACATCTGGAAGACTGCAAAACATATATACATTACAGCGCTGCATCATAATGTAAATACAAACAGTGCTATTATAGTGCAAACATGTTTAGCACTGTCCACTGGGATGATGCACATGAATGCAGGAACTTTCTATGCTCTGGCACTTGGCAGAAATCCAGGCAAGACTTCCTTATAGTGTCAGGGTAATCTTATCAAGGATGATCTGTACCTGCCTAATAATCCAGCCACAATAAGGAAATCATGGCTGGGTTTCTGACAAATTCCACACCAAACAAAATTCCAGCATTCATGGCCATATCCTTTGACAACCGATCAAGATAAAAGAATGTCATCACAAAGATGATTAGGGAAAATCTTTAAAACTCTGCTAAATTTTTAATTATTCATTCTTGCAAAAATGTTTAACTTTTAATTATCTGCAAATTTAAATATGGTTACATTGGCAAAAAAAAAACCTTGCTCCTGCTCTAGCAGCTGAATGCTAGGATTTTCAGAATCTGGACCTGAGAAGATCAGTTCATTTTTCTGGTTGTATTCATAACAATTATTTGTAACTTTGGTGATAGCTTACTCTCAAAAACGGTTGTTCAGTTTGAGAAGGATCTTTTCATATTGCAGGTGTCAATGCCAGAGGGAGATGACAAAGGTTCTTGCTGATGGATACCTATATGATTAGTCAATTGTTACAAAGTAACCACTATGCTATAGCTTATTTTCAGTGGAGAGAATGAAATTCCCAGCAAATTCAAGTTCAAGTTCAAGTTGTCGATTGTTTTCTTCAAAGGCATCCATTCATAGAAGATGAAAGTTGACCAATAACTAATTTCAGAGGAATTGGCTGTTTGTATCATGTGAGAGGGGTTGACCTCACTCTCCTCCAATGGTAGATGCCAAGGAAAATACACATCAGCTCTTGCAGGACTACGGTCTGTGGGTATTAAGGCATAATGGGGGTTGTGGCTTTGCCGCTACAGGAGAGCATTAGATCGGAGCACTGCTATACAACGTATTTTGGATTAATGTTAAATCAGGGTAAAAGTCAAAACGCATTCTGTGCTTACCTAGCACTACATGATTTGTCTGTGGTGGGAAAACCCCCTCTAAGTATTGCTTTTCACCAGGGAAATTACTGAATTACGATACTTACCGCTGCATTAATGAGGACTCATTCATGGTTTCCCCGAGCTGAGATCTATTTTGTCGCTGATTTACAACTTCATCAGTGATGAAGAAATTACATGAAAATGAACTATGGTCTGCAATTAGACTCCATTTTAACATGTTGCACTGTATTTCCCAAGAAGAAGGCACAACAATGATGTCAACTATCCAATATTAGCAAAATATGTCAGGAGCTGAATATTTCAAATGTTAAATGTGACAATACAGTATGTCTTCTTTTTTATCTATGGACTGTAAAGCCCCAATGGAACAAATCCCCAGAGCAAGTATGTTGATTTTGGCAGACAAACACACAGTGGCTGCGTTGTATAGATGAGCTGACACGTGCAGATTCCCAGATTAGCTGTTTCAAAGGGCTAATTAAATATTACCGTTGTTTTCCCAGCTAATAATGTGAGTTCCATTCTCTCTCTGTCAGCATAGTGACTGGTCTTAGTCATTATCATTAAAAAAAAGTAAAAGCTTGCTCCAATTGCACCCTAATGCTTCCTTCCTCACAAACATGAAATGATGATATGGAACGTAAAGCTGTAAATGAATGTAATCTTCTTCTTCCTGTAACTTAGATGATACTGGCTACGAACTGGTAATTAATAGGCGAGCCTTCTTTTCACACCAATATTCCATTATATTCAGGTGTTTTTACAAAGACAATACACCATTATAGGCAAGTATTATGGATTTGCTTTTCTTTCACGTTTCTGCTTCTCTTATACACTCAATTACCATTAGGTTGCATTGGCATAAAAAATATTCCTATATAGGTCTATATTCAATGGACTGGTAAATAGAGAAGTAAGGCAATGAAGCCACTTATCTTTAGTGCTTATTGTGCCCTAATATACATAGAAGATCAATATCTGTTCTCTTTCAGATTCATACTTAAAAGATTTCAATTGTGTACTTGTTACTTAGCCCAGTTACAGTGCCGTGTCCTAGTAAGCAGCTGCAGCCCTTGTCAAAGGTCCTGATCTTAGCCACAGCACTTCTTCTCTGTTCAGCCTTCAGTGTTGCATTACTAGGCAACAAGTACCTGCTGATGATGTCAGACCTGGCGGCCTATTTAAAGTCCTTTAGGACTTCAGGACCCCAAGTCTTTGCTGATTAAGGTTCTTGCTGTCCTGACCCCACTTCCTCTGTTTCGGCTATCTATCTTGACTTCTGCTCTGAAATGTATCCTGATTTTGACCGTTGTCTTATTCCTGACTATGCTCTTACCTTGCCTTTGGATTTTCTGCCTGATACCTGTAGTTCTGCTCTTGAGTCTGATCCTGGGCTATGTTGTTATCTCATCATCTAGCCTGTCTCATTCCTGAATGCTCCTGACTGCTGCACCAGTGGTACTGTCACTATCCATGACAGAGTTGGCACCTTCTTGCAGGGGTTATGAGTGAGGATCTCTTAAAGCCCCTCTTGACTGTAATAACAATACTGATTCCAGTTTTGAGCTCACAGGTGAGTGCATGTGGGCCCTTTTTACTGCTGGTCCATTGTTACTCCTAAACATTACCATTTTTCCTCTGTTGGGCTTAAGGCACCCCAGTCCGACACTGACGTAATAAGTTAAACACTATGTTCGGATTAATGGCTGAGAAGAGACATCTCCTTGATAATATGGAACCTTTCTTTTAGAGAAGCCATAAATCTAAGTAATCAGTTGTTTTTGGCCAGTTACTTGGAATAGAAACTTTGGGTAAATATGACATGCCATCTTTTCAAAGGAATCTATTTCAACCACTGTTTTCAACATATATACAGTATATGTCTTTGAGATTAGGCGCCTACTGTATTTACACATTTATGCTGTGAAAGGTATTGGCACTGAATAATAATAACGCTAAGAGGATTTCCAGGTCTGGACCTTTAAGGGGTGTTCACACATAGGAATTTGACGTTGAATTTTAGGGGGAATCCACCTCAAAATCTGCCTCAAATTCCACCTGAAATGTGGCTCCCATTCATTTCAATAGGAGGCAGTAGCTGATATTTTCTGCTAGCTGATTTTTTTTATCTAGCACAAGAAATAAGCGTCCTGCTCATCCTTCAGGTGGTTTCCGTCTGAGAATTCCCATTAAAATAAATAGGAAAATATACTTTTTCCCTCAGTGCAGAATTTGTCAAAATCCATTAGTGGAATTTGGCCCTTCCCAATAAAGGCAAAATTGGCAAAATTCAGTGGCAATCTTCTCCAAATTCTGCTTCAAATTCCACTTCAAATTCAGAAGCAAAATCTGCATCAGTTTTTGTCAAGCAGAAAAAAATCTGATTCAAATCCCATGTGGCTGAGCTTCAGAAAACAACAGTACCAGGCACAGCTACTACAAAATGCATAGGGATGTGCCTGGTAAAAAGACAGTCTGCTGATGTTGGGTGTTGGATACCCTTCCTCTTCATAGGCTGTGTTGTCACATTCACCTGTAAAAGGCTACTCAGCTCAGTACCATTCAAGCTGCATTAAACGGCTGATCATTGGGGGTGTGGGTATCAGACCCCAGGTGATCAGATATCGATGATTTATCCTAAAGTTTATTGTATGTCACAATATTAAACTCCCAGAAAACCTCTTCAAGAACCTATCCATGTGCAGCTACTTTGTGCTCTAGAGAAGAACCTACTATGTCTGTATATTACATAGACAACTCAATCATTTACAGACATTTAAATTTCTTTTAATCAGAGTTTATCCACGTGTTTTGTTATTATTTATGAATGATCAATCGTAATGATGTAGGGGAGAATACCTCCTTATTTTGGCAGGTATTGGAATATGCCATGTTTTTTTTTCTCATGGATTGCATATGCCTCTTTACATAAAAAGTCCTGCATGTCCGACTTTGTGTCTGACCAAAAAAAACGGCTTCTCGGCGCAGAGGCTGCAATCGGACACATGCGCATTGCTTTAAAAACTCATTGAAGTGAATTGAATTGGTTTTTAAACAAACCGTTTCAAACATTTCCCAATCCTTTCCCAATCCTTTTTTCTGACATTTAGGTCGGATTCATGGCGGACGGACTCTGGGCGCAAGTGTGAACCAACCCTAACTGATGTTAATTTGTCTGTTTTTTTAACTGATCCATTTAATGACACATTAGCATCAGTTAGTGTCCATTAGTGTCCGTTTTTATACTGTCCGTTTTAAAGCTTTATTTTTTCTTTCTGCTTTCTGAGCATGCGCAAAAAAAACGGATAGTAATAACGGACAGTATAACGGACACTGTCTATTACTGTCCGTTACCCATAGACTTTAATATTAAAAAATTACGGATGCTTGATGTCCATCATGAAACCGTTTTTTTTCATGGACACAAAAGTCCTGCATGTCGGGTTTTTTGTCAGCGGAAAAAAACGGACATGTGACGGATTTTGTGTATAACGGGCATTAATGGTCACTAATGGACACAAGATAAAATCCCATTAAAATGAATGGAAATTTTAACAGATTTGTGACAGTCCTACTAGAGTCCATTGCTAAAATCTTGTAACAGACAATAGCAATGGACACTACTGACGGTCATCAGCGGGAGAGTGAATGACCCCTTATATGTATATAAAAAAAAAAAAACTATAGGAGGCAAATAAAAAATATCATACTCCAACAAATCCAAATAATTCTAAAAATGTGAAAACTGATTTAAATTTAAGTCATTTAGATTTTTCTTTATTTAAGTCATTTTTTGATTTCTTTGTTTATTGTGCCATAGAGTTAATGGGCATCTACATTGTGTTTACTGTATCAGCTGTTGGCATTATTAGATTTTAGGTTAATCTATTGTACATTTCTAACACACTGTACTTCCAAAATAAAACCCTTTGTCTGAGAGACACAGACTCAGCAAATCCCTGTACTTTGTTATCTTAAATTGGTTCCAGCATCTGGAGCATGATTAATAGTATATGATGTTGACATGGCTTAATGGTTGTGTAGTCAACTGGTGCCGTCAGGGGGTACACTACAACTGAGCAAAGATGTATGGCTACATGAAGAAAATTATTTAAATGGGTTTAGAAAATAGCAGAAGGTCAGTATTAATGGATTGTCAGACTTGATAAGAGATGAAGCGTAAGCTATTATCTCTAAATACGCTGTATACTTTAGGGAGGAAGGTAAACATAAAAGTAAAAAAGCACAAAAAGGAGGTTGCCAAAAATAATGAACAGCTCTTTTTTTTCCTTTGAAATCTCTGTGTCGTGTAGTAAAGCTAAACTATACTAAGACATAGCCTCCCAGTGATAAATAGTGAATGTGACACCTTTATCATGTTTGTACATATGGTTATTTATAAAATGCTTTTGCCCTATTCAGTACCCGATTTATACCTCTGGTGTCCATCACTTTAGACTCCACCCATCAAGTAGGCCACAACTTGGCTCTCCCAGGGTGTCCTCCTCTTATTCCCACAACATTGTGAATGCCTACTTAGCATATCGATACACACGATTTACATATGACTGCACACTGTTCAGTCTATTCACATGTAAAATTTCCCTTCAGCAGGTTTCCATCCCCAGGGTCACCTATCCGCACAATTATAAAATTCTTCTCATTAAAAAAGTAGCAGATATTATCTGAGTGTTCTTGGTCAAACGTTCTTTGGCATTGCAAGTAAGTTTTATGTACTCTATATAAGAATCCTATAACTCAGAACATTTGGTTATACAGAGCTATTAAGGTCTTATGGATTAAATGAATTTATCGTATTTAGATTCAGCATAAATTAGCAAATATGAGAGTTTTATGGGGGTGTATAATTAAGTATAAATATATATTCTCTTTTTTTTTTTTTTTTTTTTGTAAGAAAGCCCATTTCATTCCATTCTTAAAAGATTGAGACAATGCAGGTATCATGTAAGGACAGCACTGCCATGAAAACCACCAAGAGATTTATAGCTATTCTGCAAGGCTTACCTTTACAATGACAAAAAGTACAACTCTTGCTAGCAGTTTTGACAAAAGATGAGACTCTGCAAATATCACCTAATAATAAAAACTTAAAAAACAGAGTTCGACAAGCACATTTGGCAGGAGTTTGCCCACAGTCCCTGAAGTTTAACATGATAGCGGTCTAATGGGCAATTATTATTTTAATTGCACTAGAGAATCATTCTACAGACCTCAGAAGTCAAAGCCTTACAATATCATTTACATTGACACATCATCAATTTTTTGCATAAAAAATTTAATGGAAGAACATTCATTTAAGAAGTTGTGTCTGTCCTGTACAATGGTGTCCTAGGCAGCCACCTACACTCCCTACCCCTACACAGTACACATCACCAAAATGACACTGTAAGGTATGGTTGTGGGAAGACTCCTCTGCAGCACTCAAGGCACTGAAAGAGTTGAAGATAAAATAAATGAGGCAATATACTTAAAAAAAATGCTGGAATAAAAGTAAAAATAAAACAAATGTATTCAACGCTTCAGTAAAACAAGAAAAGGCATTGGCAAAGCAACTTTACCATGAACACTGGTCTGTGTTCACACTGCTTGCTGGGCTACAAACTATTGGAACGCGCATAAAACGTACCACCAATTATAAAATCACTTTTTATAAATGAATAGTGCAGGTGAATATAAGAAACTTTGTATTATATCTTATTAAAGAAATCTGTTTTCTTCTCCACTTATCAGGCTGCTTTCCTCCTCCTTATGTGCACAGTCTGTTTACCTGTATAGAGTCTGTCTCCATACTAACCTCAGACACAGAAGCCTATAGAGCGGAGAGGGGGAGGAGGAGGCTGCTGTTGACTATTTAACTGATTTATATCCCCATTATGTGCAGTGGTAGAGCAATATCTTCAAGATATAGCATTGTCCAAAGAGATCTTTCACTCATAGTGTAGACTAAAGTTATTTGTTTGTCTTTTCCAACAGTCTCCTCCTCCTTCTCCCCTCTCCATAAACTTCTATATAACGCCAGGTTCACATCTCTGTTGGAGTCTATGACACCGCCACAGATTCCACCTAAAATCAGCAGAGAGAAAAGTCCTGCAGGGACTAAAACTGACCACATTTTAGTCTATGGGGTCCGGGCATGTCCAAGGGTAACCGCTTTTTAAGTGGACAGGCTCTCTATCTTTTGGGTCCCCATGTGGCCCCAAACAACAGAGACCCAAACGCTAGTTTGAACCTAGGGTCAGAAGTATCTCAGCTTGATAAGTGGAGAAGGAAACATATTTAAATACATTGGGGAATAAACTAAATCTAAGTATTAGACATTTTTAAATATGTCACCCTACTCACCATACAGCTTCCTGCTTTCCTGCTAATAGCGTACACCACGGCTCCTTCACTGACATCTTACACATGTGCTGGCTATCCGGCGTTACTATGTTCCCAGTATAGTCATTCCTTATTGTACTTTTCATGACCGAAAAACTCCTTGGCCAGTTCTTGCACAGTACTGTGGGGAATGACATGGCCATGGAGCACTACACATATGTGCAAGATTATAGTGAGGGAGTTGTGATGCAGACATAGCACTCAAGGCTGCCAGCAGGAATTTTGAGCTCCTTCCCACAGTATAATGTTTCACATGGTATATCATGCTCCGCAGTGCCCTCCACAGTATCAAATGCTCCCCTGAGCCCCCTATAGTGGCCCCACATGTTATATAACACTCCACACAGTATAATGCTCCCCAGAGCCCCAACACATTATAATACCTCTTAGTAGCCCCACACAGTATAGCAATATAATATGCCCCAGACAGTATAAAAGGCTCCCCACAGCTCCTCCCAGTATAATGCTCCCAGTGGCCCCACACAGTATAATATGCTATCCACAATGGCCTCACACAGTATAATATGCTCCCCAGAACCCAGCCCCCACCACAGTATAATATGCTTGGGGGCCCTGCCAAGTCTGCACATTCCCCCCCCCAACACCCTGAAGGCATGTGTCCAAAGGTGGATTCACCAGTACCCTGTTGGCCCAGTCCGAGTCTGTATCGGACATTATATTGTGTACTGTATAAATCGAGGGGGGGTTATACCATGTGGGAACCATGAAAAGGGGGCGCTATGCCATATGAGGGTGGGGGCCCAGTCTTTGTTAGTTATGCCCGTGCTAGGGGTATCTATTGCAGTGCACATATAGTATTACCAGCCATAATGAATTCAATGCAACAGTACCATCTACAATAATGGCAATACAATTGTGCAGGTCATAACTAGAGATGAACGAATCGAAGCTGCAGAAGTGGAATTCGATCCAAATTTCAGGAAATATCCAATTCACATTGAATCCGGTTTTCCTGATGCTTCGCGGTAATGAATATTTAGTAAGGACTTTTGTGACATCAGACGGTCACATGATATTCTCTAGTGATGTGATTGGGTAGGCGTGTCTTTGCTTGTTAGCAGATCCTTCCACATGAATAAAAGTTGTTCGTGCTGGAGATGGAGATGGAGAGAGCGAGAGAGAGAGAGAGAGAGAGAGAGAGAGAGAGAGAGAGAGAGAGAGAGAGAGAGAGAGAGAGAGAGAGAGAGACATGACCACGGCATCCAAGGGCTTCTGCCATTTTGCCGCCCACCCCGGTTCTCTGCAGACAGGAAATAGCAGTTTATTCGACGCAAATTAATTTGGATCGAATAGAATCATATCATGAAATTCGGCGAAGTTGCCGAATCGAATTTTTGAATACTTCGCTCATCTCTAGTCATAACCTTGTCAATACCATAGCATTAGCTATAGCAATCCATATACAATTGTGCCTGTCACATACAGAGAAGAAGCAGATATACCTCAGAAGTACATATGTTTACAACAGTTACATCTATAAGCATTGTTGAACTATAGATAATCTGTGCTGAGCTTAATGCCTATTATGCCTATTCACCTGGAACAACTGCTCGTTCCATTGACAAGCGCTCAGCTATCACAACAAATGTACACTCGGCAATAGTGCTGTACTCACATTTAGGTAAGTAGAGATCAGTGGTTCACCAATACCAGTTTGGATATCACGGTGTACCTCTCTGGAGTTTTTTTTCTCTTTACCCGCCATCAGTTTAATAAATTACTTTCATTATGTTTCGCAGACAATGGTATCTATTCTGCATAGTGCTTCTATTTAGAAATCTAATATCAAGGAATAAAAAATGTCATTGTTCATTGTATGTTCAGTGTATGCATGACAGTTACCATATTAATGGCATGCTATGTAGCACACTCTTTGTATAATACAGTATTATTTCATTACATCAATTCCTTATATTGTTATTTATGTGAAACTTTAAAGTGTAACTCCAACTTAAAAAAAAATTCACTGTGTTGGGTAGTAGGTGTTTACAGCAAGTGATCAGAGTAATATTATTAGTTACTAATATTTTTGACAGTAAAATTGGGACATTTAAAGGGGTCATCTGAACCCTCCAGCACTTTTCATACTGATGACCTATCCTGGGGGTTGGAAATAAGGCTAAGGCCTCACGTAACAAAAAAAAAAAAGCTGCAGAGAAAAAGTAGTGAAAATATATCACATTTTTCTCACATTATATTTCATTGTGTTTTTGCAGCGTTTTTCTCTACGTTTTTTTATACCCTTATTAAACCTGTAAGCAAAACGCTTGCGTTTTAACAGCTAAAATTGACATTCTGCATTTTTCAAAAAGAAAGCGTTTCCTCAGATGTTTTTTCCCGCAATATGGTATGAATAGCAAACATTTAATTCTTTTTGCTGGTACTGTAAAACGCAGCATTTTTTCTGCTGCGTTTTCGCAACGTGAGCCTTAGCATTAAACGACAGTGTAAATTGGCCATGTAACGGATGTTTTTTTAATGGCCATTACATGGCTGCATTAATTTCACTATTAATCAGGACTATTCATATGACCTATATTTTGACGGTCTGTTGTAACACTCGGCGTGCCCATGTGATGGCCTCAGTGGTGAACCCGGGCGCATGACATCACCAGGAGAGCGCCAGATGCCACAAGGAGGCCTAAAGGAGGTGAGGGGAGAGACCCCAGAATATAATAATGTCACTTCTGCTTCTATCTGAACTTGTTAGTCCCTGAAACAAATCAGGGACCCGAGCCACCCGATACCAATCTTGGGAGGTTCACCTTTCTCTACGCATAACACCCATCATTGCATCCACTACTGCCAGTAAATGATGTCACATATTATCTACTCCTTCTCACTGCATGTCTGGAAAATGCAACAAAGATCTCAATGAGTCAGTTCCAGTCTAATGCTGTCCATGTCCATGACTATGCTATAAAGCGTATCACTAAATGCTGTGAACAGAGGAGCGGCTCAGGCAGGATGGCGGCCCCCATAATCATGTACAGAAAATAGAATAAAAAATCTACAATCATAAAACAAATAGTGATAGATTTCACTATATGGTTTTCAGGGAAAAAAAATGTGGTGATGCATCCCCTTTAACTAGATGCTCGTGAGCCTACCATGTGCCATTTTAACCCCTTCCCAACATCCGCCATAATAGTACAGCGGATGCAGGGTGCTTAAATATGGCGGCCGCTCGGGACCTGAGCAGCCGCCATAGCCGCCAGGTTTCTGTTGTATTATACAGCAGACACCCGGTGCTAATGCCCGTGATCAGTGCCTGCAATGATTGCGGGCATTAACCCCTGCGCGGGCGCTGCCATTTTGCCGGGTATCGCCGGCAAAAAAAAAAAAAAAAAAAAAAAAAAAATTAAAGTTGAAATCACCCTCCTTTCCCTAGAACACATAAGAGAAGTTAAATACTGTGAAACACATTAGGTATCCCTGTGTCCGAAAACGCCCGGTCTATAAAAATATCACCCATACGGTAAACGCCGTAGCGGGGGAAAAAAAATCAAAAGTGCCAAACCGCCGTTTTTTCACAGTTTTGCCTCTGATAAAAATTTGAATAAAAAGTGATCAAAGCAATAGTAATTCCCCAAAATGGTATAACTAAAAAGTACACCTGGTCCTGCAAAAAAAGACGCCCTATGCATCCCAGTACACGGAAGGTTCAAAAATTTAAGGGTGTCAGAATATGGCGACTTTTAAAATATATATATTTTTGCACAGTTTTGGATTTTTGGTTAGGGGTTAAAATGTAAATAAAACCATATAAATTTGGTATCCCCGAATCGTACCGAAACATAGAATTCAGATGACATGTCATTTTAACTGTAAAGCAAACGCTGTAAAAACGGAGCCTGTAAGAAAGTCGCACAAATGTAATTTTTCTTCAAATCCACCTCATTCTGAATTTTTTTTCCAACTTCCCAGTACATTGTACAGAATAATAAATGGTAGCATCATGAAAAAAAAATTTGTCCCACAAACATTAAGACCTCATATGGCTCTGAGAACAGAAAAATAAAAAAGTTATTGGGTTTAGAAGGGAGGGAGTCAAAAACGAAAAATGTGACTGGTGGGAAGGGGTTAAAACTGGTTTCTCTGGTATATTTGGGCTACCTCAGGCACCAGGGCCTGGATGCAACTGCTACCTTTGCACCATATAGCTACACCCCAGCAGATTAGTTTTCTGAGGGTAACCCTGAGGATCCTCCTCTCAGGCTCACCTGCTATGGTCCCCACATCAATGAAGGAGGACGTATTGACCATGGATTCTAACTTGATTATAGAATAGAAATCATACTAGATGGCAGCTCGGGGCAAGATGGAATTAAACCAATAGCAAGATAACAATTATTACACTACAAAATAATGCAGCATACCCTGTACTACTGTGGTCATATTTCTGGAAAAATGGAGATATGACTATTTTCTTTCCAGCTCATTGGTAGCCCTACAACATGGCAACCAATTAATATATTACCTATTATAAGAAGAAAAGGACCAATGTTACACATCGAGATCAGACATTAAAATTTTTGCTTCATATTTTGCAAAGAACCCCAAATATAGCACTAGCAAAGGATGTATTATAGGTACTATTGTGTTTTGTATTGTTACATGTCACCAACTGGGGTACGGGAATATCTAATGGAAACACATAGATCTTACATGAAAGTAAACTATGACTTTGTAACTGTATCTATGGAAACCACCTATACTGTAAGATATATATTATTTACTGACTGAGAATCTGGGACTTGGGGCCTCAGGTTAGATGATATGTGTATGGACATGTTCTAAATATAACATAGAAGGAGGTGGATTTACTACATACAAATACATACTGTACCTTTGTGAAATGTACATAGGACAGGAGTAATGTTAGCATGTTACAATTTTTAATGCTTCTACTTTTTACAGGATTGTGTATTACTATTTTTTTTTTTTTATTTTCTTGCAGTACGTAGTTGTTCTAATATATGAAAGCCATATTGTAATGTTGAAGAATTTTTTTACAATATTCAAATTTTCTTACATTTGGGTTTTCATTACCTGTAATCCATAATCAACATTTACAGAAATAAAACACTTGAAATAGAACACTCTGTGTGTAAAGAATCTAGAAAATATAGGAGGTCACTTTTTTAATTTAATTACTGAAAGAAATAAACGTTTCAAAGATATTCTAATTTATTGAGATGTCCCTGTACATCTCTATTTACTGTTTGCACCATTCTTTTTATTCTATAATCTATTGTATTATGGGATGAATGTTCCCTGGGGGGGATAGGTTCTGTATACCGTACATGCTGTATTCCATCTGCGTGCTTGTTGGCACAATTTTTGGATAAATTATATATGTATGTATATTTATTATATTTTAAATAATAAATTTGATTACTATTTTCCTATATATGGAGTCTCTATAAATAGATTTTTTTTGGTTGGTTTCATTCTTATGTAGAAAAGCCAAAGTTTTTCAGCATAAAGTTTGCCCTTTGAAATGCATAGGGTAAGATACCCAGTGACAAACCACCACATCTCAATTCACACTGGCTAAGCTACCTCCATAACTCGCATAGACTTTAATGGAAAGTGCCATGTGCATGGGTGACCAACTGCTATACGTGGCTACCACAAAGATTCAGGTGATCCAAACAGGGGCGTAGTTATAGGAAGTATAGACCTAGTAATCACTACTGGCCCTGGAGTTTCAAGGGACCCAAAGGACTCTCTACAATATAATAAGAAACCAATATTATAGTTAGCACGTGGTAAGTGGTTATAAATTTTGTATTGGGTCCAGGATCTTCAAGTTACTGGGATCTTCAAATCTCTGGGAGCTCCATTTTTTTGCCTGGGAGTCTTCACCAATCCAGCCCTGTTATAAACAATATTAGTGTATCAGAATAGAAGAACTAGAAGCCACATTGAGACCATAAACCCCAGCAATGTTCAGCTTTATAGCAAATCTGCATAGTCGTCAGATTTATTGTTAGTCGCTTTCCAATTTTGTAGCAATAAGTGCTGTTTACCTGCCAAACCAGGCGGCCATTATCGATCAATTAGAAAAGCATTTCAATTTGCTATAAAACGCATGTTGGTGCATTTTTTTTGTCCATACTGCGAACGCACTGTGGTTGCTATGTGTGTATTCTACCTAAGCCATCAATGTCTCTCTGTTACCAATTAAGGAGAAATGTGTATTATTAACAACATGGAGCATATATATTCACTTTTTGTTTTGTAACATGCTTATGGTGGCGTGTGACTCTATTGCAAGATTTGCTAGCTGGCCCAATGATTACATAGAAATTCATTCCCACTGTGGTGCAGAGGGCTGTGTTATTTCCCTTACATAGCACATATACAGGCTGAGGCACTGCATCTTATCTTTGGTTCGGAGACCTGTTCTATATTGTGAGTGTCATTTATGTTGCTCATTATTTACCATGCCTTTAGTTGATCTTCTTGTCTCCAAGACCTTAGCAACAAGCATCGTGTTGGCATGGTGGGATATAACAGAACACATCACCTGCTCACAGAGCTGTCCTTCAAATTCCAAGCCACAGCTTCAAAACACACAAGCCGCCCCGATGTGCAAGGCATGCAACTTCTTAATTACCTTATTATTGTTTATTGTTTTCCCCCAGGAGTGGAGTATTGTGAAATATAATATACATACACACCTGGTACTGCTGGGCAGGGACACTCTCTATGCCCCATGTAAAATTATTTGGCTCTGAGACAGAAAAAAAAATGCCTTTCAAGGGTTTCCATGTCTCAGTGACATGTAGAGGGCACATTGCTTTGAGAAATGTCAAATCCAAAAGAATTCTGAAAAAAAATAAGTTTTATATATATATATATATATAAAAACACAAGATATATTTACAGTGTAGATCTGATTCCAAGAACAATATATATTTTAAGGACTTATCCTGTAATGAGCAGCTAAGTGTCTAGAGATGAGGTTGCAGGGAATTCATGATAATTCACCACAACATGGGAACAGGGAGCAATTTTAGATTGGCCAGAGGGAAATCTAAAATTATTGACTGTAGCGACAAAATAACATCCTTGAATAAAGTCCCCATGCTTTGCTCTGCAGTGTAGGGAAATAAAGTGTAAAGAAAATACAGTGGCAAGAGCTGGCACACACACATTTTATGGTTGTACGCTCGGACTGTCCTACAGGTGAGCAAGTAAATCCCTCGGTGAGCCCCTGAGTCAGATGGGCCCCTACTTCACCCTGGCATGGCACAGTATACTCACTGTACTTCATACAGATGCCCATTATACAGTATCTCAACCAGGCTGTGTGTCAGTTTAAGATACTGGATAAACTATTTTGGAATCTCCCCTTTTTATTTTTATATACTGTATTGGGTGGCTGAGATGACATCTAGGTGCAGAGTCGGGCCAATCATTATCCTTCCTACCTGGGCCCCATCTTCTCAATCACATTGTTTGGCCACCATCACCAGAGGTGTAACTTGAAGCTCCTGGGTCCCAATGCAAAATCTGTAATGTGTCTTCTACCTTCTGCCATTTAGAATAGTGGTATATTTTATATGGCAGAGGGACCTCAGAGGACCGCTTAAGGATCCAGGGCCCGGCAGTGACTGCTACTTCTCCACCCCCTATAGGTACTCCCCTGCCCACCACCAAGCGTCATCTTTCTGCCGCCTAAGGTCTGCTGCTGTGTGGGCACATATCCCTGGGTCACAGAACTAAGAGGGCCCTTGTTCAAGGCAAGAGCCAGGCAGCAGGATACTGACAGGGCCCCAAGATGGAAACAATTAGAGACAAGGACTAGGAAGCAAGTTACAGTGCCTTGCGAAAGTATTCGGCCCCCTTGAACTTTTCAACCTTTTGCCACATTTCAGGCTTCAAACATAAGGATATAAAATTTTAATTCTTTGGTGAAGAATCAAGAAGTGGGACACAATTGTGAAGTGGAACGAAATTTATTGGTTATTTTAAACTTTTGTAAAAAATAAAAAACTGAAAAGTGGGGTGTGCAATATTATTCGGCCCCTTTACTTTCAGTGCAGCAAACTCACTCCAGAAGTTCAGTGAGGATCTCTGAATGATCCAATGTTGTCCTAAATGATTAATGATAATAAATATAATCCACCTGTGTGTAATCAAGGAACACACCAGGCAGGTCCGTGACACTGTTGTGGAGAAGTTTAAAGCCGGATTTGGATACAAAAAGATTTCCCAAACTTTAAACATCCCAAGGAGCACTGTGCAAGCGATCATATTGAAATGGAAGGAGTATCAGACCACTGCAAATCTACCAAGACCCGGCCGTCCCTCTAAACTTTCATCTCAAACAAGGAGAAGACTGATCAGAGATGCAGCCAAGAGGGCCAAGATCACTCTGGATGAACTGCAGAGATCTACAGCTGAGGTGGGAGAGTCTGTCCATAGGACAACAATCAGTCGTACACTGCACAAATCTGGCCTTTATGGAAGAGTGGCAAGAAGAAAGCCATTTCTCAAAGATATCCATAAAAAGTCTCATTTAAAGTTTGCTACAAGCTACCTGGGAGACACACCAAACATGTGGAAGAAGGTGCTCTGGTCAGATGAAACCAAAATCAAACTTTTTGGCCACAATGCAAAACGATATGTTTGGCGTAAAAGCAACACAGCTCATCACCCTGAACACACCATCCCCACTGTCAAACATAGTGGTGGCAGCATCATGGTTTGGGCCTGCTTTTCTTCAGCAGGGACAGGGAAGATGGTTAAAATTGATGGGAAGATGGATGGAGCCAAATACAGGACCATTCTGGAAGAAAACCTGTTGGAGTCTGCAAAAGACCTGAGACTGGGACGGAGATTTATCTTCCAACAAGACAATGATCCCAAACATAAAGCAAAATCTACAATGGAATGGTTCACAAACAAACGTATCCAGGTGTTAGAATGGCCAAGTCAAAGTCCAGACCTGAATCCAATCGAGAATCTGTGGAAAGAGCTGAAAACTGCTGTTCACAAACGCTCTCCATCCAACCTCACTGAGCTCCAGCTGTTTTCCAAGGAAGAATGGGCAAGAATTTCAGTCTCTCGATGTGCAAAACTGATGGAGACATACCCCAAGCGACTTGCAGCTGTAATCGCAGCAAAAGGTGGCGCTACAAAGTATTAACTTAAGGGGGCCGAATAATTTGGCATGCCCCACTTTTCAGTTTTTTATTTTTTACAAAAGTTTAAAATATCCAATAAATTTCGTTCCACTTCACAATTGTGTCCCACTTGTTGATTCTTCACCAAAAAATTTAAATTTTATATCCTTATGTTTGAAGCCTGAAATGTGGCAAAAGGTTGAAAAGTTCAAGGGGGCCGAATACTTTCGCAAGGCATTGTACTACTGAAAAATAAATGTTGATGACATTGTAGGAATTTGTGAATGAGTGTCAGGTAATATTTGCATTTAGTTGTATAGTGGCACCCTAGTTTGACACTGCAGGGTTGGCCCGTCTCACTGAAATTGTCGGGTTCAGCTGATAATAAACTAATATTTATGGTCAGCTTCAGAATATTTAGGGAGTATGCAGACTATATAATTTATGGGGGGCCTCCCAACGGATGCTGTCGGAGTACAAGGAGGATTGGCAGTTAAATTTCAAGGCTCCACATTTTTGTTACAGCAGGTTTGCTGATGGCATCACTGCCAATCTCTGACATCTTATTTTCTAAAATGTTGAAAACTATGTTGCAAGTCATACATAGGATTTACTTAAGCGGGAGCAGATCCACTGCTAAATTCCAGCCTCCATCCCACTGCCTGACTTATAATGGGTCTATTGGTTCCATATTGGTTTCAGCTCCCGTCATGCATAAGACAGAATCTGCAACAGAAGCTCTGTATGAGGCCTCCGACACTAATGTGAACAAACCACAAGCTACTGAGCAGCTGGCTACAAACCAAGAGCAGAACTACCATAGCAGCTGTAGCGCTTGCTACGGGGCCCATGATATTAAGAGTCCTGGGTCTGGCCCCCTGATGCCCATTTCCAAAAGCAGATTTAGCCATAATTGTGTTGAGCTCCATGGATCAGGGGGCCCAACAGTAGTGGGTTATATTATGGCTTTAGCTCTAGGGGGAGCATAACACATTACATCCCAAAGCTAAACAACATTCAGACATCACATCTGATTGTTGTTCAGCATTTGGACAAAGCAGGTAGTAGCTGCATCTGGAAGTAGCAGGCTAAAGCCAAAGCAGAGGCAGGCCTGGACATTAGCAGATATCAATGAGTAACTATATAAGCAGTGATGTGTTGGAATAATCCAGTACATAGCAGCCTAATGTGCCACTGGGTGGGGGTCAATAAATGGGGCAATATAATGGGTGGGGGTATATAAAGAGGACAATATACTCTGTGGGGGCCAACAAATGGGACAATATACTGTTTGGGAACCAGTAAAAGGGCAATATACTGGGGGGGTAAATAAAGCGGGGAATATGCTGTGGAGGCCAATAAAGGGGGCATTATACTTTGTGGGGCCAGTAAATGGGGCATTATACTGTGTGGGGGCATTATACTGTGTGATACCATTAAAGGATCATTATACTGTGTGGGGGGCAGTAAAGGGGGTGTTATACTGTATGGGTACCAGTAAGGGGGGCCTTTATAATGTGTGGGGGTCCATAAAGGGGCATTATACTGTGTGGTTGCCAGTAAATGGACATTATACTGTGGGGGTGACAGTAAAGGGGGCAAATGTTGTATACACGTGGACAAAATTGTTGGTACCCCTCGTTTAATGAAAGAAAAACCTACATTGGTCACAGAAAAAACTTGAATCTGACAGACTGGAATTTGTCATCTACATGTTGACAAGCCACAAAGCTTCTGGGAGAATGTCCGATGGACAGATGAGACAAAAATAAAAATTTTTGGCAAGGCACGTCAGCTCTATGTTCACAGATGGAAAAATGAAGCATATCTTGAAAAGATCACTGTCCCTACTGTGAAACATGTAGGTGGCTCTGTTATGTTCTGGGGCTGCTTTGTTGCATCTGGCACAGGGCACAGGGCACAGGGCAAGGGATTCTAGAGAGAAATGTGCTGCCCAGTGTCAGAAAGCTTGGTCTCAGTCGCAGGTCATGGGTCTTGCAACAGGATAATGACCAAAAACACACAGTTAAAAACACCCAAGAATGGCTAAGAGGAAAACATTGGACTATTCTGAAGTGGCCTTCTATGAGCCCTGACCTAAATCCTATTGAGCATCTTTGGAAGGAGCTGAAACATGCCGTCTGGAAAAGGCACCCTTCAAACCCGAGACAACTGGAGCAGTTTGCTCATGAGGAGTGGCCAAAATACCTGCTGAGAGGTGCAGAAGTCTCGTTGACAGTTACAGAAATTGTTTGATTGCAGTGATTGCCTCAAAAGGTTGTGTAACAAAATATTACGTTAAGGTAACCATCATTTCTGTCCAGGCCTGTTTCATGAGTTTTCTTTTTAAAAAAATTCTGTTGAAGCATGGTTGAAAAGCAATGTCTGACTTTCATTTGTTCATTTTCATAGAATTTTTATAGATTATTACTTTTGTCAGATTCAAGTTATTTCTGTGACCATTGTAGGTTTTTCTTTCATTAAACGAGGGGTACCAACAATTTTGTCCACGTGTGTATATTGTAACTTCTGGTGTCTCAAGGGGTGGGGGGGTGCACAGTGGTGTAATTTCTGATTGCTGGGGCGTGGGCTCAGTCTTTCCCAGTTACTCCACTGCAACAAAAATTACTTTTGTCAGCATATTCTATAATAAAAAGTGCAAACAGAAGACAGAGATACAAAGTCAATACTGAAAACCAATATGGTTGCACTTTCTGTTGTAACTTTTGCTATAATGACTGCCAGACATAATTACAAAACTTTAACTATTTCTCTATTCTTTCTTTCACTCTAAATAGACAGTTTTGGGTGAAAATGCTCTCGATTTTACAAGCTTTTTTTTTTTATTATCTCCGGAGCAGATGTACATGTTTCAATATGCTTCTTCTCCTTTAGTCTGAGTAAAAGGGCTTCTTCCCACACACACACAAGTGGTGCAGGCCTCTGAGGCCGCTGTGCTGTGCTACTGCCTCACACTTACTCCATTTTAATGGGTGAGGTAATTTTGCTGAGGATGAGGTAAATGAGTGCCCTGGCCAGAAGCTGGAAGAGGTTACCAAGTGATCATCCATGTAAACATAAATACCATTCCCCGGGGACAATAGGAGACAGCTGTGTCTGTTGTTGTGCTGCTCTCAGAGCCTGGTACAGAAGAGCTCTTGGGAATTAACCCGCAGTCATTTAGGCTGTCTGGCTTCTTAAAGGGACCAGATTGCTTTGACTTGTCCCATATTACTTGGGCCTTTGTCATGTATTAGATAACTGTGCGCTCAATAGCTCTGAATGTTCCTGATAAGATAGTCATTACGTGTCACTTATTATATAGTCATCTTCATGACAATAGAAGGGGCACTTCAGAAAAAAAGTTTACCCACGTTGCCATCTGCAAATATAACAGCAATCCATCAATAGCACACAATATATCGTCCTCAAAGAAAATAATGGAAAAGTGAACTATTGTTTAAAGAAAGTTTTTACATACAACATATTTGGAATAATTTTTATTATCATTAACAAAAAAAAACAAAACAATGTCCATCCTTATAATTACATTAAAATATTACATACATTGTCATATATTACAATGAATTCACTGATGACTTACAATAATACTGAAATTTTGTAGTTTTCACTCCTACACCTACTGTAGAGATCACTTTTCAGCTTGTGTGGAAGGATAACTGAGCTGCAGTATGGTTGTGTGGCCACTGAATGTGATGTCACTGCTTGAGAAAAGGAAGTGGATACTCTTTTTTTCCAATGTCACATTTTTATTTGTTGATGTAGCCATAGTGGCTTGTTTTATACACTCACTTGTCATACTTATAGTACTGTCAGTTATGGGTACAGTAGTGGTGTCCTATTCAAGTCTATGGGATACCTTTGCAACACCAAAAACAGTTGATACTAAAAGCATGGTGAGGAGTGAGCAGTGCAATGCCTGGCATGCAAACAATGCCTGGCATGCAAACAATACAGCTGATCTGCAGGGTCCCGACAGTCAGATCCCTGCCAATCTAAAACTGATGGTGTATCTTAAGGATAGGCCATCAATTTTAAAAGGTGGATAACCCCATAAGGCTGAGGGCCCACGTTTCAGTAATGCATCTTTTTTTGGTGCAGATTTACCTGCAGTTTTTTGAGCCAAAGCCAAGAATGGTTACAAAAGGAATGGAAAATATATAGGAAGCTCTTATACTTCTACCTTCTGCTCAATCCACTCCTGGCTTTGGCTAGTAAAATCTGCAACAACAAAAAACTGCATTTCTGCAATGTGGGGCATCAGCCTAATGCTACAGTGATATAATCCAAGTCATTGTATATTGGTCTTGTAACATAATAAGCTCTCTCTTGGTACCGTAGCTAGAAGTTCTAGGTTGAATCTATCTAACATTGATTTCAGAAGTTTAGTATGATGTGTAATAGATAATTCTTTCAACTGAAATAAAGGGAAGTGCTCACCCCTTTAACAGCACCCTAGACAGCTGCCTCCTGTGCCTACCCCACCAACCATGATTCTCATGTGACACCATTCTTCATTTTTTTGTACACAACTGAGCAGACAACGTTAATAAGTTTATCAAGGGCAACAGAAATGTGAAGAAATGGAAATATTTCATTAGAGCGACTTTTCAGTTACACATCTTATTTATTTCTGATCTGTGACACAAGAGTTAACAATGTCGTGCACAGAACATCATGAATAAGTGAGGATATTTGCTTTGAGTTGGTAAATGGTAACAGTGTCACCTGAGGGATCATATTTACTGGAAGACGGCTAGTGAGTTACTGGAAAACAGAGAGGGGGTAGACAGATTTATCACAGGTAGAGGATTAAATATGAAAAGAAGGAGAAGTGACTCAGATTCTGGTTAGGAACTAATTAAATGTTCTCTGATCCCTTCGGGTGACTCAGTCCAGTCATTGCCTTGGTCTCTAAGACTGTGCTTCGCTCTGGCTGCTACTTATGAAGATCATGAGTCAGCAGATGTCTCACAACGCGCTCTCTATAACTACTGTCATATCAGATGTCCTGTCTGCATTCTGGACTCGCGTCTTTGTTCTCTGTTCTTCTCTATGAAATTGAAGTGAACTCATGTGAGATTACACAAATCTGCAGCAAGACGATTTTAAGGAAACAAAAGACACCTAATTATTTGGACTGACAGAGCGCCATAGGACAGATCAGAATATCTGAAATTCTATGCAGTTTTGTTAACAAGCAATTGTCTTCCATAACCCTCTGTAAGTGGTTTTGTATGGCTCCCTGTTGGATTGCATTTAGAAGCCTAACACGATGACATTCTGTTCTGTACAAGAAGAAGACTGGTGACACTCAGCCTTACCTAGATTTTAGGATATGTGTCTTATTGTTATGATCACTTCACACCTTATTAATATTTATTTTGCTATTGTTGGCAAACAATTATCCTTTGGCCTCCAGAATTTCATTCTTAACAATGTACAAAGCATTTATTAAAAGATAGGGAGGGTCATCTATTGTTAGAAGTCCCGTGGCAGTATATGGGAAAAAATGAGAATGCGCAGCCACTTCTCCTGTTGCTGAAGCTGCGAGATCAGGGTCAGAGATCCCCATTCACACGATAGGTGTGAGTCAGACAGGTGGGAACTGTATCTATTGGACATTTATGGCATATCCTATCCTCAGTGGTCACATGCGACACATGTATGTGACTTTTGGGTGCATAACATCGCCTAGGAGGCTGGAAGAGGACCCAGAGGGAGTGCCAGATGTCACAAAGATGTCCAGGAGAGGTGACGGAAGGGAAGTACAACTGGTTGTTATTTTTCAAAACCTCTCCTGGGCCTCCACTTATTATTCTCTGGAACCAGAAACTTTTGGAAAATTTGTGTTGAATCTAGTTCAACTTGACCCAGTTCGCTCATCAATAATATTGGCCCTGATTGTGTGTTAGACATGCATACAAGTTCCATCATATTTTGCATCAGATTTGGGGCATTTTGTTGTATTTCTGGAATAAAATAACACATCTAGGGGTGCAGGGGTAGCAGTTAATGTCAAGCCCTGGTGGCTTAGGGGGCCCAAATGTCTCAGTACACCATAATAAGAGACCTATATGATATCCTGCTCATGGTAAATGGAGGCTCTATTACAGATATTGCATCAGGGCCCAGGCGCTTTTTGTTACACCTCTGCCATTCGACATGTTATGGAGATATAAAGGCACATAAAAAAGGATTGTCTTAAGGCAGCCACATTAAAGAACAAGGTCCCTGTCTCCTATATCATCCATGCAAATCCTTAAAAACCAAATAAAGGAATACTTAATCTAGAAATTAATGATACAATTCAACATCAGTTTAACAAACTTTTTGTCCTACGCTGCAACCCAGATGGAGGAGACCGGAGGATGGGAGTAGTGGTGGTGGATGCTGTGCCACCTAGCAGGCCGAGCACACTCACCAACCACTCCAGTCCCACTCCTGGGCCGGACAAAGTCGAGGGGGGTACTGCAGCACTACCAGATGGTGGTGGTAGTAGTTCTTTCCCCCGGGGCACTTCCAGTTGGAGAGGGGGACCTCTCCTCTCTGAGACGGTGTGGTGTTGGCTGGAAGGGCCCTGATGGTGATGCAGGCACGACTCAGGAGTCAGCGGTGCAGGTAAACCAGAACAGCCTTTATTTGGCAACAGGAACAAAACGTAACAGAAGCTTTCAAATGGGGGTAGTAGTTCTACAGTGTCCAACCCCCAGCCTTGGTTCTAGGAGGGTGCCCAGGGATGATACAGGCTCTGCAGTATAGTTCTCCACTATTCCTTCTCTCATGCCTCTCCCAGACAGATATACAGTATGAGGATGGAGTCACAGGGAGTCCTGACAGGGATCTGGTTACCTGTAGACTAGGCCCGAAAGTAGTTCTTCTGTCAGGGTCCTCTCCTGCTCCTCCTGGCACGGCACCGAAAAATGTCCAAAGCTTAGACACCTTCTCCCCTTTGCTCAGGGCTGTCTCTGGATGAGCCTGGGGCTGATTATATCCCTCCTGGGGCTGTGAAGGCAACCATTGACTCTCAAGTTAACTGCACACACAAGACTGAGGAGACCAACCATTGCCAGGGAGACGAGGTCTCTCTACAACCCCACCCAGTGACCTGTGATAGGCCAGGGCTAAACCAAGGCTAGGTTTTGAACACTGCAGGGGCAAAAATACAGGGAAAAGCTGCAAACGTACCAACATAAAACCCAGAGGCACAAAGACAAACAATAAAAAGCAGCATTCTCTGGGATGCTGCACTACTCCAGCCAGTTGTCTTGCAGCCAGAGATGGGACATGGCTGAGCTCCAGAGACATTTAGAGAGGTTCTTATATATTTTCAGCTTTAACTGTAAGGCTAGGAAAAATACAAGCAAGGGAAAAGAGAAAATGAAAAGAGGTACTGTATATTTCTTTTACATCTTTTTGCATTTCTGTTTTTTTTTTTAATTAAGTGTTTTTTACATGCCCCAGATCCTGCTCCATTCTGCCTTGTCGTCCTCCTCTAGACACTTCTTTGCGGGTCAAACTGGCCCACCAGGGAACCGGTGAATCCCCGGGTGGGCCCCGTGCCTTTAGGGTGCACTACCGGACCTCCACTGCCATTTTATTTTTTGATAGGCAGTGGAGGTGCAGTTAGGCCCCCATTCACTTACATCTCCGCGCTCCAGGCCAGGGCTCACTGTGCATCACACATCACGTCACGATGACGTAATGTGCGATGCACAGGTCCCATGCTGCTGCGGGAAGAGGACAGGCCACGAGCAGGAGCGGGGTGAGGTAAGTGATGCTGCCAGGTTCTCCCCGGTTTTGTGATCGGGTTTTAGTAACCGTCTGTTTTGCGATCCGGTTACTAAAACCGGATCGCAAAACCGGGGAGAAGTTGCGCCGCCGATCCAGTTCTGATACCTAACTGTTCTCCAGCGCCTCCTGCTTCTTCCTGCTCCAGGCGCACATGATGTTATATCAGTGCGCCTTGAGCAAGAAGGAGCGGGACCGGGAGCAGACAGGTAAGTAATCACCCAAAACTGCTATACGGGGGACCAATGAAAGGGCTACTGTATGGGCCAGTGGCCCCTTCACTATTCCCCCCATATAGTGGCCCCTACACTATTCCCCCCCCATATAGTGGCCCCTGCACTATTCTCCCCCTCATACAGTGGTCCCTGCACTATTCTCCCCCCCCATACAGTGGCCCCTGCACTATTCTCCCCCCATACAGTGGTCCCTGCACTATTCTCCCTCCCATACAGTTGCCCCTGCACTATTCTCCCCCCATACAGTGGTCCCTGCACTATTCTTCCTCCCATACAGTTGCCCCTGCACTATTCTCCCCCCATACAGTGGTCCCTGCACTATTCTTCCTCCCATACAGTTGCCCCTGCACTATTCTCCCCCCATACAGTTGCCCCTGCACTATTCTCCCCCCATACAGTGGTCCCTGCACTATTCTTCCTCCCATACAGTTGCCCCTGCACTATTCTCCCCCCATACAGTTGCCCCTGCACTATTCCCCCCTACAGTGGCCCCTGCACTACTGCACTATTCTCCCCCCCATACAGTGACCCCTGCACTATTCTCCCCCCCATACAGTGGTCCTTGTACTATTCTCCCCCCCCCCATACAGTGGCCCCTGCACTATTCTCCCCCCCCCCTATAGTAGCCCCTTTACTATTCCCCCCCCCCCCCCCATAGTGGCCCATTCACTATTTTTTTTTAATTAGGCCAGGGCAGGTGAAAAAAAAACCCAAAACTTACTCTTCTGTGCCCATTGTCTCCCAGCGTAGTTCGGTCCTGCAGCTCTGTTGTTTTCTTCCCACTGAACATGACTACCTGTGCCAGTGAGGACTTCCGGCAAAAGAAAACAGCGGAGCTGCAGGACCGGACCCTGCTGGGAAGACACCAGAGCACAGGGGACAGGTGGGTATGTTTTTTGTTGTTTTTTTTTTTTTTGGGGGGGGGGGTTTCACCTCCCCCAGACTAATAAAAAAATAAAAAAATTATGCTGGACAACCTCTATAAAGTGTGAGACATTAGGGGGGTATATTAAAGGGGTTGTCCAGGCAGAATTTTTTAGGATTTATCCTCAGGATAGGTCATAACTACCTGATCTGTTGGGGGCCAACCCCGGACCGATCAGCTGAACGGAGCCACTTCTTGCACCCGTCCTGTACACAATACATGGCTGGAAGCAGAAAGCTCTGCCCACTGTATATTAGCTTATTGAAGTCAGTAGGAGCTGAGCTGCAGTGAAGGCGCCGAGCTGCTGTAGAGTGAATGAAGCTTTCTGCTTCCAGCCCTGTGTTGTGTACAGAAGGGGCGCCGGAAGTGGCTCCGTACAGCTGATGGGGCCGTGTGTCAGCCCCCTAGCGATCAGGTATTTATGGTCTATCCTGAGGATAGGCCATAAAAAAAAAAGTTAACCCTGGACAACCCCATTAATATGCCCCACACAGTTTAAAGTACCCCCCACTGGATTTTAGCCTCCATCACTGCCCCCACACAATATCATGGCCCCATCATTGTTCCCCATACAGTATGGGGGACCAGTGTAGAGACCACTGTATTGGGGGCCATTAAAAAAATTTGACCCAGACAACCCCTTTAAAGAGGTTGTGCTACATTGGAGAGACCACTGTGGAGGCCAGGGAGGTGTAAAAAAAAAAAAAAAAAAAGCATACTCACCTGTTCCCAGCACCCTGTTTTCCCCTGCCTGTGTCTGTTCGGTCTCATGGCGGCACCTCATTTCTAGAAATCCTGTACTGAATTGGTCTTAGTGGTCACATGAGGTGCAGGACTCCCAGCAAGAAGGCGCCAGCACAAGACTGAATGGACACTGGCAGCGGACAACGAAGTATGCTTTTTTTTATTTATGTTTTTTTTTTTATTTATTTTTTTTTTTAAACCTCCTGCTCGCCACATGGGTTGCTCCAATTCCTTCGGGGCAACTGTGGGAGTCAGACACACTTGTTTGAGCTCCTGAGTCCAGAGGCTTAAGAAGCTTTTTTGGATACTTGGAGACCGATTATTGGGTGTGGTTTTCGGTCTTTTGTGTGTTACATACCGTAGCTCCGACTCCCTTCCCCGTGCGGAGGGGAGCCTTATCATGGAGCGTGGAGCTCCTGCCCCCCGGACCTTACAGGCGGGGGGCAGGAGAATGTCTGCCGACACAGCACCAGCAGAGCAGGGCAGGCGGAGGTCGCTGAGGCAGCAAGCCTCAATGAGAATGGCGACCGGGACAACAGCATTGGGAGCAGCATCAGGAGCAGCAGCAGCGACATTGGCGGCTGCAGCATCAGGAACAGCATCGGGAGCAGCGACGTCCGTAGAGCGGGCGATGCCGGCAGGAGTAGCGGTGGCGACAGGGGTGTCAGCAGTCTCGGCAGGTGGATCCGTGAAAACGGCAACATCAGCCACGGCGGTAACATCAGCGGCAGTGGCGGGTGAAGCCGGTCCGAAGGGGGCTATGGCCGCAGGATATGCGGTTCCCTCTGGAAGGGTCCCTGCAAGCAGTAGAAAAGAGACAAGCTTACCGTCATCGCTGCCGCAATCACCCGCAGGATGGGGCATCAGGAAGGCTGGAGAGGAAGTCGCCGTTTACAGCCGGAGGATCGAGGCGGTCCTGGAGGAATATGACCGAGCCCGGAGGTCCCTGTTCGCAATGAGTGGGGAGCTTCAGAGTGCTCGCGCCCGTAGCGACAGGGCCTCAAGGAAGGACCGCCCGGTTTTCAGTAAGCAGGTAAGGAGCCTGAAAAAACAAATAAAGGCCCTGGAAGCCAGGTGCACAGAGATTCTGGAGGGCGCGGGGCCGTTCAGAGAGAAGCTGCTGAACGATGACCGCTTCTTCCGCAAACAGCAGGAGCGGTTGTTGAAGGATGGCCCCGCGTCCTCAGACAGCTCGGGGAGAGGACGACTATTGTGAGTCAGACCTGGAGTCAGATGACAGCATGGCGGTACAGTATAGTCGGGCAGCCGTCCCTAGTAGCAGCAGCCTGATACCCACATATACACAGGCATCAGCGCCGGCAGTGAAACTGGAAGTCAGAATGACAAGACAGGAAGTCAGAATGACAGGACAGGAAGTGACGCAATCTCCCACACTCCCAGAGAACCAACCACTGCCCGAGACGGAGGAGGAGGAGGGTGGAGCCTCGGGAGAAGGCGGGAAGCTGATGAGGCAAATCTGCCAATTGGAGTCCCCGTCCAGAATGGACCAATTAGCATTCAGCTTGTCAGATTTGGACGGGGAGGAGGAGGGAAAAGGAACCAAGACCAGGAAGAAGGCAAGGAAGGAAAAAAAAAGAGTAATAGAGACATTTAAATTTGTCAGGTCGTTGCCTGGGGAGCATCGTGCCGGGACCTCAGCCCAGGTTGCGATGCCTCCAGGAGAGAAAAGGGAGGCGCAGGCACCTCGGGTCACGCCAAGTGGCGGGGTGCCCGGGGTGCCAGCAGTCAAAATGGCGCCTGATAGTACCTTTCAGGTGGTGGCGGACAAGGAGCTCATGGTTGCAGACAAGGCGCTCATAGTTGCGGACAAGGGCAAAGGCAAAGAAGCCCCCCCTGCGGAGGGGAGTGGCGTAGGGAAACCTCCCTCCCTGGTAGGAGGTTTTAAAATATCGATGGCTTCCCCCCAGAGTAAGGTGTAGGAAAGGGGGAGTGGCAGGTGGGCGTGGCTCATCCTCCTCCAGTGCTGATGAAGCCGGTGATGCGGAGGTCACTTCCGGGGCTAAGGGGGCGTGTCCTCCTACAACATCAGGTGCCGGGGTGACTGTGGATGCGGAGGCCGAGGTAAAAGCGGGGAAGCCATCAGCGAGTGGTGCAGCCGGCCCCGCTGTAAGAAGGAAGACTGCAGGTGTGAATGATGGACGAGTGGAGAAGCTAGTTAAGCAGACAGGTAAGGTAAAGGGGAAAGCGGGTGGGACAAAAGGGGTAATTAGTAGTATTCCTGAAGAAGGTGGTGTAGTATGCATGGGGGTCCAAGAGCCTGTAGTCGGGGAGGCTGCGGGAGGAGGGGCTATTACCATTGCTGCTAAAAAAAGTGTTTCTACTGCTGGTAATATTTCAGTTGTGGCCCCTGTTGTTTCTGGTATTTCTGCTGTTGTCCCTGCTGTTGTCCCTGCTGTTGTCCCTGCTGTTGTCCCTGCTGTTGTTTCTGCTGCTGTTCCTGATGCTGTTCCTGATGCTGTCGTTGCTCCTGTTGTTACTCCTGTCACTGCTCCTGATATTGTTGCTCCTGTTGTCCTCTCTGCCGCTGTTCCTTCTGCTGCAGTTGGAGTGACCCGGTCCGCGGCGGCTATGCCAGGGCGGACTGTTGCCGCCTCTGGTGCTCCGGTTGCCGTGGCTGGGCTAAGTAGTTCTGCGGGGGTCCCTGGGAGTGGCGCTGGTACTCCGGCAGCGGAGGTTGCTGCGGCCTCCGGGCCCCCACGCTCCTATGCCAGCGTCGCTTCTGGGGCCCCTGGGGGTGCATCATGTCTTCCGCCCGGCTCCAGGGACGGCAATTTGCAACGGCAGCTCCTGGAGGCTTTACGGGCGGGCCAGTCCACAATGACCATAGATGGGCAGTCGAGAGACCTTAGGTTCTGGATCGAGCGTTTTGGCCTAGGGAAGTTCCGAGAGGAAGGAGGTGAAACCAGATGGACTCTCCCTACACCCGGGCGTAGGGGGCCGACACGGAGGAACGTGGCCCGTCTCGTGTGGGGGGGGGGAGCCGGCCCTTGTCCCCAGAGGAGGGGGGTCGTGGAACTCCTACTCGGGATGGGTTTCAGGGCAAGCGACATCTTTGCCCTGATTCATCCTGTCGGCTCCTCAGAGTTTGACATCAGCTTTGTTACCCCGGAGGGCTTAGAAACCTTCTGGGGAAACTATAGGCTGGTGAAGGACGAGCCCGCCTGGCGTGACTTTATGGTGTGGGCGGTGTCACGCCAGGATAACATTAAGAAAGTGACCGTTTTAACTCGTAACGAGTCACTTTCTTATATGGACATCATGACCTGGCTGAACAGGTTTGGGGAGGTCAAGGACTTCCCAAAGAAAAATCTCGACGAGTTCGGGATATGGTCGGGGGCCTGGACCTTCATGGTCAAATTGCGACACGAGGATAACTCGGTGATGCATATCCCGTCCTCAACCTTCCTTGGGAAAGACAGGATCCTTGTCTTCTACCAGGGGCAGCCAAAACTCTGTCACAGGTGCGGTGACCCCTCACACTTGAGCGCCTCCTGCCGTGTGCAGAAGTGCGCCATGTGTGGGGAGGTGGGCCATCTCGCGGCGACCTGTGGCAGGGTGCGTTGCCACCTGTGTGGTGTCCTTGGGCACCCGATCGGGGCGTGTCCACGGTCTTTCGCCAACACCACCCTTCGGCAAGCGGGAGCAGTTGAGGAGGCTGTCCCTGCTGCGGAGGGGGTGAGTGGGGGAGGAGAGACTAGTCTGCCAAGGCAAAGGGAGAAGGCCCAGCCACCATCAAGGGCAAGGAGGCGCGAGAGGAGGAGGGAGCAGAGGGAGGGAGTTATGTGCCTTCCTTCTGCCCCTGGCTCTGCTGGGCCAGATCCTGATGCCGAGGCAGCAGTGGGCACGACCCTGGTTGAGGAGATGAAGAGACTGCAGAGGGAGGAAGAGGCTGACCAGTCGTCTTCTTCTCAGTACGTCAGTGCTGGGGAGGGAGAGACGGTCAAGCGGAGAAAGTCACCGAGTAAAGTGAGGGCAAAAACATCTGCCCCCCCCCCCCGACGAAGGAACGCAGACTCGACGGCCCTCTAGTGGTAGGTCCCAACCGGTACCAATCCCTCTGTGAGGATGCGTCGGCCTCAGGGGAGGCTTCAGAGGGAGAGGTGGAGCCGTCAGGGGCTGCTGAGTCTCCCTCCGGGAGGGGCCCCCTGCCCTCTGGGGGGGGAGGCTGGCCTGGAGCCTGGAGGAGGAGATGATGCACCCAGGGCCGAAGTTGCTACTGTCTCTGCGACCACTGTAACTCCTCAGGGAGAAGTTGCGGGGGAGGTCCATCCCTCCTCTGGCCAAACCGCACCGGGGGAGGTGATGGACCAATCCCAATGTAAGAAGAGGACCCGAAAGACGAGGAGAAGTCGCGGGTCCTCTTCAGACTCATCTAGGGGTGGTGGTGATAGGAGGAAAGGGGGTGGGAAGCTGAAGGTCATTGAGCTCAATCGGTCTTAATGGCAGTCCCCTCTCCACTGACGCTGGCCACCATTAATGTGGCCAGCATTAAGTCTGATACGGCTAGGTTTGCAGCCTTTGATTTTCTTGGCTGGGTTGAAGCTGACATTTTGTTTTTGCAGGAGACCAGGCTCTGTACTCTATCAGAGATAAACAGAGCAAGGAGGGAGTGGCGCAGGGGGCCCTCCTACTGGTCTCTTGCGGCTGAGCCGTATAGTGGAGTGGCGGTGCTTCTTACCGCAGAGGTGAAATGCCAGCGACTGATCGAGCTCGAAATGGGAAGGTGCCTAGTCTTAGACGTCTTCATGAAGGGGCAAAGCCTGCGCCTCATTAACATCTACGGTCCCCAGACAAAGTGGGACCGTAAAAGCCTCTTTATGAAGATTAAGCCTTTTCTTTTTACGGGCAAACAAGTCATCTTTGGTGGGGATTTTAATACCATAACTAGACCCCAAGACCGAGGAGGTACCAGAGATAGACTGCCCTATGATGGCGCCGCGTTAAATAGAATAGTGAGTGAAGCTCGCCTGGAGGATATCCACATCAGGCATTCCCCAGGTCACCGTGGGTTCACCTTTCAGAGAGGTAGTGTTAGGTCTAGGATAGATAGGTTTTTTTTGAAGGAGAATTCCGTCACCACCCCTGTGTCCGTGGTGGAGGTGGAGTTCTTCGATCACTGTCTAATTTTGTTTTCTTTGAATATTTCAGAGACCCTCCGGAGAGGAAGAGGTTTGTGGAGGCTGAATTCGTCACTCCTTGAGGAGGCAGCTGTAAGACAAGCCTTTGAGGAGTTTCTTCAGGATCAGGTACTATTACTGGGTCTTGAAGGTACTAGGTCAGAGTGGTGGGAGATATTCAAAAAAAAGGGTGGCGGGATTTTTCCGCCGGCTCTCAAGCCTCAGGTCACTGGACATGTACCGCATGTACACTGCACTGAGGAAGAGACTTGGACATCTGGTCTCGACCGGAGGTAGCCAGGAGGATATCTCCGGTGTGAAGGCTTTGCTCAAAAGGTGTCAGTACGATAGGCACGCATCTTTGGTTCTTGAGAGGGATTTCGGGAAATACCGCTCGCCCGACCCCTACAGGAACTGTAAGATGTCAGTGACTTGTAAGACAGTAACAGGCCTGATTGACAGTACAGGATCCCTGACAAGATCCAGGTCAGGGATCTTGGAGGTCGTCAGGTCTTTCTACTCGAACCTTTTGGCAAAGAAGGAACTGAATCGGGATCGGATTTCAGGTTTCTTGGCTGAAGCCATTCCTGAGTCAGCAGAAGACCCTTCTCTTGGTGTTTTGATAGAACCTATAAGGGAAGAGGAAGTCGTCAGGGCTATTGAGGGTCTTGCCCTCAAGAAGTCACCTGGCCCAGATGGCTTAACATCTGAGTTCTATCGGACCTTTAAAGGAGCTTTGGCTCCCCTCTTGACTGAGGTGCTTAATGAGTGTCTATCCTCGGGCACTCTGCCGAAGTCAATGAGGAGGTCCGCCCTTATAGTTCTGTCAAAGGGTAAGGATCCGAGCCATATTGAGAACTGGCGGCCCATAGCACTTCTCAATACGGACCGAAAGATTCTGGCGAAGGTACTTTTCAATCGGCTGGTACAGTTTGCGCCCCGGCTCCTTTCGCCGGCTCAGCACTGCTCTGTTCCCGGTCGTAGCACCTTAAGTGCGGTCCTGAGTGTCAGGGAGGCTGTGGAGCAGAGTAGGGCAGGTCGGTGGAAGGGGTACTTGCTGTCCCTAGATCAGGCTAAGGCTTTTGACAGGGTGAATCATGACTATTTGTGGTCAACTCTCTCGAGGTATGGCCTGCCTGGGGGGTTCATTCAGTGGCTGCAGACCTTATACGCTGGGGCTGAGTCTTTCCCACTTGTGAATGGGTGGGTTGGTCGTCCTTTTGAGGTGGGGTCGGGCGTCCGACAGGGATGTCCCTTGAGCCCGCTACTGTATGTGTTCGCCATTGATCCCCTGATTAGGCGGATTAATGGTGGGCCGGTGGCGGGAGTCAGGATGGACCTGGAGGGCACCGGCTCCCCTTTGAGGACAGTAGCCTACGCGGATGATGTCACCGTTCTTGTCTCGTCACGGGAGGAGCTTGAATGGGTGATGTCTGAAGTGGACAGTTACTCGGAGGCTTCCGGATCAGCTGTAAACAGGAATAAATGTGGAAGCCTCTGGCTGGGAGGGGGGAGAGCCTGGTTTTTCTCTCCCGGACACCCTCCCAGAACCCCAGGGGTCTGTAAAGATCTTAGGTATCCATTTTGGCCAGGGTGATTACCCACTCCAAAATTGGGAAGGTAGGCTTAAGGATGTCGCCCAGAGAGTTGATTGCTGGAAGGGTTGGTCTTTGACCCTGAGAGAAAGGGTTCATCTTGCCAAAGCCTTCCTGCTCCCGTTGGTGATCTATCTAGGTAGCGTCTGTGCCTTGCCAGAGTCTTGTTGGAGTAGGATCTGTTGCCTGTTCTTCCAACTGTTATGGGGGAACAGGCTCAACCTAATCAGGAGGGAGGTTACATACCGCACAAGGAGGCTAGGGGGGTTAAATATGGTTAACCCCGTGGTGTTCTTAATGAACACCTTTCTTAAGATCAATTTACCAAACCTCTCCTCCGAGGGGGCTCCTTCGTGGGTAGCCTCCTGCCAGGGGTGGTTTCGGCCCTTCTTCCAGAAATGGGAGTCAGGAGGGCAAGTGAAAGATCTTCGTGCACCCCATGGATATCTCCCGGCCTATGCTTCCCTGGTCCTGAAAGTGATTCGTCGGTGGGGTCTGGGGGCGTGGGAGATCAGGACTCAGTCAAGACGTTTTCTTGACGACAAGGTCCTGTTGACCCGCTTCCAGAAGCCTCTGGCGCTCAAAGATTGCCCAGGAGAAACCTTAGAGGGAGGGTTGCGTTTTCTTAACTCCAAAAGGTTTCCTCGGAAGTTTTGGGATCTGACCTGGCGCTGCCTCCTAGGTAAGTTATATGTGAGGGGGAACTTGAAGTACCGGAACTCCGACGAGCGAGGCTGCCCTCGGGAGGAGTGTGGCGACATGCTGGAAAGCATGGAGCACTTCCTGCTTCAGTGCCCCTTCAATATAAGGGTTTGCAAATTGGTGGGGACCTCCACCGGTTGGCTGCGGCTGGCTGGCCTTTCCTACGCCGAGTGGGCCTATGGGGCATTCAAACACCCGGAGGGCAGGGACTGCCAAACACTTTTTGTAGTTAGTGCAGTGGTCAGGTTTCACCTATGGTCAGCACGGTGTTTAGTATCGACGAGAGGCAAAATCCTCCCAGAGGTGGAGGTGGTTAAAAACATCATGGTGGACCTGGTGAGGGTGCGCTCTCGGGAGTACGAGGGGCTGGGCGCAGAAAGGGCTGGTACCCTCTGGAGGGGGTTCACTTTTTCTGTTCCCTGAGGGTTAGATAAGGGATTTAAAGTAGGTTAGTTAGGTTAGGGCCAGATAGGGATAGGTAGGGCAAGGTTTGCACGAGGGGTGGGGTTTATTATTTTCTGATAGGGAGGGACAGGTAGGGACAGGGTAGGGACAGAATGATAGATAGGGATATAGCGGTAGGGCGAGTAGACAGGGACAGGCCTCCTGTGCTCTCTTCCTGGTGGAGGGCTGGCGTGTCACCACATAGGCATTTTTGTTTTGGAAATCAGATGGAAGGGTAAGAGGCTTGAGGATAACCGACCCTAGGCCCATGGGAGGTTCATGGGAGGGAGGGTAATCTTAACAGGTTATGTAGGATGGTGGGTTATGTAGGATGGTGGGTTTTGTTGCTTGTCTGGTATTGATTTGTCTGGTACTTGTTGTTTGTTGTTGTTGTCGTTTGTCATGTTTTGTGCCCGTTTTCCCATTTTCCATTTTTCCATATCCCATATTCATTTCCATTTCCATTTTTTTTTTCCATATCCCATTTTCATTTTCCATATTCCATTTCATAATTCCATTTTAGTAGTTAAGGTTTTTTTTAGGGGGGTAGGTTGTTTGGGAGGGGGGTTTCTTTTTGGGGGTGGAGGGTTTGGTTTATAGGTTTTCGTGTGCCCGGCCTGGCTCTGGACTATGCGGACATGAGAGGACATGAGGCGGAGAGCCAGGTCGGGGTTTCAGGGTCTCGGTGGTGGGTGGTGCCAGCATCAGGACTATGCGGACATGGGAGGACATGGGGGCGTGGTGCTGGCCGGGTGTGGTGAAGGGGAAAAAAAAAAAAAAAAAAAAAAATTTCATAGTAAGTTTCAGTTGGGGTTTATTATTGTTATATGTTTTTGTTATATATTTCATTGTACATCGCTCATTTTGGGTTTTTTTTCTTTGTTTTTAGGATAGCTAGAGTTTTGACTGACGGATGGCTGAAGAAGAATGAAAGGCGGAGTGAAAGGCAGAATGAAAGGCGGAGTGAAAGGCGGAATGAAAGACAGAATGGATGGGGGCTGGTTTGCGCATGTTTTTGGGTTTTTAATTTTGTCTTGATGTTTTCTTGTATTTGATGTTATTTATGCTATGTTTTGGATTTATGTATTGTCTCTGTTTATGGTTTTTGTATGGTATTTTTCATATGTGACAGTGTTTGTGAACTTTTTCTACTTTTATAATAAAATAGTTCCAATTCCTGGACAACCTCTTTAAATGATTTATCCATCTTTCTAATATTGATTGTCCTTAGGATAGGCCATCAATGTTACATCTGCGGGGGTAAAACAGCCAGGACCTCTGTAGATCAGCTATTCCAGGACAATGCGGCTACAGGTAATGGTAACAATTCTAGGAGCCACGCTGTTCACTTGCCATACAGTGGCAAGAGTGTAGTTTAGTTTAGTTGTAGTTTAGGTAGTGCAGTGGTGCACATCTTATGGCAGGTGAGCAGTATGGCTCCTGACATGTTATTTTCTTTAGCCACCCTGTCTCGGTACCGCTGATCTGCAGGGGTCCTGGCGGTGGGCCCCTAAAAACAATTCCACTGGTGGGCCCTAGACATCTCAGTCCGACACTGATTCTTTGCTCCACTGAGCATTGGGTTGTGGCAACAACCAGGCGCTCACCAATCACATCAACCATTGGGGTTACTTAGCCTCATTTGAGTTTGTGGTCCTCACAATCATACAGGTTGCATCTTACACTTAATCCCAGACACTAAACCTCTCAGATTTCCCAATAGACAACACTACTATACCGTTAGACCAGTCTGATATACTGCTATGTCAGCTCTACTAAACCACTCTACCATAATGCTGGCTCTCCTCCACCGAGTGACTACAGCTTGGCTTCATCACAGCATCTCTTCAACTCCACCACCATAAGTGCTGCCACAGCTTCAGCCAGTCTGCCACTTCTCTCCCACTTGTACTACATTACATGAACTCTGCTACTTACCCTGTTGCATCACCACAGTGAACAGATATTCTAAAGAAGAAACTTTTTCATGTTTGTAGCCACAAAGGATCTGTCCCATAATGTATTGTCAGTGGTTTAACAATACCTTCCTCCTGCTTTATAATAAAGGTTTCATCTTTCATTGCAATCTGATAAAGAAATCATTGATGTAGCAGCCATGATGTCCCTGCTGGTCTCTGTTTACATTACTTCACTGATGATGTGCTGCAACCATTGTAGCCATGATGTCAAGATGTCTGTCACATGATGGCTAAGGCCAGTGATTACCTGTATATTGTATTGGTTAGATGTAGAGATGAGCGAATCAAAGCTGCAGAAGTGGAATTTGATCAGAATTTCAGGAAATATTCGATTTGCATCGAATCTGAATTTCATCACGCTTCGTGGTAACGATTCACATTTAGTTCAAAATGGCTGCTCTACATGGGGCAAGGAACTCTGGAATTGCGGGATCACCCACAATGCCATGCATGCAGCCAACCAGCAGCCAGCCCTGTGATCTCACATCCCTTTAACCCCCATGTTTGACCGCTGCATCCAAGGTGTTAAATCCCCCGATTGGTTATGGAGCAGGGTGTTAGCTGTAATTGACAGCTAACACCCTGCTCCATAACCGATCCGGGTTTAACAACTTGGATGCAGCGTTCAAACATAACCGCAACATCCAAGGGTTTCCACCATTTTGCCGCCACACCGGCTCTCTGCTGCCAATAAATAGCTGTTTTTGGTACGCGATTCGCTACAATTTAATTCGGATCAAATAGAATCATATCGCGAAATTCGGCAAAGTTGCCAAATCAAATTTTTGAATACTTCGCTCATCTCTAGTTAGATGTATTCTAAAGACTAGCATTTATTTGCACATATTACCTTTCTACTAGCCTATTTTTTACAGAATTGTCCAACGAAATGGACCTCAAAGGAAACATATGATAATGTGTTACTAAGGAAGAGCCTTTCTTTCAGGTTTTCTGTATGCATTCACAAAGACACGCTACCTCCACTGTAGCTTCCCTCCAGCATGTACAGAAAATCCAGAGGTAAGCTGATGTCAGAATAGAGACACCCTGCATCCACTTGGTGTTCCAGGCACAGGACTGGACATGTAAACAGCTGGACAGAAAAATGTTGTAAGTAATGTTTTTTGAGATGGCTCCTGGCCAGGTGCCATTATGGGGTCCATTCTGACATCAGTGATCCTCTGTTTTTCTGTACCACACTGGAGGGAAACTACAATAAAGTTGGGCACATTAAGGATGGGGATAGGTAGCCTAGTTGTTATTTTGGTCCATAAGCAGCTATTATTGGACTTTAGATCAAATACTTGAATTCCCCTTAAAGGGATATTCCCATCTGGGACATTTTTGACATATATACAAATACCCAGACCCCATGTCACAGATGCAGTGAGAGGAAAAGTTTTTCCACAGGTTGATATATACTTAAATTAAAGAAAACCTCAGTAATGTTAGTAGGAGTGAATAAACATCTAATGTATTGTCCATTCCCACATTAGTTAGTCGTCCATTCGCATGCCTGATCCATTGTCCTCGAAGGAGGTAAGCTGCTGCCAAAGGTCTCTTTCTGGTCTGCCTGCCCAGAGTTAGGTTGCAACTGTTTGAAAGCAGGAACCCTTCTGTCGCAGAGAAGCTCAGAGAAGAGTGTGATCTCTATAAACGGATACATCTTTTGTGAGAAGACTTGGTTATGTTAAAGTGTCTGTTCTTGTGTCCGTGTCCTCCCTGCAAAACCTTACACTACATCTAAATGTGCAGATGCTTTTTTTTCACTTTTTAGAAATAAAAAAATGAAATGTTATTCTTACCCGGTAATGAGGAAAAAAAAGACAGTAACCATAATGGATAACATTAGAAGATATTGGTATTGCTATTAATAAACAGGAGTCTCCCTATTAATACGATTGATATCTCGCTATTCATTTTTCACTTGCTAAAAGAAATCTATAAGCAAGTGTGCACGGAAGCCTTGCTGAGCTGTAAGAACAGATGAGACTTTGCTGGTTGACGCCTGGTTCAGTAAAGGTATTTTTGATAGTAGGATTGTGGTGCCTGAGGCGAACAGCTCCCTTAGGTGAAATCATTGATGTCTGACTGGCTAATCATCACAAGTCAGGGGCTGTTTTTAGCTGTGATCACTACATAGAGGGGAATGTCCATTACAAAAAGAAATCCCTGTAGGTTCCCCATAGCTAGATGTATGTTTTGCCAAATGGATACTTTAAATGTATCTGCTTTTTTAAAGAATCATATTTTTTCAGAAAGTTTTTATGTGTTTTATTGAAATTCATAAATATTATAATACAGTATTAAAAAAAATGTACTGTATTGCCAATATGCTGATATCTTGTCACAGAGTTGTATTTCCTGAATATACATGTTATTTAATTTATTTATTTGCATTCTGAATTTTTATTAAAAATTTTTGGGAATAAAAAATGTAAGGGCAGGGAGACATGAAATACACAAAGATACCTTGGGAAATTAAATAATTTAATATCGATTCCTATTTCAGCCTGCAATGTTTCTTTCTATTCTTCAAATCTTTCTTGCACAGTGGGTGGCTGGGGTGCAGGAACAAAACTGTGTATGGGATATAGCAGTAAGGCAGTGATGTTTCCTCTTCATTCTCAGGATTGGTGGGGTCCAAGATTTTAACTGTAAATTTTCTGTGCAAAATCCACATTAAAAATCTGCAATTCATCCACAGCAAATCTTCTATGTGGGTAAATGGCCTGACAGCCGCAAGTTGTACAGAGCCATAATTTAGCTGGAAACATTGTGGCTCTATGCTGTATTATGGAGTTACCATTCCCTAGAATAACCCTGTAATGTGATGTTCAACTGTAAATGGAAGCACAACCCACAGCACGTGGCTCTGCAGTGTGCATCAGGCCTTATACCTTTGCTTGTTTGGGTCATGTGCTTCCCTAACTACCAGGGTAGCCAACATAGCAGCTGCAATAGGGCCTAATAAAAGGGGGCTCATATCCACTAAGACCTAAGATGCAATAACTGTGGATGATGGAAGGGGAGGTGGAAAACTAAATGTGGTTCCATTATGTTACTGGGACATTATAATGCCTACATGTGACATCATTATAATTACTTTCTTTATATGCTGTGATGTCACAGTGTACACAGTGATCTTTTTAATGTGTGCATTATTTCTGTGTTATAATCTCATAGTGGGCATTATCCCTGTACTGAGACATCACTGTGTATATTTTCTCTGTACTGTGACATCACTGTGTTTATTATTCCTGTGACATCACTGCGTGCATTACCTTTGTACTGTGACAACACTATGTGTATTATCCTGGTAGTGTGACATCATTGTGTGCATTATCTGTGCTGTAAAATCACTATATGCGTTATCTCTGTATGTAAAGTAGACTAAAATGCACTTTTTAAGTTCAGAACTTGCTTCTTAGGCCGGGGCTCCTCGTGGTGTAATTCCATTCACACAATTCCGGGGCTCCATGTCTAGCAAATCCCATCCACACATTGCAGAAAAATATGTGCAGCTGAAACGCTGCAATTTCCAAAACCATTGCAGCATGTCAATTATACCTACGGAAATGCTGGTGGTTTCCCTATAGGTATAATGGAAGCAGAAAGTCCGCAGAGGAAACCTCTGTGGACTTTCTGTGAAAAGAACTGCGGGAAAAACCCTGATGCGTTGCTGCTACTGTTTTTCCCATATCTCTTTTTTGCTGCGGCGCGCTACGTAGCCTTAGCCTTAAGGTGGTCTTAGAGTGGGGCTGTATTACAAGTTTTTCTATAGGACTCCATTGGCAATTTTGCTACATCTCCTTTTGTCATATGCTGATTTCACCATATGCATTGTAAGACTGAAGCTCCATGTTGTGAAAATGCAGCATTTTGGCCGCAGCAGAAACACAGTGGCAAAAAAACGCTGTGTTTTACAGTACCTGTAAAGTGAATGGAATTCTGGCTAATTCCATCAACACATTGCATCAAAAATTCTGCAGCGGAAAAGCTGCAATTTCAAAAACGCTTGCATTTTTTGAAAATCGCAGCATGTCAATTATACCTACGGAAACGCTGGCATTTTCCCTATAGGTATAATAAAGGCAGAAAGTTCACAGAGGAAAACTCTGTGAAAAAGCAATGGAAAATCCTGCGGAAAAAAATGTTATGAGTTTCCGCCGTGTTTTTTTCCTCAGTGTTTGTTTTGCTATGTGGGGCCTTAGCCTAAAAGGTGAAATTCACAAGAAAAAGTCGCAAAAGTATTGACTTGCCCTGTCTTTAAAATCTGCGCTGCATATCAATCTGCACACTGAAATATTTTTCATAGCATGTGGAAAGAAATTTATTAAAATTTCATTCACTTTGCTGCTACTATATTCTTCTACAGATTTTCCATCCACAAATTTGAATGGAATATCTGCAGCATTTCTGACATCTGGCATTGTCTGGATGTACCCTAAATTATGGCATCAAGGGATGAATAGGAAGGGCCACAAAGGCGCCCAAAATACTGTATGCCATGCTTTGTAGTGTATGTGACCGAAAGGAACACATCAAAGGAATGATTGGCAGAAAACTGTCAAAGCAAAAGCTTCGACTCTTGAAGCATTCAGCTTTTATCATTAGGGGAATCATGGGGATCATGAGGTCAGAGTGTAATAAAAGGTAAATATATGAAAATAAAAAAGACTACCGCTAGTGAATGCAATTAGCCACACCACTGTGTTATATAGTACACATGGAAGGGGTTAATTACGCCCCAGTTAATTGTCTGCTCCTGGTTTATTGCATTCTTAAGTACTCTTCCCTGGGAAGTTGTTAGAACACAAAGAGAAATTCCCAAGAAGACATAATAGCCTGAAATTTACAGTACTTAAAGGTCGAATGGAACAGCAGGGAGCTGAGGCATCCTCTTGTTGATAAGGTAAGAGGACAAGAAGGTAATCTACAAGATCTTTAAAAAAATCATTTTTAAATAGGGTCAGACCCCCCTTGGTCTTTACAGCCTTATCTTCAGCTATTCAAATGCTAAAAGAAGCATGATGGGGATTGATGAGAGTGCGTCCTGGGGGCAGGCTGGGGTCATCTGACAAAACCCGCTCCAGGGGATATATTATTGTACCTTAACCAGAGGGTGGAAGCAAATCACTGGAAAATGAGACACCTATTTTGACAGCATGTTTTAAAAAGATGATGAAAATGTCCAGTTTTAAAAATTCTTCTTATATATTCTCCAAACTACTGTTTGCTTGGTGCCAGGATTTATGTCACATTGCAGCGTGTAGCAGCACTTTCTATGCATATTTTTATTAGACATTATTTGTATAGTGCAAACATATTCTGTACAGCTGTATACAGGACATACACACGTGGACAAAATTGTTGGTACCCCTCGTTTAATGAAAGAAAAACCCACAATGGTCACAGAAATAACTTGAATCTGACAAAAGTAATAATATAAAAAAATTCTATGAAAATGACCAAATGAAAGTCAGACATTGCTTTTCAACCATGCTTCAACAGAATTTTTAAAAAAAGAAAACTCATGAAACAGGCCTGGACAGAAATGATGGTTCCCTTAACTTAATATTTTGTTGCACAACCTTTTGAGGCAATCACTGCAATCAAACCATTCCTGTAACGATTCCTGTGGCTTATGGTCACTGCTCATAAGCAAACTGCTCCAGTTGTCTCGGGTTTGAAGGGTGCCTTTTCCAGACGGCATGTTTCAGCTCCTTCCAAAGATGCTCAATAGGATTTAGGTCATGGCTCATAGAAGGCCACTTCTGAATAGTCCAATGTTTTCCTCTTAGCCATTCTTGGGTGTTTTGGGTCATTATCCTGTTGCAAGACCCATGACCTGTGACTGAGACCAAGCTTTCTGACACTGGGCAGCACATTTCTCACTAGAATCCCTTGATAATCTTGAGATTTCATTGTACCTTGCACACAAGATATTGTACCTTGCATACAAGACACCCTGTGCCAGATGCAGCAAAGCAGCCCCAGAACATAACAGAGCCTCCTCCATGTTTCACAGAAGGGACCGTGTTCTTTTTAAGATATGCTTCATTTTTCCATCTGTGAACATAGAGCTGATGTGCCTTGCCATAAATTTGATTTTTGTCTCATCTGTCCATAGAACATTCTCCCAGAAGCTTTGTGGCTTGTAAACATGTAGTTTGGCAAATTACTTTTGTCAAATTCAAGTTATTTCTGTGACCATTGTGGGTTTTTCTTTCATTAAACGAGGGGTACCAACAATTTTGCTCACGTGTGTATGTATAATCAGATGATCATTCAATGTGTATGGTTGTGTATCCACAATGGCAGGACTGGGCATATTGAATCTGAACATGCCCAATCTTTTTGTTCTCAGGGCAGATTAATTTTGGCAGGATTGGTCTAACAGTTAACTGGAGCAGATTTCACATGAAATAATGGCCGTGTAACATCAGGTTTTTTAACAGACGTCACACAGTAGCATTAAATTCAATGTCAGTAAATGGGGGCTATTCACATGACTGTTATTTTGACAATCCGTTGTAATGGACCATCAAAATATAGGTCATGTCTTTTTTTGCCTGTTTTCATGGTTCCCTGCATACACTGTAATGTATGGGGAATCTGTGAAAACGGCCACCCTGTGGTTGTAAGATGGATGTGAAAAGTGGACGTTTTTCATTATTGTTTTGATATTCGGTTGTCTGGAAGTAGCCTTACTAATCCTATCTGATAACTCAATATAAACCTAGAGTAGACAGGCTAAAAATGTGCCAAATTTATCACTTTCACTGATGCTACATGATAAATTCGGTGGAACTTTAGACAATTCTTTTTAACTTTACAACACCTATTGGTTGGCTCATACCAACATTTTGGGGCAATTTGACTCACATTGTGGAACCATATGTCATGTCCCTTTCTTGTTAAATCATGTTCCTTGTGACTGAGGTGCAAAAAGTGTCTAAAACACCTAAAATTGTGGTGTAAGGCATATAAGTTATTTTTGGTTGCAAATTGCTGCAGAATTCTAGTGCATTTTGATTGGTAAATTTGCGCCGTTGCTTTTATTTGCTATCATACATCAATAGCAGGCTTTCCTTTTTATTAGCCACTTGAAATTCTTCCCTCGAAATAGACTTCGAGATGAGCTATGATAATATTCGCTTCAACAGCAAAACATTGAATTTTAGGAAATTCAGAACATGCATTTTTATGTAGATATTTTGCATGAAGGATCTTTTTTAGTTATAGTTTCCATCAAATGTTATCTTCTTACCATAGATATTAGATTTTTGTTGACAGGTCATGTTGATTTTAACAGGATCTTTTGATAGTTTAATTTCCATTGTGGCCACATTCCTAGTACTGTCCTTGATGTCTCCAGTCAGTCCTTTATGACTTTGAGATATATGAAAAACAGTACTACTCTCCTTCTATTGTTGCAGCCATTTTTGGAAAAGTGACCACAGAAAGTGCAGCCATATTAGATCATCTTTTCCAGAAACTATTAAGAAAAACAGACATATCACTGAGCTTTTACGAAGTAATACCCCCATTATGAAGCAAGGGAAGCAAGGAGTGAACAGTGCATCAAGGTCTGAGGTGAAAGTCACAGCAGTATTCAAAGCTGTCATAACATATACTGTAGGACTGTATATATATATATATATATATATATATATATATATATATACACTACCATTATATATACATTACCATTATACTACACTACCATTAAAAAGTTTGGGGTCACCCTGACAATTTTGTGTTTTCCATGAAAACTCACACTTTTATTTATCAAATGAGTTGCAAAATGAATAGAAAATATAGTCAAGACATTGACAAGGTTAGAAATAATGATTTTTATTTGAAATAATAATTTTCTCCTTCAAACTTTGCTTTCGTCAAAGAATGCTCTATTTGCAGCAATTCCAGCATTACAGACCTTTGGCATTCTGTTAATTTGCTGAGGTAATCTGGAGAAGTTTCCCCCCATGCTTCCAGAAGCCCCTCCCACAAGTTGGATTGGCTTGATGGCCACTTTTTGCGTACCATACGGTCAAGCTGCTCCCACAACAGCTCAATGGGGTTGAGATCTGGTGACTGCGCTGGCCACTCCATTACAGATAGAATACCAGCTGCCTGCTTCTTCCCTAAATAGTTCTTGCATAATTTGGAGGTGTGCTTTGGGTCATTGTCCTGTTGTAGGGTGAAATTGGCTCCAATCAAGCGCTGTCCACAGGGTATGGCATGGCGTTGCAAAATGGAGTGATAGCCTTCCTTATTCAAAATCCCTTTTACCTTGTACAAATCTCCCACTTTACCAGCACCAGAGCAACCCCAGACCATCACATTACCTCCACCATGCTTGACAGATGGCGTCAAGCAATCTTCCAGCATCTTTTCAGTTGTTCTGTGTCTCACAAATGTTCTTCTGTGTGATCCAAACACCTCAAACTTCGATTCGTCTGTCCATAACACTTTTTTCAAATCTTCCTCCGTCCAATGTCTGTGTTCTTTTTCCCATATTATTCTTTTCCTTTTATTAGCCAGTCTCAGATATGGCTTTTTCTTGGTCACTCTGCCCTGAAGGCCAGCATCCCTGAGTCGCCTCTTCACTGCAGACGTTGACACTGTCGTTTTGCGGGTACTATTTAATGAAGCTGCCAGTTGAGGACCTGTGAGTCATCGATTTCTCAAACTAGAGACTCTAATGTACTTGTCTTGTTGCTCAGTTGTGCAGCGCGGCCTCCCACTTCTCTTTCTACTCTGGTTAGAGCCTGTTTGTGCTGTTTTCTGAAGGGAGTAGTACACACCGTTGTAGGAAATCTTCAGTTTCTTGGCAATTTCTCGCATGGAATAGCCTTCATTTCTAAGAACAGGAATAGACTGTCGAGTTTCACATGAAAATTCTCTTTTTCTGGCCATTTTGAGAGTTTAATCGAACCAACAAATGTAATGCTCCAGATTCTCAACTAGCTCAAAGGAAACTCAGTTTTGTAGCTTCTCTAACCAGCAAAACTGTTTTCAGCTGTGCTAACATACTTGCACAAGGGTTTTCAAGGATTTTCTAAACATCCATTAGCCTTCTTACATAGTTAGCAAACACAATGTACCATTAGAACACTGGAGTGATGGTTGATGGAAATGGGCCTCTATACACCTATGTAGATATTGCATTAAAAACCAGATGTTTGCAGCTAGAATAGTCATTTACCACATTAACAATGTATAGAGTGTATTTCTGATTCATTTAATGTTATTTTCATTGAAAAAAACTGTTTTTCTTTAAAAAATAAGGACATTTCTAAGTGATCCTAAACTTTTGAATGGCATTGTATATATATATATTACTTGGCAGTATATAGTTTTATGGCACCACTATGTGGATGGCTTTCTATATACATTAGATTGTTTTGTAATATTATTACAACTTAACAAACATATATATATATATATATATATATATATTCAGCTGATTTTATTTATGTGTCAATAAAGTTTAATCCTTGCATTTCCAATCATGTATTATTTTTGAGCTTATATCACTGAGCTTTGGCTATCAATAACGTGTCTTATTTACTATTACTGTAGATGACATTTTTGCATGGATGTCCTCTTTAGGTTTCAGGCACATGGCCGAGTGTGCAGCTATAATGGTGATCCAATGCAGCCTGAATGTGTTCTGATGCTACAGGTGCATCTCAATAAATTAGAATATCTTTGAAACGTTCATTTATTTCAGTAATTCAGTAATACAATTCATAATCAGCGTCTTCCATGATTGTGTGTCCTACTGAACCAGACTGAGGGACCATTTAAAGGCTTAGGAAACCTTGGCAGGTGACACACTGAATTTATAATGCTGAACTTTTTTACAATATTCTAATTTTCTTAGATTTGGGTTTTCATTACCTGTAATCCATAATCAACATCTACAGAAATAAAACACTTGAAATAGAACACTCTGTGTGTAAAGAATCTAGAAAATATAGGAGGTCACTTTTTTATTTAATTACTGAAATAAATAAACGTTTCAAAGATATTCTAATTTATTGAGATGCTCCTGTATGTTCCAATGTTCCATTCCAATATTTATAGGGCATGATATATTGTACATAAAGGATCATTTTTTTCTAATATCACAAGAAACCAATGAGTGGCTGTCACTATTTTAGAAAAATAAAGTAAAATAAGCATCTGTCACCAAACCCATCATTATCTAAATATAATTACCAATAATTGCATCAACTAGAAGAATTTAATGTGATTACCATTAGATTATTATTAGACTGCCCAGGTAGGAAAGGAAAAGAGTTTGCATCTTGGGAGATGGTGACTCTCTGCTTCCATGTTGTCTTGAAGGTGATGAATGTAAACATATTAATGTGTGAAGCTGTAATGAGACTGCGATGCAAGGAGGAGAATGTGTAGGAAGTAATATATAGATGGCAACTTGATAAATTGTAAATCATGGATGAGACAATTACCTCTGTGGTGCAGTACATTGCCAACTTTATTGCAGTGATAAAGAAAGGAGAATGGTGAAAAGGGTAAAGAAAATGCCTAGATGCTACACTGAAGCCATTAATGTATAACAGGGGGCCAAACAATTTACAGAACTTTGCCGAAAGTGGCTATTATATTAGCATTCGATGAAAATGTTGGTTTTTGTGTTTGTAAGTCAGTCAATAATCCTGTGTGTGCATTTGTCATTATAATCAATGACTTTTATGTAATCTCGGCTTGCATTTCTTTTGCAATACTAAACTTATTACATGTATTGATACATGGGTCAGCTATAACATTAAGACCAGGTGAACTGAATAATATTGGTCACCCTATTACAATGGCACTTGCCAAGATATATCTATCAAGAAAACAGTAAGTTCTCGAAGCTGATACATTGGATGCAGGAAAAATTGGGCAAGTGTGAGAATCTGAATGTGACGGATAGATGGATGTGATGGATAGATGACTGGGTCAGAGTGTATCTAAAATGGAGGGACCATTTGGACCATTTTTGGCCAGTACTAACCACTGCATACTGGGAGCACTCCATAGGAATGGAGTGCTCCCAGTATGCAGTGGTTAGTACTGGCCCAAAATGGTCCAAGGAAGGACAGTTGGCAACCGGCAACAGGATCATGGGAGTCAAAGGCTGACTGAAACACATGGCCTAGTGTTTAGCACAGTTGCCTTGCAGTGTTTGAATCCAGCCAAGGACAGCATCTGCATGGAGTCTGTATGCTCTACCTGTGTTTGCATGGGTTTTCTCTGGGTAATCCAGTTTCCTCCCACACGCCAAAGACATAATGATAGGGATTTACTAATATAATATTTATGAGCATTTCTGCACCTCTCCTCCTCCCACCTTCCCAGCTCTTGAGTGATGGCAGCTGCAGTATATAGGCGTATTTGTCCGTGCTGCTGTCTTTTTATGTGTAGATGATTTGACTTGTGACACTACTATCAATGCCTTTGCTTGAGTAGAATTAGTAATTACTATATCCCAGTTTACTGTCAAATTGGAGGGGGGGGGGGGAATTTTAGCTTATTACAACCCTGTTAGAAGGCCAGTTGAAAGCCTTTCCTACTAAGCCTTTTGGATAGCAGATCGCAACATTAGATTAGATTATCTGAAGCAATTTCTGAGTGGGGAAATTGTATAGATATGAAATGCAATGGGGTACACATATGGAAACACAACAGAATTCTGGTGCAATCTGTGTGAAAAAAAACTAGGATACATGCCTTGCACCAGAAGTATCAACTGTTTTAGACAGGTTTTACAACTTGTCCACCAAGAGGTCATGGCCGAAATAAAATGGGATGTGGCCTAGCAAGAAAGAGGCGTGGTTTAAGTAGGCATGATTGTTTCAACAAACTATGCATAAATGAATAATACAGGCAATTGTAAGAAACTTTGTAACAAATCTTATCAGAAATAAATGCCTCTTTATGCTCATATCAGGATGTTTCCCAGCCCCGCCCATCTGTTTAAACAACTTTCACTGTGAAAATCACTGCTCTATCATCTCAAGATGGATGGCAAGTCACATGACTCAGATGACTCATCTTTACACAAGACTATGGAGAGGGGAGGGGAGAGGAGTGAGCAGAAAAAACTCAGGCTTAACCCTTTCCCAACATCCGCCGTAATAGTACTTAAATATGACGGCCGCTTGGGACCCGAGCAGCCGCCATAGCCGCTGGGTTTCTGCTGTATTATACAGCAGACACCTGGCTTTAATGCCCGTGATCAGTGCCCGCAATGATCGTGGGCATTAACCCCTCTGGCGCCTCGGTCAAAGCTGACTGATGCCCCATTTACCGGTGGTTCACGGTCGCCGTCATTTTGCCGAGGTTTGCCGGCACCCGGAGCAAGTTCCAGGGCTGGCGTTCCATTGCTATGACAGCCAGGAGCCTTGTGAAGGCTCCCAGGCCTGTCTTTCATTAATTTCTATTGCAGGCTACCCTAGAAGCTCCATTTTTTGTCAATGCATTGAAATGCATTAGCATTGTAATGCATTGCATTAGTGATCAGACCCCTGGGATTCAAGACCCGTAGGGTGTCTAATAAATGCAAAAAAATAAATAAATTAAAAAAAGTAAAAAAAAATATATATATATTAAAAGTTCAAATCACGCCCCCTTTACCTAGAACACATATAAAAGTAGTTAAATACTGAGAAACACAATACACATTAGGTATCCCTGTGTCTGAAAGCGCCCGGTCTACAAACCTATAAAAATATTTTTCCCGTACAGTAAACGCCGTAGCGGGAAAAAAAAAAAATCAAAAGTGCCAAACCGCCGTTTTTTCACTGTTTTGCCTCTGATAAAAATTTGAATAAAAAGTGATCAAAGCAATAGTAATTTCCCAAAATGGTAAAACTAAAAAGTACATCTGGTCCCGCAAAAAAAGACGACCTATGCATCTCCATACACGGAAGTATAAAAAAGTTACAGGTGTCAGAATATGGCGATTTTTAAACAAAAATATATTTTTGCACAGTTTTGGATTTTTGTTAAGGGGTTAAAATGTAAATAAAACCATATAAATTTGCTATCTCTGGAATTGTACCGAAACATAGAATACAGATGACATGTCATTTTGGCTGTAGAGTAAATACCGTAAAAACTAAGCCCATAAGAAAGTCGAACAAATGCACTTTTTCTTCAAATCCACCCCATTCTGAATTTTTTTCCAGCTTCCCTGTACATTGCACAGAATAATAAATGGTAGCATCATGAAAAAAAAATTTGTCCCACAAACATTAAGACCTCATATGGCTCTGAGAATAGAAAAACAAAAAAGTTATTGGGTTTGGAAGGGGGTAAGTCAAAAACAAAATGAAAACCGGCGAGAAGGGGTTAAAGAGGTTGTCTAGGCTAAATAATATTTTATCATTAGGTTTGGAGAGGTCAAAAACATAAAAAAAACAAACTCACCTGTCCCGATGCTATGGTGTCCTCCCAAGGCAGTCCAGTCCAATCGGCTGTCTTCTTGCTGATGAATTTCTCGCCGGCTGTAACATTCCGGTTCCCATCCCAATTAGCAGCCTTAGCAGTCACGTGACTACTGAGGCCAATCAGCAGCCTCAGGAAGGGAACTGGGGACGTGACGTGCCCAAATCCCTTCTTGAGGCCAATGATTGGCTTCAGCGGTCATGTGACTGCTGAGGCCAATCAGCGACCACAGTGGCCTCAGGAAGAGAACCTAGTTCACAGAGGACTACAATTTCCAAATATAGCATGCAAGATGGAGAAACAAATAATACAATGTAGAATATAAGTCATAAAATCACCAGAAATAGTGCTATTCCTCATTTACAGACATATGGCAGCTTATCCTGAAATGCCAAATGAAACAACAGTTATACTTTAATGTATAATGCCACAAAACATATTTATCATATCTCCATAACTCTACCTCCAGCATTTCCATTGAAGTGAATGGGAGCAGTAGTGTGTCTGCATCCACCAGGGAGTTCAGCAGCTGCATTTATAGCATGGGTAAAACACCCCCATTCTCAGGATTTGTGCAGGTTAGCAGAGCTCCACCAACAGAAATTTATCCTCTCTGTATTTCGTGGCATAACCCCTTTAAGGTGAGCCCAAAAAATGTCCCAAATTGTTGGTACATTTTGGCATAAACTAATGCAACAAATAAATGGTGTGAAGTTAAACCGGATGTTTTAAACATAACGAGATTTACCATCTAGCATCAGCCACTTATGCCACTGATAAATCTGGCACAGTTCAAGATTATTAGACAGTATTAGTAATAAGTATTTCTTCCCCAATGTGCAGTAAGTAGAGATAGGCAAACCGTTCCATAACAAGTCAGATTCAGCCCGAATACTCCAAAAGTTGTTATTTAACAAAATAAAAACCTTTGCAATTCATCTTAGGCAAACTAAATTTGCCGCTGTGACATGCATTGTGCAGTGAAAATACAGAACGGACATGTGTATTTGATGTTGGCTGGCTTCTGGCATCACCTGACATCATCTGACAGGCTCTCAGCCAATAATGAGTGTAAGTTAGAGACTTTACAGTGCTGATGTCACAGACACAATATAAGATTTTATCAGATGAAGCCAGAACCATTTTGGAATATGTTCACATATGATATCATCATCATTGCATGATCGAAAGCAATAGCTGCATTTTGCTACTGGAAAAGAACAGCAACAGTACTACAGAATAATAGGAGGAGGGAGAAGTGAAACAAAGTTTAATAAGATTTAATAAATTTTAGGTTAATAGGCAGATAAATAATAGCAGTGGTGGAGAAAGAATTTCTGCGCAGAAGTCCGCATACCTTGGACAGCAGTTAACCCTTTCATTTCCAATAAACTATTTGTGTTGTCTTTTTTGTTAAGCATTTTTTTGTAATACATTATCAGATTTGCCATTGCCTATGACTATTACTGTATGTTGCTGCACTGTGATCTGTGAGTGTTCACAGAATGTTTTTACTGACGAAGTCAGTCCTGCTATTAAAACAAATGTAAGTTTTTTTTTTTTCACTTGTTAAGATTTTTTTTTTCTTAACCAATACATACAAAGTTCCATTATAGCAGGAAAAAAAAACATCTGACGCAGAATGTTGTAATCTATACAGTGGGGGAAAAAGTATTTAGTCAGCCACCAATTGTGCAAGTTCTCCCACTTAAAAAGATGAGGCTGGCCTGTAATTGTCATCATAGGTAGACCTCAACTATGAGAGACAAAACGAGAAAACATATCCAGAAAATCACATTGTCAATTTAAGAATTTATTTGCAAATTATGGTGGAAAATAAGTATTTGGTCACCTACAAACAAGCAAGATTTCTGGCTTTCACAGACCTGTAACTTCTTCTTTAAGAGGCTCCTCTGTCCTCCACTCATTACCTGTAGTAATGGCTCCTGTTTTACATTGTTATCAGTATAAAAGACACCTGTCCACAACCTCAAACAGTCACACTCCAAACTCCACTATGGTGAAGACCAAAGAGCTGTGGAAGGACACCAAAAACAAAATTGTAGACCTGCAACAGGCTGGGAAGACTGAATCTGCAATAGGCAAGCAGCTTGGTGTGAAGAAATCAACTGTGGGAGCAATAATTAGAGAATGGAAGACATACAAGACCACTGATAATCTCCCTCGATCAGGGGCTCCACGCAAGAGCTCACCCCTTGGGGTCAAAATGATCACAAGAATGGTGAGCAAAAATCCCAGAACCACACGGGGGGGGGGACCTAGTGAATGACCTGCAGAAAGCTGGGACTAACATAACAAAGGCTACCGACAGTAACACACTACGCCGCCAGGGACTCAGATCCTGCAGTGCCAGACGTGTCCCCCTGCTTAAGCCAGTACATATCCGGGCCCGTCTGAAGTTTGCTAGAGAGCATTTGGATGTTCCAGAAGAGTATTGGGAGAATGTCATATGGTCAGATGAAACCAAAGTAGAACTGTTTGGTAGAAACACAACTCGTCATGTTTGGAGGAGAGTGAATGCTGAGTTGCATCCAAAGAACACCATACCTACTGTGAAGCATGGGGGTGGCAACATCATGCTACGGGGCTGTTTCTCTGCAAAGGGACCAGGACGACTGATCCGTGTACATGAAAGAATAAATGGGGCCATGTATTGTGAGATTTTGAGTGCAAACCTCCTTCCATCAGCAAGGGCATTGAAGATGAAATGTGGCTGGGTCTTTCAGCATGACAATGATCCCAAGCACACCGCCAGGGCAACGAAGCAGTGGCTTCGTAAGAAGCATTTCAAGGTCCTGGAGTGGCCTAGCCAGTCTCCAGATCTCAACCCCATAGAAACCTTTGGAGGGAGTTGAAAGTCCGTGTTGCCCAGCGACAGCCCCAAAACATCACTGCTCTAGAGGAGATCTGCATGGAGGAATGGGCTAACATGCCAGCAACAGTGTGTGCCAACCTTGTGAAGACTTACAGAAAACGTTTGACCTCTGTCATTGCCAACAAAGGATATATAACAAAGTATTGAGATGAACTTTTGATATTGACCAAATACTTATTTTCCATCATAATTTGCAAATAAATTCTTTAAAAATCAGACAATGTGATTTTCTGGATTTGTTTTCTCATTTTGTCTCTCATAGTTGAGGTCTACCTATGATGACAATTACAGGCCTCTCTCATCTTTTTAAGTGGGAGAACTTGCACAGTTGGTGGCTGACTAAATACTTTTTTCCCCACTGTATGCAAAATCACCAGCCTATTATTCCATACTGTCCTGCCACTCATGTTCCCACAGCTACCATCACTGCCACCTCAGCCTGAACATGTCTGTGGCCTGGTCCATCGCATCCCACTGTACCACACTTTTTGTGGCGTGGTGTTGCCATTTAAAAAAAGAAAAAAATATAAATTTATATTGAAAAAACCTGTGCCATTGCAACTTTCAATGCCAAAGCCATTTTAATTCCACATCTGCTCCAATGAAGGAATAATTTTTGACGGCTTTATGTTTGGGTAACCACTTTTTCTTCATCACATTTCAACTAGCCACAAATTTGGCTCCCAAATAACAAGCCTGTAGCACTTACAAGTTATCAAAATGGGCTAATTGTCCATATATAAAAAACCCCGGACAAGCACCTTTCTCTATAAAAAGGGTAACACAGGATCCATCATTGACAATAGTTAATGGGCACAGCGCACCTTGTCCCCCTCCCTTCACAATGACCTCTGCACAGGCTACAGAGAATGCCCACAACACTATCCTGTAGAAGTCAACTAGTAATTTTCTGACAGGGGTTTCTTGTGCCATGACTCTTGGTGTAAAGCAAAATTGCTATCCCCAGCTCCAAACAATATTTCAAGCAAAATGGCTGCCCAAATTTTACTGTATAGAAAATAGAATAAAAAAATCTACAATCAGAAATTAAAACAGTTTAGAAAAATAGAATATCTTAATTTATCTGGTTTTAATCTATGAAGAATAAAATGATACATTAAATTTAATAACCACAAGCAAATCTGTTCTTAAAGTTTTCCTGGTGTCATACACGGATATATCAGACACTGTCTATATGCTCAGCCAACCATACAATTTAATTTTTGTTCAAGGGACATAGAGAGACAAATGACTTGTCCAAGGTCACAATAAGCTGACATTGGGATTTCGACAAGGGTCTCCATCAAGTCTCTTGGTGTCATTTTTTTTATAGCAGTAGAAACCTCTGAGTCAACTCTTTCCATCTTATAACATGGTAAGTGATTTATAGAATTACAGAAGAGAAACAATTAAAGGTCAGTCGTACATTAAATATCAACAATTGGAAAAATTAGACATAGTTATTAGCTCTTGCCACCTGCACACAGTGTAGCAGCCATCTTGAAGGATGACCTACTATTCCCGAGTATACTACTATTCAAGTGAGTGAAACCAATGAGAAATGTAATTTTAAGCCTGTGTCTTAAGTATAACCTACCTGCACCTGTAGCAAATTTGTCTTGTTTGTTTTGTCCTTTAAGGCCAGATATCCCATCAGTAATTCCTGGGCCCTATGCCACTAAATCCTCCCTGGGAACAGGGGCATATTCTGCAGTGGATTTGAAACTTTGCAAAGCAATAGGATGAAATGATCACAAATCTACAGCAGAATAGATAAAGCTTTTTTATTTTTTATTTTTTTTTCTTGTTTTTTAAACCTATGCTGATTTTTTTCTGCTGCATATGAACAGGATTTTCTAAACCCTATTCTTATATATATGGTAATGTATATCCTAAGGGATCTGTCTGGTATAACTCATTAATACTGTGCTCAGAGAATTTCATAGACCAATACTGCACCTCCACTATATGCACTCAAAAGCACACCTTTTACATAAGTTAAAAGGATTATCCAGGACTAATGATTTTATGGCTTATCCTTAAGATAGGCCATAAATATGTGATTAGTGCAGGACCATAAGTGCTAAAGACAAAACAACGCCGGAAGCAGATAGCTTCAGTCCCTGTATAGCGGCCAGACCCCGTCACTGTAGCTCAGTTTCCATTGACTTCAAAGGGAACTGAGCTGCAATACCTGCACCCAACCACTACACAGGGAATGGAGACAACTGCTTTCGACCCTGTGTTGTGTATAATACAGTACAGGTTCCTAGAGGTGGCCACATACAGCTGATCGGCTCTTACTGATCAGATATATATAGCCTATCCTAAGGATAGGACAAACAATTGTTAATCCAGGACAAACCCTTTAAACTTCAGGTGCTTCATTACTCTTCTGTAAAGAAAGACATTTTTTCCAATTTTGGATGGGTCATTCATAGCAGTAGCTGTAATACTCCAATTCACCAACTCCAACTCATTGCATTGTTTAATAGGTGCTGCTCCCCTGATTCCACTGCAGAGTTGCAAATTTTTGCGTAGCCCCAACTATTCCCAAGCAATCATCTGTTATTTTCCGCACTTTTATGCTCTCTACTGTCAAGTAGGCAATCCTAGACTGGAGCAGAAAGACAGGGACCCCCCACCTGACAGTAGACAGTATACTTGTGCCAAAACTAACACCAGTTATTGTTCAGGAATAGTGGGGAGTAGAGAAAACGTTCCAACTGTGCCAGAATTATTGGAGCGGCACCTTTGAAAGAGTCCAAAGAGTTGGAACTGATGAAGGTGATGAAATGTCCTCTTTAAAGCAATACATTATATAACACTAGCAAATGGAGGACTATGCAACATTGCTCTAAATGTCCATGTGGGTCTCAAAAGATCCACATTGATCAAACATTTGTGACATATTCTTTATGCATGCCATGAATGCCTAAAGTGAAAAAAAAAAATCCATGTAAGCTTGACATCCTCCTTACTATTACGGAGGTATTTAAATATGGCAGCCGCTTAGGAGCTGAGTGGTGACCATAGCCGTTGGGTCTGTGCTGTATTATGCAGCAAAGACCTGGTGCTAATGCCTGGGATCAGTGCGCTGCCATTTTGGTGAGGATCCCTGGTCCCCGGTACAGAATCCGGGGCCGACAATACCTTGCTATGACAGCTGGGAGTCTATTGAAGGTACCCAGGCTTGTCTCGGTATTTCTTCTATTACAAGCTGCTCTATGCAGCCTATAATAGTTGTAGTGGTAATTTGCAATTATATTATGTATTGTAATGCATTGCATTAGTGATCAGACCCCTTGGGGTCTAATAAATACAGTACAAAAAAAGGGAAAAACATTTTTTTTTTAAATTAAAAATTCAAATCACTCCTCATTTCCCAAGAACACATATAAAAGTAAAAAAAAAAAAAAAATACTGTGAAACACATAGATATCCCTGTGTCCAAAAACACCCAAATATTTTTCCCCTATAGTGAACGCTATAGTGGGAAAAAAAAAATCAAAAGGAGCAAACCTCCATTTTTACGCTGTTTTGCCTCTGATAAAAATTTTAATAGAAAGTGATCAAAGTATTAGATATTCCCCAAAATAGTATAACTAAAAATGTATGTGACCCCACAAAAAAAGACATCTTATGCATTCCCATACACTGAAATACAAAAAAATTACAGGTGTCAGAATATGGTGTCTCTAAGAAAAAACATTTTTTTGCAGTTTTACTTTTTAAGGGGTTAAATAGTAAATAAAACTATATAAATTTGGTATACCTGGAATCGTACTGACCCAAAAAATACAGGTGATATGTGATTTTGGCTGCACAGTGAACACTGTAAAAACGAAGCCCCTAAGAAAGTCGCACAAATGCAGTTTTTCTCCAATTCCACCCCATTATGATTTTTTTTTCTAGCCTCCCAGTACATTGCACGGAATATTAAATGGTACCATTACAAAGAACAATTTGTCCTGCAAACATTAAGCCCTCATATGGCTCTGTGAATGGAAAAAGTTATAGGTTTTGGAAGGTGGGGAGTCAAAAATGAAAATTGAAAATCAAAAAATGCCTGTAACGGGAAGAGGTTAATACCAATTTCACCTAACTCAATAATCTTTTTTCTGACAACATCCTGTCTTGCAGGTAATAGATTTAGTTTGGTATATCTACTGAGTCTTACAATCGATACTGCCTCTTTGGAGTTAAAATTCCAAGCAGCAGGTTATCTCTCACCTCAGCAAGGCACTGTAATGTAAGGGAAAGTCTTTACTTACCTAGGGCAATTGCCACTTCTGCCACTGCCAGAACTTCCCTGCCAGCAATCATTACTTTCACTCCTTACAGCCTATGTCCTTAGCAAACAGAGTACTTCTTATTGACACTACGAGCAGTGAAAATTCATTCAGGGCTTTGTAGTAAAGAGAGAATACATTTGTTCTTGCTAATCCACCAAGAAAAACCTGAAAAGCAAATAAATCATGTAGAGCAATATACTGTATATGGCTTCAGTTTGCAAATAGTATAATAACTCAATTAAACATTCATCTCGGCCATGACCCAGAAAATATATTACCATTTTTAACTGGAGCAAAGCAAAATCTAACACTCACCATGGGGGACTCTGAACTCCCTTTAGGTATAGTTAAAACATTCAATTAATCAAATGCAATAAAACTCTTTGTGGGAGTCGATACCGTGTATATCAAATTCAGCATATCATAAAGCAGCATGTAAGGTTTAATGAAAGTATAAGGATATTGGCCTATTTACTAAGTGGCTGTGTTTCATAAAAACTTTAGTGGTTTTCGAAAATATCTGGGGTGTGTGTCCGTACCTAAAAATGATGGACTGGTGTAATGTCAGGGGAACATTCAATATCTAAAGTACCTGATTGTATTTACGCCCCCTTGTTTCAGTATTCAAAGTGTTAACAAATAAAGTTCTTATTAAGCTTAATTCCATTTACACCTAAAATGTAAAAATTATCAGAAGTTGGAAATTTATTACATAGACACTGGCTTTGTTCTGTTTTGTTGTGACTTTTTTTGCAGAAGAAACAACAGGAAGATCAGCCATATTGGTGATCACTTTTTATTTAGCTTTTCAGAAACTGATGAACTGTATTTTTGCTGTTTTGTTACAATGTATCTATAAGGTTTCGGTCACACCTTCGTTGGGTGACCGTCTGGGGATTCAGTCCCCCTTTCCGCTTAAAATATGTGGAAAGAAAAGTCCTGCAAGCGAAAACCTGATGGACCCAATTATAGTCTATGGGGTCCATGGGTTTCCGAGGGTAACCGCTTTTTAAGCAGATAGGGTTTCCATTTTTCGGGTCCCCAAACAGACCCGAAGAACAGAAACCTGAACGCTAGTGTGAACTCAGCGTTACAGTGTGACACATTTGCCATCAGTTTCTGGGGTTAACTCAAAACTCAATAGAAAGGGTCAAAGTCCTCCCCTCTCCCTCTGGATTCTAAGGGTCAATGAGATTATGCGCATGGAAAATCTCACTTCGTTTCTGCATGACACGGTTGAAGTCTTTAACAAAACCTAGTTTTACTGGTTGGAATTCCAACGCTCTGGAGAGTATCAGGCGCTTCTGGGCACTGGGCCTTCCTCTTAAGCCTGAGCGTTGTGTTCTGTGCCTATCTCTGCCATCGGCCTCGGTACTAAAACTGCTTATATGTTAATGTCTGTTCTTATATTATGGATTATAGGTCCTTCCACTGAGTACCTGACACTGGTCTGTCCTGGGTTTCCCCGGGTGGTTCCGGTCTGCATTGTTTATGTTTGTATTTTTGTATCATTGGTCTGATTTGGACCTTGTTGTATTATTATAAAAATATAATAAACATTTGAATTGAAAAAAAAAAAGAAAGGGTCAAAGTCATACATGGTTCCTTTCAATAAAGAAATTGACATGCATATATGGGTACTCATCGTTGAGAGGCTGACACACATACATGGTTCTTCTCAATGAAGAGGTGGACAACCATACATGGTTCCTTTCAATAAAGAAGTTGTCATGCATATGCAGTTCCTCACAACTGAGAGGTTGACACACATACAGTCATATGAAAAAGTTTGGGCACCCCTATTAATCTTAATCATTTTTAGTTCTAAATATTTGGGTGTTTGCAACAGCCATTTCAATTTGATATATCTAATAACTGATGGACACAGTAATATTTCAGGATTGAAATGAGGTTTATTGTACTAACAGAAAATGTGCAATATGCATTAAACCAAAATTTGACCGGTGCAAAAGTATGGGCACCTCAACAGAAAAGTGACATTAATATTTAGTAGATCCTCCTTTTGCAAAAATAACAGCCTCTAGTCGCTTCCTGTAGCTTTTAATCAGTTCCTGGATCCTGGATGAAGGTATTTTTGACCATTCCTCTTTACAAAACAATTCCAGTTCAGTTAAGTTTGATGGTCGCCGAGCATGGACAGCCCGCTTCAAATTATCCCACAGATGTTCAATGATATTCAGGTCTGGGGACTGGGATGGCCATTCCATAACATTGTAATTTTTCCTCTGCATGAATGCCTGAGTAGATTTGGAACTGTGTTTTGGATCATTGTCTTGCTGAAATATCCATCCCCGGCGTAACTTCAAATTCGTCACTGATTCTTGTACATTATTCTCAAGAATCTGCTGATACTGAGTTGAATCCATGCGACCCTCAACTTTAACAAGATTCCCGGTGCCGGCATTGGCCACACAGCCCCAAAGCATGATGGAACCTCCACCAAATTTTACAGTGGGTAGCAAGTGTTTTTCTTGGAATGCTTTGTTTTTTTGACACCATGCATAACGCCTTTTTGTATGACCAAACAACTCAATCTTTGTTTCATCAGTCCACAGGACCTTCTTCCAAAATGAAGCTGGCTTGTCCAAATGTGCTTTTGCATACCTCAGGCGACTCTGTTTGTGGTGTGCTTTCAGAAACGGCTTCTTTCGCATCACTCTCCCATACAGCTTCTCCTTGTGCAAAGTGTGCTGTATTGTTGACCGATGCACAGTGACACCATCTGCAGCAAGATGATGCTGCAGCTCTTTGGAGGTGGTCTGTGGATTGTCCTTGACTGTTCTCACCATTCTTCTTCTCTGCCTTTCTGATATTTTTCTTGGCCTGCCACTTCTGGGCTTAACAAGAACTGTCCCTGTGGTCTTCCATTTCCTTACTATGTTCCTCACAGTGGAAACTGACAGGTTAAATCTCTGAGACAACTTTTTGTATCCTTCCCCTGAACAACTATGTTGAACAATCTTTGTTTTCAGATCATTTGAGAGTTGTTTTGAGGAGCCCATGATGTCACTCTTCAGAGGAGATTCAAATAGGAGAACAACTTGCAATTGGCCACCTTAAATACCTTTTCTCATGATTGGATACACCTGGCTATGAAGTTCAAAGCTCAGTGAGGTTACAAAACCAATTTTGTGCTTCAGTAAGCCAGTAAAAAGTAGTTAGGAGTATTCAAATCAATAAAATGATAAGGGTACCCAAATTTTTGCACCGGTCAAATTTTGGTTTAATGCATATTGCACATTTTCTGTTAGTCCAATAAACCTCATTTCAATCCTGAAATATTACTGTGTCCATCAGTTATTAGATATATCAAATTGAAATAGCTGTTGCAAACACCCAAATATTTAGAACTAAAAATGATTAAGATTAATAGGGGTGCCCAAACTTTTTCATATGACTGTATATGATTCCTCTCAATGAAGAGGTGGACAACCATACATGGTTCCCTTCAATAAAAAGGTTCAACTCAGTCCTCAGTTTTAACTCCTTTCAACTGATTTCAGCCACAGGGGGCAGTTTAATTTTGAGTCTGCAGCTAATGGTGCCAAACACTTTTATTTTTGGCCAAATGCCAGACAGAAATTTCAAATATCTATTTTTGGCAGATTAAAGTATGTTGATAATGGATCGTTGGACAAACTCTCCCATTTTGGTCGACAAAAATACATATTTAGCCATATTTTCAACCCACAATTCATACTTTAAGAATTTTACAAGTAACTTAAACATTTAGAACTGGGATGCCTAGAACCTGGCTGTCCTAACTTGTTTATCCTATGGTAAAACTATAGACATAATAATGACATATGTGAATATGATTTCTTTGGGTACGCTGATGAATATAAATGGACTATCTGTAACTAGTAACAATTATAAAGGCAAAGGGAGGCAAAAGTCAGATTTTGTTTGTCCAACACCTCCCCTGACATACTAGCAAAACACATACTGTTATGATGCCTTGTGCCTGCACTGGGGTGTTGCCCTGGATTCTCAAGAATGTCAAAATGACATCATTGGGCCTTTCTCTGTAGATGGGGGAAGTGCATGACAGACAGGGACAGAGTGCTATCCACACTAATCTATTAAAAGAATTTCCAGAACAAAACTGATATTTTATCTTCTGCATCTTCTGCAAATCTTAGTTTAAAAAAGATAAAACAAAATCTAACATTAAAAACAAAAATAAAATAAAGCAAATGTATAGAAATTTCCACTTTTCAAAAATCACCCATTTTTTTTTAATAAACAGCCAAAAGGTCCATAATCAAGATACATATAGAAGTATAATATGGACCAGCAGAATTGTATCATTTATTTATTTTGCTTACTTATATAACAGCATCATATTCCGCAGTGCTTTACAGATATTGTCAACCACTGTCCCATATAGGGCTTATAATCTAAATTTCCTATCAGTATGTCTTTGGAGTGTGGGAGGAAACCGGAGTACTGGAGGAAACCCACGCAAACACAGGGAGATCATACAAACTCCTTGCAAAGGTTGTCCTTGGCTGGATTTGAACCTAGAATTTCAGTGCTAACCACTGAGCCTTGGATAACCTGGATTATCACTACAGAGATCTGTGATAAACTATATGATGCATGTTCCAGGGCTTTCAATACATGCTATTGTAAACTTACAGTGTAGGTTTAAAGAAGACCTTTCACCATCCCTACTAATTCCAGTTCTTTGTACCTTTAATAGGCGCCATCCACTGATTTTGGCACAGTGGGAATTTTTTTCTCTACAACAACAACAACACCAAACATTTGTAACGCGGTAGGCCCCATCATTCCAGAACAATCAGTGCAGATAGTTTTGGTGTCTGAAATGCTAATTAGGCTCTGTGTTAAGTGCGTGTTGTCAGGGATTTGCAGGCAAGGAGTGTGATTCACTTGTCTGCTTTGACTCATGAAGAACATCCACTTGTTAATAGAGAGTCTAAATACCACATTACACATCAAAACTAACAGCACTGATTGCTCAGGAATGGTGAGGTCTAGAGAAAAAAATTCCAACTTCAACAGAATTAATAGAGTGGCACCTGTTAAAGTATGCAAAGAGCTGGAGTTGGTGGAGGTGGTAAATTGTCCTCTTTAAAGCAGGAGCAGGTCAGGTCCTGAGCTGTCAAAGACAGTTGGAAGCCCTAGAACTGTGAAGTAAACAGAGGAAGAATCAATGATGAAATGGTCGCTGGGTGCCTCTTCTTCAAACCCCTACCCCAACCGACCCACCCACAAGTATGGCAGAGTTTCTGGTTAGATCAGCTCTACCAGTGACAAGTGTCACAACATTGGGCTATTTTTATTTTATTTTTTTTTTCATTACAAAATTAAAAATTTGCATGTGCCACAGAGGTTTTTTATGACATATAGAGGAAAATGTTATGTAAAATTTATACTAAATAATGCATTTACAACAAGTAAGTAAGAAAACAATAATAAAAATAAAGTAAAAAAAATGTATACTTCCTGCTATATTACTTTAAGGCTAAAGCACCACGTAGCAAAACGCAGCAAAAAAAACAACAACAAAAAAACCGCTGCAGAAACGTATCACTTTTTTTCTGTGCATTTTTCATTGCGTTTTCTCAGAGTTTTCCTTTGCTGACTTTCTGCCCTTATTTCATGGAAAACACCAGCGTTTCAGCAGGTATAACTGACATGCTGCAATTTTCAAAAATGCAGGCGTTTTTGAGAACGCAGTTTTTTCGTTGTGGATTTTTTTCTGCAATGTGTGGATGTGATTATCCAGAATCTTTCATTTCACTTTGCAGGTACTGTAAAACACTGCGTTTTTGCAATGTGGGGCTTCAGTCTAAGGCTATTAAACCATTTATATGTGCAAAACGTCCTATAATCACATCAAAGAACACTGGTTCGTTGTAACAAGCTGTGAATTTCTGGGTAAGTTTCATACCTTTTGCTTATGTAAATAAATATGTTTGATTTTTACAAAAATATTTTACAAACACATCTTTCCATTCATGCCCTGTTATCGGTAGATCCTATAAAAATAATGCTTTTTCTTACTTACTCTGCATTACATGCTCTGGGCAAAAGGGAGGAATTAGATTTTTTTTTTTTCCATAATGATCAAGGTATTTTCAACACTCTTTATCCCTATCCCAGTGTGCCACTGATTTACTAAACAGGATTAGTAATTTGTAATTATGGTGTTTACTAAGGAGCAATTACACAGTACTTTCAAGCCACTCGCACTGCCGCCTATTCAGGTTACATTAGGAATATGAGTGACAGAAATTTTCAAAAGAAAATGTGTCAGCTGTAGGCAAAGTGCTGTGTATTGTGTGTTATGCTAAATAAAGCTTGGCTTTTTCAAAGGGAATCAGTCAGAGCTAAAGCAATTCTATGGGTTACACATGAGTATAAGGATATTATGCTAGATGGGGTTTTTCTCAGTGAGAGCAGTTTCACATAAGAGTATTACTGGCACATTTCTGCAGCTATACTATGGCATAGAGTCCTAACCTGACTGCAGGTGTACTGACCCATACTGACCGCGTTATAGATCTCTATGATGCCGCCGCGTGTTCGGATCAGAAGACCTACAGGTCAGGGCACTCGGTGGTAGTATGGGCATAAAAATACACCTGTAATATACCCACGTGAAACTGATCTAATTTATAAAAGATAGAAATAAATATCACATTTTAGAGGGAAAAGAAAACATATTTATTTTATTAACTTATTTTGACTCTAAAGGTTTTGACTCTAAACTTAGCTAAACTGAGTAAATGTATGGGGGTGAGTCAAGAGGAATAGCTGCCTAATGTGTATCTAATGTTTAATGGTCAGTTTAAGGCCCCACATAGCGAGTCGCAGCAAAAAAGCACTGCGGGAAAAAATGCAGCGGAAATGCATTGCAGTTTTTCCTGCAGTGCTTTTTACAGAAAGTCCACAGAGTTTTCCTCTGCAGACTTTCTGCTTCAATTATACCTATAGGGCCGTGATGGCGAACCTATGGCATGCGTGCCAGAGAGGGCACACAGAACCCTCTCAGTTGGCATGCGCGCCATCGCCATGATCGATGACTAATGGGAAATCCGGTACAGGATTCCCTATGAGTGAGAGATTGCTTCTTTCGGCTGAGCTGTCAGTGTAGGCCGCGGTCCACATTGTGTAACCTCTGCCCCAACGCAGGCGTGATAACGTAAGTCATCAGCACGCATGATCAGAAGAAGGAGGACGCTCTTCGTGGGACTGCAGCTCTTCATGGGACTAGGTAAGTAGCATAAACTACTGTGTGAGTCCCACTGTGAAGCATATACTACTGTGTGGGGCCCCACTGTGGAGCAAATACTACTATGTGGGGCCCCACTGTGAAGCATACAGTGGGGAAAAAAAAGTATTTAGTCAGCCACCAATTGTGCAAGTTCTCCCACTTAAAAAGATGAGGCCGGCCTGTAATTGACATCATAGGTAGACCTCAACTATGAGAGACAAAATGAGAAAACAAATCCAGAAAATCACATTGTCTGATTTTTAAAGAATTCATTTGCAAATTATGGTGGAAAATAAGTATTTGGTCAATAACAAAAGTTCATCTCAGTACTTTGTTCTATATCCTTTGTTGGCAATGACAGAAGTCAAACGTTTTCTGTAAGTCTTCACAAGGTTGGCACACACTGTTGCTGGTATGTTGGCCCATTCCTCCATGCAGATCTCCTCTAGAGCAGTGATGTTTTGGGGCTGTCGCTGAGCAACACGGACTTTCAACTCCCTCCAAAGGTTTTCTATGGGGATGAGATCTGGAGACTGGCTAGGCCACTCCAGGACCTTGAAATTCTTCTTACGAAGCCACTCCTTCGTTGCCCTGTCATGCTGAAAGACCCAGCCACGTTTCATCTTCAATGCCCTTGCTGATGGAAGGAGGTTTGCACTCAAAATCTCACGATACATGGCCCCATTTATTCTTTCATGTACACGGATCAGTCTTCCTGGTCCCTTTGCAGAGAAACCGCCCCAAAGCATGATGATGCACCCCCATGCTTCACAGTAGGTATGGTGTTCTTTGGATGCAACTCAGCATTCACTCTCCTCCAAACACGACGAGTTGTGTTTCTACCAAACAGTTCTACTTTGGTTTCATCTGACCATATGAGATTCTCCCAATACTCTTCTGGAACATCCAAATGCTCTCTAGCAAACTTCAGACGGGCCTGGATATGTACTGGCTAAAGCAGGGGGACACGTCTGGCACTGCAGGATCTGAGTCTCTGGCGGCGTAGTGTGTTACTGACGGTAGCCTTTGTTACGTTAGTCCCAGCTTTCTGCAGGTCATTCACTAGGTCCCCCTGTGTGGTTCTGGGATTTTTGCTCACCGTTCTTGTGATCATTTTGACCCCACGGGGTGAGATCTTGCATGGAGCCCCTGATTGAGGGAGATTATCAGTGGTCTTGTATGTCTTCCATTTTCTAATTATTGCTCCCACAGTTGATTTCTTCACACCAAGCTGCTTGCCTATTGCAGATTCAGTCTTCCCAGCCTGGTGCAGGTCTACAATTTTGTTTTTGGTCCTTCCACAGCTCTTTGGTCTTCACCATAGTGGAGTTTGGAGTGTTATTGTTTGAGGTTGTGGACAGGTGTCTTTTATACTGATAACAATGTCAAACAGGAGCCATTACTACAGGTAATGAGTGGAGGACAGAGGAGCCTCTTAAAGAAGAAGTTACAGGTCTGTGAGAGCCAGAAATCTTGCTTGTCTGTAGGTGACCAAATACTTATTTTCCACCATAATTTGCAAATAAATTCTTAAAAAAATCAGACAATGTGATTTTCTAGATATGTTTTCTCATTTTGTTTCTCATAGTTGAGGTCTACCTATGATGACAATTACAGGCCTCTCTCACCTTTTTAAGTGGGAGAACTTGCACAATTGGTGGCTGACTAAATACTTTTTTTCCCCACTGTATACTACGGTGTGGGGCCCCACTGTGAAGCATATACTACTGTGTGGGGTCCCACTGTGAAGCATATACTACTGTGTGGGGCCCCACTGTGAAGCATATACTACTGTGTGGGGTCCCACTGTGAAGCATATAATACTGTGCAGGGGCCACTGTGGAGCATATAATACTGTGCAGGGACAACTGTGAAGCATATAATACTGTGGAGGGGCCACGGTGAAGAATATAATACTGTGTGGTAACCACTGTGGAGCATATAATACTGTCTGGGGGCCATTATGGAGCATTTAATACTGTCTGGGGGCCACTTTCGAGCGAATTGTACTGTCTGGGGGCCACTGTGGAGCGCATTGTACTGTGTGGGGGCCCTTCACTATATTATTATATCACATAGTATCTGTTTTATAGTAGACATGTGATATTATTACAGGCTGTAATAACATTGCACGGTCACTATAAAACAGATCCTGGTTAATTTAAGGTTAAATTGCCGTGTTGGCACTTTGCGATAAATTAGTGGGTTTTGGGTTGCAGTTTGGACACGGTTTCTAAAAGGTTCACCATCACTGCTATAGGGAAAACGACAGTGTTTCCGTAGGTATAATGGACATGCTGCAATTTACAAAAACGCAACGGTTTTTGAAATCACAGCATGTCTGCTGCGGATATTTTTCTACAATGTGTAAATGGGATTACCCAGAATCCATCTACTTTGCAGGTACTGTTTACACTACATGGGGCCCCAGCCTAAAGTGTAACTGTTGTTTCACTTTTTTTTTTTTTTTAACTATTGTGTATATTTTTGTAATACACTTTATTATTTTGTCTTCCTTTTAGTAGAAAATAAGCTCTAAAGTTCTCCATAGAAATATTGTAACTAAGCATTGCCAGGGAGTGTCCATTCTGTACACACTGTGTATTTCCATATTGTACATATGTAGCGGTTTTCAAAGAGGAAGAGTGGTGATGTAAAATAGCAGTATCTCCAGTTTTATACCACCAAGACCTAGGGTTGAGCGATTTTTGCCTAAAAATAAAAACCTCTTCAACCTTTTTCAAGCTTATGGGCAATTCTCGATTTTAATCTCCATTCTCATATTTTTAATTAAAGAAATTAAAAAAGTCAGATATATCCGTTGCAGGCTTCCACATTCTACTGTACAACCCAGCTATGGCCTACAGTGAAGAATCTGTTGCTCATAGTTTGCGGCAGGAAAGGCAAAGCATGCATGGAATATATCAAACTCTGGGGCAGGGCTAACAGTGATTTTACAAATCCGAATCACAATTTTTTAAAATGGGGAATTTATTTGATCTTACCTAGAACAATAGTTCTGGTGTCATATGAAAGTGGAGATTCTCAATATGTGTTTTTAACTAAAGATATTTCTGTTTTTTAACAGTAATGTGATGGGAATTTCAGCTATTATAGAGCACCATAACCACTGTTCTACATAGTATAGAATTGGAAATACAGTTAATTCAAGTGACCCCCCCCCACTTCCCCTTTGGCAACTGATACATCTACACATACTGGCAATACACAACATGTATGGGATGGTCTCTCCCTGGCAAAACTTAGTTAAAGCATTGCTATGGAAAACTTTAGAGCTTTTTTTCTACTAAAAAGAAGTAAAATATATACACATTTTTATTAGTTTAGCTTTTATATTCTATGAGCAGGCTAGCATACATGTTGGAAACACTTCCCAATATACATAACATATAAAGTCCCAGAAGAAAGTCTTATGTCTATGAAGCCTAACAGGACATTAAGAAAAGCCATAGTGTGATAGGAAAGATTATTGATTCCCAATTCTTTGTATCTTGCTGCTATGTGGCCTTGGACGTTTCTTGCAGATACTTATCTCCCTTTGTTTCACTGAAAGAAAAGAGGAAATACTGGCTGAAACTATGGCCATCATATTAGTAGTAAGAACACATACACATTAGATGATTGTCAAACAAACACACCAATTTTAACAGAACTGTCCAACCATCTATGGGACTGTCCCCTGATGGCAGGTAAGGAACAGGCACAGTTGGATATCAACTGCACAATCCTTTTGTTCTCAGGATGCTAAACCACTGCCAGGTGTCCAGCAATGCCTTCCTCCCTTCTCCCATTCATTATACATGTTCTGCTCAACCACGCTAAACATGCATATGTATGAGGAAATCAGGTGAGATAGCTGAAAGCATAATGATTGAGCATGCTGAAATCCACCTGCTGATCTTACTCTCCACCAATACCTCCCATCTGGGCAGAGTTGTAAGGCCCCCAAATACATTATATGGTCATCTGATTCCATCAACGTTAATTTAATGTGTGTGGCCAGCTTAAAGAGAACCTATTAGGTTTCGGGACCACTAAACTGACGTGTCATGCAGCTGGAGTTTATGGTCTCAAACCTGTTTAAGTGACAACTGCCTGCCCTGTAATGTGGAGAAAAGTGGAGAAAATTTACTTACAACTTACCACCACTGGAGTCTGGAAATCCACTGCAGCACTGCAGCCCATGCTGCACAGCACATGATGTGATGGGCAGACTCAATAAAGCAAAATGTATCGACCTTGACTTCCCTAGGTACAATGCTCATGCACCAAAGTTGACTGCAGGGCACAATGATAGTAAATTATATAATTTTTGCTACACTCAGGGGGCGACTGTAATTTACACAGGTTTGGGACCCTAGATCCAGATCTATAATGTCATTTCGTGGTCCCAAACCACCTGACAGGTTTCCTTTGAAAAGGTTTTTCTAGGCAAACTGGAAAACCGGGTGTGGGGTGGGGGGGAGGGAGGCGCTAAAATGAAAAAGGATGCAATACTCATCAAGTTCTTTATTCCGGTGTAGGATCTCTGTTCCATCATGCACAGGCACTTGTCGGGTGTGAAATTGCTCAGGTGATCTCTTTCACTGGCCTCAGTAGTCACATGCTGGGTACCGATGATGTATTGACAGTGATATCACCGGTACCCAACATGAAACTGCTGAAGCCAGTGATTGATAGTCCCCTGATCAGCTAGTGCCTGCAAAGGTTGGAACGCGGAATCTGATAGTACAACAGAGGGTTTAGGTGAATACTGTTTCTTTTTTTTTTTTTTTTCACTCCAACCCTGGCCCCCCTGGGTTTTCCAGTTTAACTTAACATGGTCTATCATAGTTTCCTATACAATATTTTTAATAAAAGCTATATAGTTTTGCACTTCAAATGAAGCATTATAGTAGAAAGAAAATCAATTGTAAGCTATTTTTTCTGTTATGAAATAAAAAATGGCTAAATCAGATTTAACCCCTTCCTACCACAGCTGTTTTTTGTTTTGCATTCTTGTTTCTTATTCCCTGTCTTCTGTAAGTCATATTTTTTATATATTTCCTTTCACAGAGAAGTATGAGGGCTTATTTCTTGCAGAACAAACTGTGCTTCATAATGGTAGGATTTAATATTCTGTGCAATGTAAAAACTTCAGAGTCAGAATGGAGTGAAACTTCATTATCATATGGGTTTTCTTTATGGCGTTCACTGTGGTAGTAAAAATGATACTTTCCCTATATTCTGTGGGTCCACACAAGCATGGTAATATCAAATTTTATATTTCATATAATTTTTGTAATGTTTGAAAAATTCTAAACTTTAAAAAATACTAAAATTTCTTTGAGTTGCCAGATTATTACACCAAAACTTTTTGATACTTCGATGTACGAAGCTGTGCAAGGTGCTTTTTTTTGTGGGAAAAGTTGTAGTTAAACTTCCATATATTTTTAAAGCAGCTTTTTAATTTTATTAACTTATATTGTTTAAACCTCAGGAGGCCTTATCACGGAACCTCTGGCAGCTTGTAATATAACTATACTTATAACAGGTCTGTGGACCTTCAATAGGCTCTCAGCTGTCATAGAAATGGATCACTGCCCTGTGATGATGCTATGAGTTGCAGCAATCTCACTTAGTATGGTGGCGTCCATGCACAATTGTACTTTAGATGCCTCAATCACAATTGACTAACACATTTAAAGGGTCAAAAAAAATCCTGACTGGGGATATTGCCTCTGGGTCTCTGCTGTGTAAAGCAGTGACGACTTGGAGGCTTTAGTGTTCACTCACTGTCTGAGTGGGTGCCAGGCTTAAAGTCCCACCATCATACTGTCCATAAAGAGTTATCTAACCTCCTTTACTTATTCCTTCCTCCTTATGTCAGTTGGCCCATTTTTGTGTCTCAGTGGTAATTCATACTAGTGGCCTATAGAGCTTTGTGTGCAATGTCCACAACTATGTTTTTTTCCCCCCACAGTACTTCTCGTGGTATACTAGGTTATGCTCCACCTCCTTGTCTCCCACACTATACATATAGTAATTTTATATTTTGTCATTTCCGTAAATACTCCTTCCTCCCTTACCAATCCTGTTCCATTAACCAATCATGATGAAGCATAACTGAATGTTTTATTAAGGCTAAGACCCCACTGTTAGGGTCTTGCCTTATGTAGCAATACACTACACTACTGCAGGGGTCTGGGAGGAAGGACAGAGACAAGTGAGCCCTAATCTCACCCCAGCCACTGTCCCTTCCTATTGCCTCAGTTTAGCCTAAACGGTAAACGGACAACTCGAAGACGAGCCCTATACTGAGTAAAGTGACCACACAGAACACAGACAAACAACATAGAAGAATGGTAAACAAGCCAGGGGTCACAACCAGAGAAGCAAAAGTGGTACCAAATCGAAATCCAAGAGAGTAGTCACAAGGCAAGCCAAAGGTCAGAGATAATAGGTAAATATCAAAGGTACAAAGAAAGCAGGCAAAGTCAGTGCAATAACTGGCAACTTGCTGTGAAAGTAACATCCTGTATATAGAAAGTCTGAGCCCAGCCCCAGACTTGATAGGTACACAGGCTGTCAATCACACAGGCAAGGTAAAGATTAACTCTATGCGGTCCAGAGAGAAACAATGCTCAGAACACCGTTGTGGCTGGGAATCATTACACAGCAAGGAAACTAGGACCGTGTTCAGACTAAGCATCCAGAATCCTAAGCAAAGAATCAAACTGAGGATGCCTCCTACACCGCAGTATGCGAGCAGAGGGTGGCGCAGAGACATGAACAGGCAGAGACATAACACCCACATTATGCTCACTTGTATAGCACCATCATATTCCACAGCACTTTACAGACATTGACAGTCACTGTCCCATATAAGGCTCACAATCTACATTCCCTATCAGTATGTCTTTGGAGTGTGGCAGAAACCGGAGTACCCGGAGGAAACCCACGCAAACACGGGGAGAACATACAAACTCCTTGCAGATGTTTTCCTTGGCAGGATTTGAACCCAGTACTCCAGCTGACCCTCCCACAGGATGAGAAAAGCAGCTGTGTCCTCAGAGCATGAACCAGACTCAGAAAAATACTAAAGAAGTAAATAAATGCCATCATTTGTATATCATCGGTGGTAATGATAGAGATTAAGGGATTTACACTACTTTAATCAGTGCCAGAATATGTCTTTACCTACTAGAAAGTAAGAATTTTAGATAATTAATGATGTCGTAGAAATCTGAACTTATGATTTCTAGCAATTAATTATTGGACAATATGAGCAAGAATTCTGACAATATTGTGAAGATCACTTATAATAGGTTCTTAATAAGGTAATTAGACATGTAAAATGCAGACCTGTCAGAGTGCCAATCTTATTGTGTTTGAGACTGGCATCTTGACTTTCCTGAAACAAGTGTATCATGAATACCAGTTCATGATAGGAGGACAGAAAGAAATAATTAGCCATGTGTGAACTGTGGTTGGTACAGAAGATGCCAATTATAATGAAATGTACAAGGATATTATCAAGGTCGATATAGTAACTCGCTAAGTTTTATATACAGCTAACAAAAACATAGTGGAAATTAATTATTAAAGTGTAATACATAAAGATTGCTTAAAATTTACATGCAAAAGAAGTCTTTTTGCAAAAATTTTTTATTATCTTTTATCATGTCATTGCCATTTTGTCATTTTGGTCAAGTTTATCTTACATACCGTAGTAGACTAGAAATGCTTAAAATGTTGAATAAATCTTGAAAATCATTTCCCATTTAGGCTTCATTCACACACGTGTATATAAGCTGTCCACATTTTTCACAGACGGCTTACGAATCCATTCATTTCAATGTATTTATTCAGAAAAAAATGGATGGCATCCATGTATCATCTGTTTTTCGAGGACCCAGGGACATAGAAAGTATAAGAAATTTAAAAAAAAAGTTGATGTGTTTTTTACAGATGTGACGTGTGAATAAGGCCTAAAGCTCACACAACGGCAGTAAATAACGGTAGTGTGATATCCGTTCATATGACCGTTGTAACGGACCATCAAAATATAGGTTATTTTCTATTTTTGACCATTTTCACAGACCCCTCCATACACTCAAATGTATGGGGGATCCGTGAAAAGGATTCCCCTTAGGTGCAAGATGGCCATGAAAAATGGATGTTTTTCATCCCAGTTGTGTACATGTAGCCTTAGTTGTTTGTTGGTTGGTACTGTTACCTTGCAGGATGGGGTGCTGGTTTTGAAGCTGTAGTTTTCCACCAGTTTTCTGGTTTCCTGTGCAGCTCTGCTGAATATGAAGCCACCATATAAGCAACAGGAAAAATTTCATATAAAGTAATTAAAAAATGACCAGTAAATAAAGATTGTAGAGTCCATCCAATGTTGGTGTGAGCAGCACTCTCCATGGATTGTAGATGGGTGCACGATTCCACAGGTGGTTGACCAAAATCCACCAAATCAATATAATGTTTGTATGAAAGGATGGACAGCACTCCAGATGTTTGAGCTTGCTTTATTCACACAGTCCAAATCCCATGTCAGGAAACGTGGTTCCAACCACCATAAATAATACAAGATATCATAGAAATGTAGATATTCACGAGCAAGGGCAACGTTTTAGGCTGCGGAAGCCCTTCCTCAGGCAGTAGGATATGTAATCGAGGTGACTGCCGCAAATATGAAAAATTGAAGGATATGTAGGCGAGGTGGCTGTTGCAAATATGAAAAATAGATGTAGAGCCCAGGGAAATGGTCCTGGAAAGGAACCCAGAAGTATGGAGGAGGTAGTGCATGTGTCAGCAAGCTCCTGGCGGCAGTAGATTGTAGAGTCTTCTGTCTTCTGTCAAGATTTCCAAAAAAGAATTATTGATGCAAACCAACATGATCGCCATTACAGCTCCCGTAGTGGTTGTCCCTTTTTTTTATTTCCTAAATATGAAATATGCTTACTGATACAGTGATATAGCCGAGACAGATTTTTGGATCTGGAGAATGAGAAGTTGGGTGACAACTCCAGTGACAACCGTACTGGCAGCCATATTGGTTGCCTTCGAGCTTTCCTAGAAATAGATACTGCTACAAATAACTGAATAGATTTTAATAACTTGACAGAAGAGGACATGTCAAGGTCTTATAGTTAAAGTGATTTTCTTTCTTATTTTATGGGAAATTAGTGTTGTCTGCTAGAGGACCAGTATAACATGAAATGGAATTACCCCTGTATTGAACGTGGCCACATCATGATCTCCTTCACAACTAATCAATCTTTGGGACAGGAAGAAAAAAAACGGATTTTACTCATTTAATGATCTTTAATCCTCATCACTATACAATATATCTAGTGCTCTCATTTACATACTGTCCTCTGCAACATAATGCATTTTGTTAGCATTATGTCCCTGATATCAGGACACCAGGACTGCCCACAGCATGACTAGTAACATTAGACGTCAGCCCAGTAAACTGTTAAAAGCAGGAGAATAAATTGATAGGTCACTTGAAAGAAAGACAAAGAAAATGAGGATGCTGAGGATCCCGATTCCCAGGAGGAGTATTGTATGATACATTATTACAAACAGCAGCTACAGAGGGAACTAAGGTTTCACATGAATCACCAGCTAAATTATTCATGCTCCTTTGCAGAACCTGTACTCCAGAATGCAGGGCTTGTATGTAGACAGGAAGCTGCCAGATATGTAGACAAAGATTATCCATCACAATGGCAAAGACATATTTACATTTGTCCTCCAATACCATCCTACACTCAAATAGGCTTGAGAAAAATAAAATGAGAAAATTAAAGTGCTTATCCACCTTTTAAACATGATGGCCTATCATTAAGATAGGCTATCAATTTTAGATTGGCAGGGACCCCAAATCAGCTATTTCCTTGGGCACATAGCTCTTGGCAGTGTTTACATGCTGTGTGCTTTGCTGTTCTCTCACTGTACTTTTAGTAGCAGTGGGTATGGGCAGGGCAGCAAAGACAAACCAGGGCAGATGCCGGGGCCCATTGAGCTCAAGGGGGCCCACTGCTCAGCTGAGAACTGAAAACATCAGTTTTAGTGACAAAACAGCCCTAGGCTAAGGCCCCACGTGGCGTCCCGCAGCAATACAGTGCTGCATGAAAAACCGCGCCGACAACACATCGCGGTTCTTCCCACAGCGATTTGTACAGAAAGTTTGCAGAGGTTTCTTCTGTGGACTTTCTGATTCAATTATACCTAAAGGGAAACCGCCGGCGTTTTCCCGTAGATATAATTGACATGCTGCGATTTCCAAAACCGCAATGGTTTTGGAAATCACAGTGTGTCCGCTGAGTGTATTTTACCGCAAAGTAGGGATGGGATTTGCTAGAGTATGGTGTTTACGCCACGTGGGGCCCTGGGATTATAGTCAGTCTCTTCCCTTGCTAAACTTGCTGTCGTCCATCTGCAACCCCGTGTCCTAAAGTTTCTCCTCTCTGACCTCTGACCCCTCTGTAGCTGCTGTCTTCTCCAAGTGATGTATAGTGCTTCTGTAACAGCTGGTATGTGAGAGACCACAGATAAGTGATAGATAAGCAGAGCTTGATACAGAGCTGTCTAATGTTAGTGAGTGTGTATATCTGTAGTTGTAATGAGAAATAATCATAATAAATGTACAGTGTAAAAGCATAATATGATAAAACTCAACAGACCACAGTCGGTTGGGTAAAAGTGGTGTCTGCCCTGAGACAAAGCCAACACTATTTATTGGTTTGCATTTATAACAAAATACATGATGCAGATGTGAACGGAGCCTTAATTTGCATTTTTTTGGGGGGGATGGTACAAAGTTTGTTAAAAAAAAAAAAAAAAAAGTGTATTGAGACTAAAATAACTGTTATATATATATATATATATATATATATATATATATATATAACAGTACAGAACAAAAGTTTGGACACACCTCATTCCAAGAGTTTTCTGTATTTTCATGACTATAAAAATTGTAGATTCACACTGAAGGCACCAAAACTATGAATTAACACATGTGGAATTATATACTTAACAAAAAAGTGTGAAACTACTCAAAATATGTCTTATATTCTAGGCTCTTCAAAGTAGCCACCTTTTGCTTTGATTACTGCTTTGCACACTCTTGGCATTCTCTTGATGAGCTTCAAGAGGTAGTCACCTGAAATGGTTTTCACTTCACAGGTGTGCCCTGTCAGGTTTAATAAGTGGGATTTCTTGCCTTATAAATGGGGTTGGGACCATCAGTTGTGTTGTTCAGAAGTCAGGTGGATACACAGCTGATAGTCCTACTGAATGGAGTGTTAGAATTTGTATTATGGCAAGAAAAAAAGCAGCTAAGTAAAGAAAAACGATTGGCCATCATTACTTTAAGAAATGAAGGTCAGTCAGTCCGAAAAATTGGGAAAACTTTGAAAGTGTCTCCACGTGCAGTAGCCAAAACCATCAAGCACTACAAAGAAACTGGCTCACATGAGGACCGCCCCAGGAAAGGAAGACCAAGAGTCACCTCTGCTGCGGAGGATAAGTTCATCCGAGTCACCAGCCTCAGAAATCGCAGGTTAACAGCAGCTCAGATTAGAGACCAGGTCAATGCCACACAGAGTTCTAGCAGCAGACACATCTCTACAACAACTGTTAAGAGGAGACTGTGTGCAGCAGGCCTTCATGGTAAAATAGCTGCTAGGAAACCACTGCTAAGGACAGGCAACAAGCAGAAGAGACTTGTTTGGGCTAAAGAACACAAGGAATGGACATTAGACCTGTGGAAATCTGTGCTTTGGTCTGATGAGTCCAAATTTGAGATCTTTGGTTCCAACCACCGTGTCTGTGTGCGACGCAGAAAAGGTGAACGAATGGACTCAACATGCCTGGTTCCCACCGTGAAGCATGGAGGAGGAGGTGTGATGGTGTGGGGGTGCTTTGCTGGTGACACTGTTGGGGATTTATTCAAAATTGAAGGAATACTGAACCAGCATGGTTACCACAGCATCTTGCAGCGGCATGCTATTCCATCCGGTTTGCATTTAGTTGGACCATCATTTATTTTTCAACAGGACAATGACCCCAAACACACCTCCAGACTGTGTAAGGGCTATTTGACCAAGAAGGAGAGTGATGGGGTGCTACGCCAGATGACCTGGCCTCCACAGTCACCAGACCTGAACCCAATCGAGATGGTTTGGGGTGAGCTGGACCGCAGAGTGAAGGCAAAAGGGCCAACAAGTGCTAAGCATCTCTGGGAACTCCTTCAAGACTGTTGGAAGACCATTTCAGGTGACTACTTCTTGAAGCTCATCAAGAGAATGCCAAGAGTGTGCAAAGCAGTAATCAAAGCAAAAGGTGGCTACTTTGAAGAACCTAGAATATAAGACATATTTTCAGTTGTTTCACACTTTTTTGTTAAGTATATAATTCCACATGTGTTAATTCATAGTTTTGGTGCCTTCAGTGTGAATCTACAATTTTTATAGTCATGAAAATACAGAAAACTCTTGGAATGAGAAGGTGTGTCCAAACTTTTGGTCTGTACTGTGATATATATATATATATATATATATATATATATATATATGATAATTGTACTGATGTATACAGTATACATCCAAGCAGTCATTATAATACTGTATGAGTAATGTTAGGTTCACACTTTTCAGCTGTTGTTCTGACAGAAGTACAGACGGCACAGCCTCCGTTTGCATCCACCACCATTCACTGCAATGTTAAAAAGACCAAAACTTTCTTTGTCTACTCAGAAAAAGCAGATATGAATATATATTTATGAATTGCAGTGCTCACTGGATCTAACTGATTGGGTCTTTTACCTTCATTGACAGGAGGCCCAATGAGACTTTGTCACCCAAGGGCCTGCCAAAACCTGGAGCCGGCCCTGGGTATGGTTATTGCAGTGGTGTCCCATAGACTTGAATAGGACACTGCTACAGTACCCATAGCCACCACTAGTAAATTGTACAATAAATGAAGATCTCAGTACCAGAGGCGTAAATTTTCATGAGGAAAAATATATTACATTCTGGTGTGCCTGACCGATCTAACTGTGTTGCTGGTTTAAGGCCAGTTTCACACAAGCATATAATGGGAGTAATGTTTGTATTGCTATTGCAACTCAGGCTAGGTTCACATCTGCACACGACTCTCCGCTGTTCGGGTCCACCAGGGGATCCGATTGACAGAGAGCTGAAACCCTAAAACAGCGGTTAGCGGCAGACCCTATAAACTATAATAGGGTCCGTCGGGTCTCCGCTGTTTTTATGCTGAAACTGGCTGAGTCCTCCATGCAGATTTCTGCTGGTTTAGCCCCAGTGTCTCAGAGCAAGGGTATAGTGTTGCAAACTGACAACTTAGCCAGAATAATCAGGAAAAATTCTGGTAAAAAATGCACACTAACATGTTAAGTTAAGGGTCGTGTATTTGATCTTGGATTGGCTAAAAGTTGCTACAGATAGTTATTGCTTTGTCATTGTCATGAATTCAAATAAAATGACAAAAAAAAAAATGTAAAAACAAAAATTAAAGAAAAAAAAATGTTACAATTATCCACTTACCGTTTGTCCGTTGCTCCTGCCAACTGTTGCTTCATAAATATTTCAAAAAATGCCCCCACCCACCTACGCTATAAAACTTTATAACTATATACAAATAAAAGTATGCACAGTAAAAAGATCACTTTCAGTCAGACAAAACAAAGAAAATCATGACGGAGGGGTCAAAAATCTTTGGATGACTTTACCAGCAGCGTCAATTTTTTACATTAGTTCTAAACCATCAGGAAACATAGTTGCAAAATTTTATGTGCCATGGGCAAAGAAATGTAGACTTTTGGCACAAATTCGGAAAATCTCTGCCCTGCGTTTGAAGTGTGGTGGGTGTCTGGGACTATGCCACTAAAACTGGGAATGTTGGAAAGTGGTATCTAGTAAACCATTTTAGGACATGTGTACATTAAACACAATGCAAGCACATCAACGTTAACATCTAAATGTTGCACATTAAGTAAAATGCTGATTAAACAACAGAACATTTTCAATGTTTTCATTATCATTGACCACTGCACGAGCACATCAAGATAAATGACACCATAAATTTTTTTTTAATCATTATTTACATTTGACCCTCACCTTTAAGATCAATTGGACCACATCCTGTTATTTCATGTCCTCCAGAAAACCATGTCTGCCTCTCACCAAGATGTCATCTTGAGTGATAAAAAGTTATCATTTAAAATTAAGAATACAGCCTTTTGGGGTGTCTATAAATTTCCCTGTGCAAATAAAAAAAAATTATGTTTTTAAGTGTTTCAGCATTCACATTACCAGTGCTCCCAACACCACCTAATAGCCTAGGGTGGCCTAGATGCTGGGCAATTTGCCGAAACCACCATCCTCCTTCTGTCAGTCTAATGCTGTGCCCCATCTCAAAATCTCTCAACTAGTCAAATGTCTTCGAGTGCATCATAGAGGCATGTCTAGCAGTCAGTTATTTCTCACCAAGAGGTACACTACCCAAAAGCAGCCTCTGAGAACCTTTTGATATGGCAGCACGGGAAGCATTTTTATACTCCCTATTGGCAAGACCTGGTGTCTAATCAGATCACACATGTAGTCATTTACATATCTAACAGATATAACTGCATATTGAGTTTTACTCCGATCTGACATTTCTATTATTTTTTGTCAATGAGTATATTAATGATAAGTCAGACGTTTTTAAAGCATCTAGTATCCTAATAATACAATGCAACAATGCTAGAAATCTATCTCCAACATAGATAAAATTGCTGGCAGATCTTTACTTAGTATTTTATAATTCAGTTGTATATTGTTGTACCTGTGATTGAACACAGCTAGACATGCAAAAACCGTGCGAAGTCAGAGTTACATTTTCAACTAATAATTTGGAGATTTTAAAACAAAAGATTCAACGGCGTGAATCATAAAATGTAATCTAGATTCACACAGTGAACTGTAAGAAAAATCACAACAGCTTTAAGCATGCAACGTTCTATAGATTGTTGTCCAAGACCCAATTTTGTCAGTGTGGCAGCTCCTAACAGACAATTTCCATATGTTTGTAGTGGGGGGATGTAAACATTTAAGGTTTGTTTTTATTAATAAGAAATGCATGCAACATCAAAATCTGAATAGATAGATAGAGATAGACAGACAGATAGATAGATAGATAGATAGATAGATAGATAGATAGAATGACCAAATTGGTTGACATTGATTTGTCTATTGATACATTCATTACTTCGCCAACACAGTCAACAACAATAAAAAAATACACCAGAGGATCCAACAGGCTCACACAAAACACAGGAAGCCCATTAATGTTAATGTGAATAGTGGTGCTGCAGGGAAATTGAACATTTTCTTCTGGATCCTTGGGGAGTCTCTTTATCCTCATACCTTGTGATCATCTTAATATTGAGGGTCCCTTCCAACAAAGAGGCATTGTGCAAAGAAGACAATTATTGTACAATGAAATGGTATTACTGGTTACAATTTATGTATTACCTGTTGCTTAAATAACAAAAACATATTCCTCTCCCCCCCATTCCCTGCCCCCTATGGGGCTCAAAGTCTAATTAGTCTCTAACTTCCTCATTAACCTATCGATGTGCTTTTAGAGTGACGTAGACCGAGGCTCCATGGCAACATATAGTGTACAATATTCTAGCTGTGACTATAGGAAGCCAGGAGAGAAATTATATTATGGATTTTAATCTGGACTAAAATAACAAGGATTGTGATTTTATTCACCTAACCTTCTGATTGTAGCTGGGCTTTAGTGTGTCCATTTCTGAGTTTACTATTGTAAATATAATGGCCAACCAAATTGCCATCCTCCAGGACTACACTATTCCCATGTCTAATTGTGACCAATCTGATACGTGATTTCTATGCAAGAAGGTAGATAAACAGTTGCTGTATATCATGATAAAAACAAATGATTTAATGGGTTAAATTGTCCCAGATTCCCGCCACCCTACCCCACCAGGAGACATCATTGGACAGTTGGGTTGTCACATTATAAATAGATCCCATCAAAATTGGTGGAATCTACCAATAAAAATCTTTTTTTTCTCTGTCTATGACCAGATATGTTGTGGGTATATTCTGTGGTTTATGGTCAACATTTTGACCCAAAGAGCAATAAGCAGAAGATCTTGTTTAAACGTCCTTTAGTGTCCAGTATATTTTATAACATGGATAGAGCAGCATCTAAAATAGTATTCATTGTGGAAATCATAGTGGTTTAGTGCTAGGTTTTACAATAAACAGTTACTAGAAGTGGATTGCGGAGCTAGGAGAAACCCCAAGAGAATAGGAAGCAGAAAATGAAGCAAAAATAAAAACAACTAGTTGTCTCCAAGGAGTCTTAGCAATTAGAATCGTACAGGGAAATCAAATACCCCATTCTTTCAATATTTTCTTCCTGTACAAAATAAGACATACTATAGATTCTGCAGTACGGTTGCCAAAACTATTAAATTGGGCCGCAGGCAGAGGAATGACCTACTATAAAATCGGGTGGGGCTAATAGACCCACTGTATGTGTGTATGGGACAACTGTCTCTTTCTTCTTACTCAAAATTCTTTGTCAATTGCTGGGGGAACAACTGACCTCGAGCTAGCTCAGTCATAAACAATAGGAAAATAGTACAGTGATGAGCCCATCTGTTCTAGAGACGAGAGACGAGGAAGCAGAAAACAAAAGGCAAAAGCAATGGAGCTGACATGCAAAATATTTAAAACTTCACACTCTATCGCTTCCATAGTCCTAGATTTTGAGATTAGCAGACGTAACATATGTTAAGGGCTTTTTCAAACTTGTGGTTAGTGACACTATAGGATCAAATGGTTTGCGTTACTGTACTAAGTGGGAGTAATGGCACCAACCGCAGGAAGGATGGTTTTTGTTGTATTTAAAGGAGTTGGCTTCTAATAAATGCCTCTTTGTAGTCATAAAATAATAAGCTGTGCCCCTTATTAGCGCAATAGATCTTATTAGATCTTATTTATTATGCCCTGTATGCCAGATTTCTGGCATACATGGAATGAAAAAGTCATAGTTTTTGACACCCTGCCAGTGATTCTGGCCAAAAATGGTATCTTTCTGTCTTTTGCAACCAATTGTTACTTTTCTTCAAAGTGGGTGGAGTGTGGTAGGGAACAAGGAGGGCTCTGGTGGGGATACCATGGTCTGACAGATACTATAACTTGTGCCATAAAAGTTACTGCTGAAGCCTAAGGCTGGTGTAGATTTCAATGCTGGCACACAGGATCTCCCAAGACATGCCTCTTGATAACTCTGGCACATCTTCTAAAAAAGGACAAATGGATTAAGGCCACTGCACAATGCGCCAGTCTTAATAAATCGGCTCCAATGTGTTGTCTAATTTTTTTATAGTTGGAAGTGACAGACTACTGGCCCATGACCCCACCATGCCAATGATACTGACCAATTTTTTTTTATTTCTAATTTCTAAGTCCTGACCATGATCATTGTGAAGAAAATTAGCATCAGCCTCAGCGGTTTCTATCAGGAATCCGTGTATAGGTGTTTTCTTAGTTATAGATATATATGACAAATAGAGAAATAGAAGTGCCAAATGTGGTGCTTATCTTGTACCTTGTCTTAAAGCAGACACCATGACTCTGAATTCGAAGACAGTGGTCGATGTTGGTGATCACAGGCAGCATCCTCCAGTACCCTAGATCCAGGATAGATGGGTAAACAGGTAAGGGTGGGTTCACACTTGCGGCGGCACTCCATCCGCTGCGAATCCGACCTAAATGTCGGAAAACTGGATAGGGACTGGATAGGGAAAGGTTTGCGACGCTTTGCTTAAAAACCCATTCACTTGAATGGGTTTTTAAAGCAATGCGCGGGTGTGCGCTTACACCCTCTGCGCCGCAAAGCCAGTTTTTTTCGCTGGAAACAAAGTCGGACATGCAGGACTTTGTGTCCAACTGAAAAAACGGCTTCGTGGTGCAGAGGGTGTAAGCGCACACCACAAGCATTGCTTTAAAAACCCATTCAAGTGAATGGGTTTTTAAGCAAAGTGTCGCAAACCTTTCCCTATCCAGTCCCTATCCAGTTTTCCGACATTTAGGTCGGATTCGTAGCGGACGGAGTGTCGGCACAATTGTGAACCCACCCTAAGTATATACAGTACGAGTAGCCAAAAGAGAGAAGATATGAAGAAAACAGGTACGCCAAAGGGGATCCAATTTTGGGAACAATCAGTTTCCTTTATCTTGTCTAAATCAACAGGAGCAGGTGAGAGCGTATATCAGGTGGCAATATAAATAAGAAAGCAGGGCTGTTAGAGTTGTGGAGTCGGGGCCAGTTTTGAGTGAAGTTGGAGTTGGAAAAAAAATCACCAAATGTGACTTCGGCTTCAAAATAAAATGATTAATTATTTTAAATGCTATTAAACAATTATTAATATTGAATAATGAATTAGATACATATTTACTTTCATAGGAATTCAATTACTAGCTTGTAATGTGAATCAGGGAAGCTTTCCTGCTTCTGACTGACCATAGCTGCAGCCATTTATGAAGGAGTTGGAGTTGGTGGTTTGGCCTACAGACGCCGCGGTAATTCCATCCATGTACAATGTTATAATATTCTACAAGTCATCCAGCTGATCACACCACAGAGGATGAATGGCTCTCCAGTGCCAGGTGACAAGGTAATACTCTACGCTGAGTTGTTATGGCTAGCATTGTTCTGACATTACTAGGAAGATGATTTGGTCTTGTCATGCTAACTTTTGTTCTAGTCTATTGTATGCGCAGCTTTACATGAAATATACCTGAAGGCATCAGAAATATAAAGTGATAAAATCTGAATTATTTAGATGCTGCGGGAAGTAATGTGTCTCAGTTAATTAATCTCGCTTACTCTTCAAGGGATTCCATAATAAAATGAGTGGATACCTCAGGATTCGTACGGCTTTGTTTTCACAGTCACTTTTCCCATTTTTCCATAAAAATGCATATGAGAAACAGTACTTTTCGTTATAGGCAAGTATATAACTATACAGGGTGCATAGACTGTGCTCATACCCAGGATCTGGAGCTTGAGGGGACTCGAAAGGTCTTACAAAAAAGCAGTTTATTCCAGCTCGCCAGTCACATGGTCACTTTCATCTGCCGCAGCACAGACTTACCTCCTGTTGTGGTTGCTTGAAGTGGTAGAGACGTAAAATAATCGTGCTTTGGATGAAAGAATATTCCAACTTTATTGAAGTGCTTTAAAGGTTACATCCACCTGACATACCGGTAGGACAAGACTCCAATACGTTTCAAACGTAAACTGCATTCTTAGTCATAGTAGATAGTGTCCTTAGTCATAGGTATCACTGAGGATGTGGTTTGCTACTGAAACACTTTGTGGGGATGTCCTACATAGAACTTTTAAAGAACCTTGAAAATGTTGGAATATTTTCTCATCTAAAGTTGAGTGGTTTTGTGTAACTGCTCAAAAAATCTTCTGGTCTATATTATTTGACCAATGTTATTAATGACCTATTTGGAAGCCCTAAAACTGTTGTGCACTTGGGGCCCTGGAAGCATCAAAATCTATGGAGATGTCGAAGCGGCTACTTAATGTTTCAATACATCAATACCAAATGATATTTAACAATAAATCAAAATGATATCTCAAATATGTATTTTATTAATGAATGAATGATTAAGTTTGAAAATTCCTGTTAGTCCATATTATTACGAACAGCAGTTCTTCTGCTACATTACTGTGCAAAGGTTTTAGGCAGGTGTGAAAAAAATGCTGCAAAGTATGAATGCTTTCTAAAATAGAACTCTTAACAGTTTATTTTTTGTCAATTAACAAAATAAAATGAATGAACTAAAGAGAAATCTAAATCACATCAATATTTGAAGTGACCACCCCTTTGCCTTCCAAACTCTTCTAGGTACATTTGTAGACATTTTTTGAAGGAACTCAGGAGGGAGGTTGTTCCAAACATCTTGGAGAACTAACACAGGATAGGGAATAGGTGTCTGATCACTGGGGGTTTAACCAATGGACCCCTAGCGATTAGGAGAACGGAGGACCAAAAGTTCCCCTGAATGAATGGCCGCCGCACCATTCACATTCACTTCTATACGGCTGCTGGGGCCACAGTGTCTGGTAGGCCCATAGATGTGAATAGAGCCCCGGTCACACTTGTGCTTCATTCACAAGGAGGATTCAGGGAGACTTTAGGTCCCACCTCTCCCTGATCAATGAAGGTCCAAATGTTGGGACCCCCAGTGATCTGATACTTATAGCCTATGGATAGGGAATAAGTGTTGGCAGTGGCACAACCCCTTTAAAGATATAACACTGACTAAAAGTCCCTACAATATACCGTATGCTGGCAACTAACCATATGAGTATTTGGGGGGTCCTGGAATTAATCTTGCACTGCCCTGATTTTTAATTGTCTTCCTTTGTCACATCCATTTATTATAAGACTTTTGTGTATAGAGCTGTTTTCTAGCAGACAATGACAACACAACAATAGCTAGACATATTTGTCATCGCATCACAAATGACTCTTGACAACCTCGTTCACTAATTTAAAAGAGAATTTTTTTCCTCGATGTGAAGTAGCTTAATGAAAACCACATGCACAATTTAGTGAAGCCACAAGCCCTGCTTTCGAGACATGCTAATGTATTATGTATGGCTGTGGGTGTTGACAGCGCAGCGCTACTGTATGTCAGAGTTACTTTATACTGCGCACACACAGTACAGTTCTTACAGATTTCGGAATTATTATATATGTTTCTACTACAATAGATGAAAGATTTGGTTAACAATAACAGCTAAGATAAGGCAGATGTCTTCATGTTGTATAGTGACTGTAATCCCAGGCGTAATATTTTACTATTATTCCTTAGTAATGCACATAATGAGAGAATGAACACAATAACAGACCTGATAAGAACAAGGACACTGAGTGGAATTTGATCATATGAGAACATATGGATCAGTATAAGTATTATGACCAACTCTACTATTAAGCAATGTATGCCATATAACCTGTTCTGAAAAATATATATATATATATTTATTTATTTTTTTTATTACAGGGGTTTTCTCAAGATAATACCCTTTTTATATGTCCTATAAGGGTATATGAGAGAGGGGGTCCTTTGCTCGGACTCCCATTTATTAGCCAGAGTGGAGAGCTGCTCAAAAACAGGATTACATAGTTGACTACAACTTCCCCGGAGCTAGTACTGTAGGAGTAATGTACAGTTAGATGATAAGATAATAGCTAATGGCTGTGGTTAGAAAACAGAGACCTACCCCGACCAGCTGACTGCCAGGTCACCTTCTGACTACAAAGAGATTGTCTTCCTAAGAGGAACCCTCAACTACATTTAATACTAAAGTATTGCCTCTAAGGGACAATAGGAGGACTTGTGAAGAAGACACAATATGGTAGCAGATGAGATGCCTACAAGATGGCAATATTGACATATAGAAACTCTGTTTGCTATAGAAGAACACACATTATTGGTACTTCCTATATGAGTACTGATTATTGGCTAATTATTGCCTCTTCCTATATAAGTAGTGAATATTGTCTGATTATTGATATTTACTATATGAGTACTGATTATTGTCTGATTATTGGTACTTCCTAAATGAGTAGTGATTATTGGCTGATTATTTGCACTTTCTATATCAGTAGTGATTATTGGCTATTGCCTCTTCCTATATAAGTTGTGAATATTGTCTGATTATTAGTTCTTCCTATGAGTAGTCATTATTGGCTGATTATTGATACTTCCTATATGAGTAGTGATTATTGGCTGATTATTGGTACTTCCTAAATGAATAGCGATTATTGGCTGATTATTTGAACTTTCTATATCAGTAGTGATTATTGGCTATTGCCTCTTCCTATATAAGTAGTGAATATTGTCTGATTATTAGTGCTTCCTATATGAGTAGTGATTATTGGCTGATTATTGATACTTCCTATATGAGTAGTGATTATTGGCTGATTATTGATACTTCCTATATGAGTAGTGATTATTGGCCGATTATTGATACTTCCTATATGAGTAGTGATCATTGGCTGATTATTGATACTTCCTATATGAGTAGTGATTATTGGCTGATTTGATATTTCCTATATGAGTAGTGATTATTGGCTGATTATTGATATTTCCTACCTGAGTAGTGATTATTGGCTGATTATTGGTACTCTCTACATGAGCAGTGGTAAACATGTACAGGGTATTGTATGATATTAGCTATTAGACAGGCTTTCCACATAAGCACTTCTCCCATTATCTTGCACACGCTGATATTTCTGAAGCTGCTCACATATTTTCCTGCTCATGAGCTTATAGTATTTCTTACTATAGTGCACCACAGTTGAAAATGCTATTGTACAAAGTCCTTGTATGCAATGTTTTCAGAAGTATCTAGGGAAATAATGTTTACTATTGACAATAATTCTCTTTAGCTCTTTAAAGGGGTTTTTACATTTTTTCAGTTGATGACAAATTTTTAGGATAGGCAATCCATCGGGGGCTGGGCTCTAGGACAGTGAGACTCACTGGAGCGCTGCATTCCCTTCACTGTAAAACCCAATGCTGCATGCCTATATGACTATGACTGTGCTGGGTACTGCAGATCAGCCCTCTCACTCTATATGTTCCTATCTTTACTGCTCTGTCCCTGTAAGAGGCAAATATATGTACACACAATTATATGAACAGATAAGTTAATGGCTCCCGCAAGACCAACAAGCTCATTCCATCTGTGCTCCTAAGGGAATTTTACTCCTGCCATGCAACTACAAATCTGGTTACACTATAATATGTAGTGATTGACAAAAGAGATCTAAGATCTAATCCTAGAGAAATGCATGAAATAAATGAAGCAGGGTTTTTCTGTATCCAAACCTACAAGAGCAGTGCCATGTCTTAAGAAAGGGGAACATAATCAATAATAATATTAATATTACGGTTATAATTTTTGTATTATGGTCACATTTATACCACATGCATTTAAGATTCCATTCTATCCAATGAAGTGCCATTAGGAGTAAAGTCATGAAATGGGTTCTTCACTTTGGTCAATCCCTGCATATTATAAAGGTCCTTTAACAATATGTGATCACAAAATGTCCCCACGTTGAGATCACAAGAAATCAGCTGTAATTTGTGGGGGAATCTGGAAGGGTTCTATATCTTTGCAGCACCACCTCAGGTGAAATGAAGCATTACACCATGCGCATTCAAATTAATGAGTTGTCTGTGTAATGCCAGACAGGACAAGTCCTCCAGAGTAAGAGTCACTCTTTATAATAGAAAATCACCCTTTAGGCTAAGGCCCCACATAACAGGCCACAGCAAAAAAGCGCTACGGGAAAAACTGTGGCAGCAACCCAAGGCGGTTTTTCCTGCAGCACTTTTCACAGAAAGTCCGCAGAGGTTTCCTCTGCAGACTTTCTACTTCCATTATACCTATAGGGAGACCGCCGGCATTTCCGTAGTTATAATTGACATGCTGCGATTTCCAAAACCGCTACAGTTATGAAAATCGCAGCGTGGCCCTCTGCACATATTTTTCCACAAGGTATAGATGGGATTCCCAAGAATCCCATCCACCTTGCAGTAACTGTAAAACACTGCATTTTTTTCCGCTGCATTTCTGCCGCAGCCCAACCACAGTGTTTACGCCACGTGGGGCTCCGGCCTTATACTGTATAGGGGATATTAAATAGGTTTCCTAAGCTAAAAGGCCTAAGGCTATTTATGCTGGACAAATACCACATACCAGACTTCTTCAAGAAGAAGCAAATGTGTTTTAAAAATGGTGTAAAATTAGATTACAAAGTGTAAAAAAAACAGAATACTGTACATGTGAAAACTGCTATGATGTTTTTATAGAATACAGGAAGCAGTTGAAGAAAAATTTGTGAATTTGTTTTGAAAAGTGGCATCAGTGTGTTTTTTACACCTGTTCCAACCCAGTCAATGTGCCACTTTCCATATTATATCTCTCGATTCTTTTAGAAATGGTCAGAGGGCTCCATTATGGAATTACCACAGTAAATCTTAAAATGGCAGCCCCACCTGGGAGATTTATGGCAGATGTGGGTCCCACATTTAGGTCTCCAAACAAATGAGAAACACAAAAGCAGACAGCATTTCAAGACTCCCATAATCTACAGCATGCATGTAATGGCGGCTCGCCATGAGAAAGTTGTTCCTAAGTTATAGCCTGTATTCTGAAGGTTGGGGGCCACACAGAATGCCATCCAGGGCCATAGGTTTTGGACTCCAACTGCGGAGTTTCTTTGGAAGTCTTCAGTCAGATACAATAATTATAAAATTACTTCTAATACAACCTAGAAATCTCTGAGATCTCTATTGCGCCTCCTGTACATTATACCCAATTGAATGGCTTTAAAATAGATACTGAAAATTCCATGAAATTCCACCGTAATTCTAGAGGACACAAACCGGATTTATCAATAATGTATCACTAGAAGCCAGCTCCAGCATGTCATGTACTGACTCTGCCGTTCAATTATGTGTCTGTGATATGTTTTGTTGGAAACCAATTTTCAAGACACAGTGCTATTTTCCTTCCTGAAAAAATACAGCATTGAAAATCAAATGTTTTCTCCTATTGATAGCGTCCCCGATGGATATGAGAGCTCTTATTGAAAAATTCAGAGGGCTTTAGCTGATCTGCAGCTCTGGTGCTTGGTACTTGTTGAGTAAATAGCTCAGTGACAGGGTGCACATATTTTCCGATTACAAGGCTCGTATTGTTTGAGTATAAAATTGTTTTAGCAGCAAAATAAATTGTCTTCTTTCTCATTGTAGTAAACTGTTGTTATAGGGGACACAAATGAATGGTCTCCCTTGGTGAATGTCTCTATTATGACACTTACTGTTGAGTAATATTCTAATTATAAAGCATGTTCATTACATTTACCATGTAACTGGTACAAATATTAGGCTATGATGAACTGCGCAATATTAATTGTCCTAATTCCTAGTTAACAAGTCTGTGCACAATGTGCTTGATATCTTATAATAAGAATGAATTGTCCAATGTATTTGAGCATGTCAGTTTATGACTGTAGTGTATTACCGCCAGCCAGAATCATTTGGGCTGGTCACATATTATGAAAGCCTATAGAGACAATAGCACTCAGAAAATATAATTCTTCTGTTGATAAATGAGCAGTATTGATGACAACTATTCTCTTTTCATAAAGTAAGATGAAAAGTTGTCGCCCACTCATAGCTATTACTATTAGTACTGTCATTAAAGGGAGTCTACCATACTGTAGGGCATCTCAGAAGGTTCCCACATATACCTTATTGTTATGCAAATCAATTTGCTCCTGTTTTTGACTCTCAGCGCAGAACACTTCACAGAAGGGGACCATGCCATGGCTCTGGGCACAGCTTCATAAACTTACGTGAAGCGTCAGATTGTTCAACAGCACTGAAGGACAAAAACAGGTGCACCAGATGGCGCGGCAATATACCTGGTACACAAAAAAAAAAAAAAAAGTTTGCATAAAAATATCACAATGAAGAGACAAGACTGCACATAGTCCATGATATCACTAGCAACAACAAACTAACTTGTGTTGCACCACCTGACCATGCTTTAAGATATCTTCACTCTTTCCATCGCACTGTTCTTCCTGTCTGTGGCTGCTGTCCTCCAGTCCTTGTCTGTAGTATGTGCAAGCCCTTTAAGAAACTCTACACCTTGCTGTCTGCACCCATTCAATCTTCTGCATCTGTGAGCTTTTTAAAGTGGCTTCTCCCACAAAAATCTGTCTGAGCATAATGAGTTCTTAGCGTACTAGTTACTGCAAACATGTACTTTACTTGCACTCTGACTACATGTATTTGACCATGGCTTGTACTCCCCTACCTGCTACTTGATCTACTGCTGTTTACCGATGTCTGACCCTGGCTTGTTCCTGAACTCTGAAACTGAGCTGTCTGACCTGACCTAGATTTTTCACTTTGCACATATTCTGTCATCCCTGACTTCAGACTCTACCTTTAGAAGGACCTTTAACCACCTCCACCAAATCAAGGTCTTAGCACCTTGAATTAATAGCTGCTGCAGCACTGATTACAGCACAGTTGGAATTTTCTCTGTAGCTCTCACCATTCCTGAGCAACAAGCACAGTTAGCTTTGGTGCCTAATGTGCTATTTAAGCTCTGTAATGTCAGAAGGGCGGTGTAAGGAAAGGAGCCAGCCAGTGTTAGAGCTTAGAATAGTACATAGATATATAGTAGATGAGGTTGGATCAATACACAGGTTCATCAAGTCCAACCTATACCCATACAACTATACTCTGGTGTCTCTTGATCTGCCTGGGTCAGCCGTCACTGGGATTATTCCTAGAGGTAGTCACCTGGTGGTTCCCTGCAGTGCATCATAGCTGTATATTTCACACCTGTGGCTTCATTTGCATGAAAATCGTGATTTTAATGATATGCTAGTGAGCTTGAATTACATTGGTGGCTTGGCAAAGCCTGAATTGGCTCTGTTTCTAGTGCTGCCTTTCCTCAGCAAACCTTGCTCAGCCCCACCCTATGTGCAGATGATTGACAGCTTCCTAGGCCTCCAGCGCCATACAGTGCAACAGCCGAGATCACCTACTGTTTCTCATCACCAAACCTCTGCCAGTCTCTGTGCCAGCCCTGTAGTCTACAGTATAACACATCAATAACAACCTGACACTGGTCACACTGAGTGTATTGCACATGGTAGTGGTGGAAATGGAGCCAATGTAGACTTTGCCACACCCTAAAGCATTTTATGCTCATTTGCATATTTCAGAATTGCAACTTTAATGCAAATTAAGTCACAGTTATAAAAAAGGCATAATGGGCTCAGAAAACTGTATCCTGAAAATTACTGGGGCTGGTTGCATAGCCATTCTCCTCTTAACTGACTCCCTTGTGGGGTGAAAACAGGAAACCACTTAGACAACAGCATTAGGAGGAGCCCAAAACCAAATCAGTTAGGTGACACACCCACTGCGCGTTTCAACCCGCTACACACACTATATAACAACACTGCACTCACTCTATGACATCACAGACTTAAAGTGGACGTACATGTCACATATTCGGTATTTATACAGTAGTATAAAAAGTGAGTTGTGGGTAACCATTATCTAGAGAAGACAAAGGGTTAAAACAATGACAGACATACACTAGGGCTCCTCATCTCCACTGCTGTCTTATGCTATCAATATAACATTAGAAAATAGAGACAGACAAAAAAGATTATGCGATAAGCTGGAAAGTGTACAGAAATTACTGACTCCCAGAACACATTATGAACAGTGTTATAACCACAAAATAAACACATTCAGACAAGCGTGTGAACCGAGAACAAGCCACCGAACATACACAGGGCCAGCTAATATTGTATTGTCTAAAGATAAAAATACTACAACCAACTACACAGACTCTTATATTCTTCTTGTATATGGAAAACATTGAATGCTAAGCCTAAGATATTTGTATGCATATACACATACATCATCTCCGAGCAGTCTTCCATTTGTAAAGGACACTCATATGGTAGTATTAATTCCACTATAAGTGTAATGTTCAGCATAGCAAGTATAAGAGAAATCCACTGAAAATGTATCTTTCTTGGCTTTCATTTTTCATATATTACACTAGGTTCATACCTGTGTTGGGGTTTCCATTCTTCGGGTCCGCTTGGGGAACCAAAAAATGGAAACCCAATCCGCTTAAAAAGCGGTTGTCTATGGAAACCTACGGATCCCATAGACTATAATGGGTTCCGCTGGGTTTCCGCCTGAAAAATGCACATTTTTCAAGTGGAATGGGAAATGGAATCTCCAAACGGTCACCCAAAGCAGAAACTTCTTAAAGCATCCTAGGCTGGATTTGGAAGACCTGTACAAATAAATGGAGAGACTCACACATGCAAGTCCCTCTTTCATTCACTTGACATTGCGAATGAGATAGCTGTGGGTTCCACCTCTGCAACCGCATATCCTATGGATATAACCATAAATGCCGAGATCAGAATTCCTTTTTAAAGTGGTTTTCTCATCATTAGAACATATCATTTGTCCACAGGATTGGTGGTTGCTTATGTGAGGTGCCATCCATTCAGACTCTATAGCACTTACAGAGATGGTTAAGAGCAGAGTTACGCTAGGTTCACACCTGTGTTGGGGATTCTGTTCTTCAGTCCGCTTGGGGACCCAAAAAACGGATACCGAATTTGCTTAAAAAGTAGTTACCTGTGGAAACTCGCAGAGCCCATAGACTATAATGGGGTTTATCTACTTTCCGCTCGAAAATTGCAGAAAGGAAAGTCCTACTTCATTTTTCAAGCGGAATGGGAGACAGAATCCCTGAACAGTCACCCAACGCAGGTGTGACCGTAGCCTTAGGTTATCCTTCTCAGTCCTGTAAACTTTAATAATAAACTAGTATTCATAAACAGGTTTCTGGACCCTCTCATGCTCAGTACCCAAAAGCAACTGATTCCTCTTTACTTCTATAGCAAGACTGAGGGTTGTTTGTGAGGAAGAGCTACATCTCCCATCATGTAGTGATGTAAGTGGAGTCCTAAAGTCCTCACAGAAAATTTAGGATTTGGGCCCTCTGCACTATCCCATGGCCTAACACATTTTAGCAGTTAGTTCTATTCTGAACAGTAGGAGCATTGTTAAGTATTATATAAGGATCATACTATATATTACTGTCACATACTGGTCCAATAAGACCACCATAAATTGCTGTGATCCAATCAGTTGTTTAAAGGGGCTGTGTTCCTTGGCCCAGTGCTGTATGCCCTTTATTATTTACATCAGTCTACCTGCACAATGTCTACTTAGTAGTGGCAGTGCAAGATATTGCAGCTTCATCCCTTAATACCCTCCACCACTGCTAATAAGTAGACAACGTGCAGGTAGACTGAATGTTGTGCATAATGAAGAAGATGCAGTACAGCAACCAATCGGCGGGGGTGCTAACTCTGGGCACCCCTACTGATCAGATATTGAATGTTCATCATAATGATAATCCATCAATATTATGAACCTGAAAACAACCATTAAGGGGATTATCACAAAGAATATAAGAACAACACAATGAAATAGCTAATGTCAAAGAGAAGTCTTCTGCAGCCGGGTAATACATGGTGATAGATTTGGGCTCACCTTTAAATGAAGAAAAACCTTTGCAATAAATTCAGATAGGAACATCAGGGGCTGTTGAAAAATCAAGTATACTTTTTTGGACGGTTTCCAAAATCCTGGAACAGTACGGAAGACCATGGCCAGAGTCAGCAAGAATGATGGCACATAAATCCTCCAATTATAACCCATCTATATTTCATCTCCCCATTCAGAATTAGAATAGCGCTTCTTATGCCAGGCTGCCGGTATATAGGATATATGTAAGAGACACTTTGATCTCTTAAGATCTATGCGATGGAAATGGACTTTGGTCCATACTCTTTTCCTTTTACCAAGTGATGTAGAAAATGCAAAGATGAAACTGGTAATTAAAACGGTGTGTTCCCTTCCAACTAGCACAATATCTTTAGGATTGAACTTCTAACCTGACATAAATATATTGCATATTGTAACCTGTTCCTCCTGATTATTAACCTTCAGCATGGCAACCCATAAATCATCACTGAAACAGCTGGCGTTCAGCATTGCCCCAAAGTGTATGATTATGATCGTTTTATATATATCTTGCTATGCAGACATGAAAAATGCATTGAAGAGTGTGCTACTCTAGGACTTATTGTAATGAATTTTCACTAAAACATAGATCATGCTTAAAACTGGTGTCCGCTGATTATAATTCAGCCATTTATATTTCCCTGAATTACCTTGTCTAGCTCCACCGGTTTTTCTCTGTAGTAGGCAAAAACCATGATTGCGGTGGTCAGCTGTGGGCATCAGAGAATTTAATTTACTCTGGTTTTGGGGTTATTTAACCATATTTCTAAAATTGAAGGGCACACATATGTTTTGTGCAAGGGTATCATAGATTTTAATATTTGACCTCCTATTTATTTCTCCTAAGCTTTCATTAGTGCTGACAGGTCCCTATAACTCAAGGCTCCATCAATCAATTGAACACACTGACAAGCTCGACCTCATAAGGTTAAAGGGGTTTTCCTGGCTAAAAATATTGATGACCTATCCTAAAGATTGGTCACTAATATCAGATCTGTGGGGGTCTGACACCCACTACCCGCATTCATTAGCTGTTCTCTGCAGCTGATACACAGAGAATGGAGCAGAAAGCAGACAGTGCTGATCTCTGTGTAGTGGCCAGATCAGGTACTGCAAATTAGCTTCCATTCATTTGAATGGGACCTAAGCTGCAGTCACTAGGTTTTGCCACTGCACAGAGAACAGAGCCGTCTGCTTCCTTCTCCATTCTCTGTGTATCAGCTGCTGAGAAGGGCTAATGAATGGGGATGGCGGGTGGCATTCATTTGAATGGGAGCTATACTGCAGTGACTCAGATCTGCCACTACACAGAGAACGGAGCTGTCTGCTTCCTTCTCCATTCTCTGTGTATCAGCTGGTGAGAAGGGCTAATGAATGGGGAAGTAGTTTTCCACTGACCTGCACACGAGTATGGTCATGTGCATGAAGCCTTAGCATTAGACACTATGTGTTTTTTCACAACTTTACTCATGGAGGTTGTAGGTCTGAGCTTAACTTTTTTATGTTTAAACCTTTTCTATCTACTTAATGTTTGACCCATTCAATCCATATACCTTTATATATCCCAAAAATATCCATAATGTGCTGGTTAAGAGCGCCTTAGACTGTTTTGATATTCAATTCACTTTTTAATCCATTAGAAATGTGTTCAGCATAAAGGTTGAATGTATCTATAGGTCTCCATTCACAGATGGAAGCCAAAGGAGTGTCCTTTTGGCCTTCATCAGGCTGGTATATATTAGCATACCTGTTTTCATTGTATAGGAAAGCACAGCAGACTTCCCTATACTGTATTTTGTATGTTTTTTGACGCTGGTGTGTATAGGTGAATGATGTATGGCAAATAGTGGCCCTTATGTTCAGCAATTGCAACAAATGCAGATTTTTCACGTATAAATACTGAATGTAATTTGAACAGAGCAAAATTTAGAGAGAGCCTAATAAAAAGAACCCCTATGGATATGCTAAACTAGAGCACATGACCATCATAGAGAAGAGTCCCTTGCTTGCCTTATCTATGATCCAGGGGGAGAACCTTAGGCCTGTAATGTCAATTGATCATCAACATAGAAGTTATAAAAATGGTTTTCACATATGAGTTTTGTGGACTGGCGGATGCAAGCAGCCATACAGAAGTTTCTCAGTTCCTTGTAAAAGCATAGTAGGGGGCAAAATAGAAGAGTACAGTGTATAAGGGTCTATACTGAGCGAGGATTTATTCATGCCCATTCAGCAGTGATTATAGCTACATGCAAAGGCAGCAAATAATCAGGCAATGATTGGGAATGAATGTTCCTAAGAATATCTGTTTCCAACCATCACCCCCTCCATCGGCCTGTGTATAAGGAGATGGACCTTTACAAATTACAAACAGAAATTTTGCTAGAATGCAACCAATTGCCATCTTCCTCATCTGTTATGATCGCCCTAAAATAAAACCTTTCTATTCTTTATCACGGAATTGTCTATCAGATAATCTTTCAGATGTGATTAGAAAATGAGATTTTCCAGCAGGTGAGACAAATATTCAATGAGATCAGCTGAGACTTAAAGATGACCTGTTACTAGATATGAAAAGCCCAATGCTTCATCTGATAGGTATTGTATTTTGGTGTTTTGTTTATCCAAATCTGTTCAGCCATTCCAAAGATATAAGCCCTTTTAGTGCTGATGCAAAGTAGGGTATACTAGCCAAGTGGGCGGTAACAATGCTTGAAAATAGCAGACAGAGAAACAACAGCATTACCGCCCACTTGGCTAGTATACCCTAATTTACATCAGCATTATAAGGGTTTATATCTGTGGAGTGGCTGAACAGATTTAGATAAACAAAACACTAAAATGCTCAGGGTGACAGCATCCATCGAATGTTATATGTCATTGGGCTTTTCAGACCTGGTGACCGGTTTTCTTTAAGGGCCTTTAACATGGGTTGGTGATTGGATTAACAAATGTTTGTTCCCGATCATTACCCATTTGTCTGCTTATCGTATTTTTGTAGACATTAGAATGATTGTTTGTTGGCAGCACATCTATCCATCCTGTTGACAGACATTTTATGTCCATGAGAGGAGGGAGTTGTATGAACAATGTCAGTTGGCAAGTGAAAAAAAAAAAAAAAAAAAAAGGAAATGAGCGCCAGTCGTCTTCCTATATGTATTTTGCTGATCGCCACTTGTTACTGGCAGTTACATGACACGCGTGCCTTTGGTTAGAAGCATCCTACAATTATCAGATTCAAGTCCTGAATTCCACTTGATACTATAGGGCATTTTTCCTAAAATCGAGAATCATTTTAATTTAAGTGTTGACCTCAAGGGTGCAAATAATTTTGTGGGGGTAAGTACCCCAAGGGGTTTGTTCTATAACTAATGAAGGGATAAAATAGTGGTAACCTCTACTCTCCCAGGTTGAAGATTTCTGATGTCAACATTACCAGCCACAATGAGGCACATTTTAGGCTAAATATTCCCTTTCCTGTAAACTTAATCATGGAAGAAAATTACATTGTATTGTGATATCCAGTAAAAAACCTAATGGTATTCTATATGGTTATATCACAAAAACAATCACCTAGTTACTAGAAGAAAAGTACTGTAAATGGGGATTTGTCTACAATGATACACTGACCATACAGTGGTTTGATAAGATCATATTCTATCTGCTTACCTATTATCCCTCGAAGACACGGTCTGATCACATTAGAGAGACTGACTGCACATTAGGAGCACTTAAGATCTACTATATTATGACCTTATTATTGAGAAACACATACCTCTCTGTGCCACATTGTAGCATATATTGTATGGTATATATATTGCATTGTAAAGCCCCTACTGGCATCATGACATTTATTGCAGTTGTTATTGAAAGCGCAATAGAAAATGTAGAGAACCATTTGACGTCATTGCTCCCCATTCCCTGCTGTATAATCAGTCTCTACTATTCATGCTGGGACATCACTATTAATATCATCATCGCAATGTCAAAGACAGAGACAACTGTCTTATCTGGAAGGACGGTTTTATGTCTAATCCATCGCTCCTAGTCAGAATTGTAAGATTTTCCTCTGAATATTATTATTATATAGCATTTTTTTCCTAAAATCCAGAATGCCCAGTAAATATAGATCATTTAGTCAAGTGTTGCATTATTGTACATAGAGTGGACATCCTCGATAACACCCCAGATCACTAAGTAACACTACTAGAAATCTATGCTATGGTATTGAATGCCACTGGGAACAGAAGAAGCAGATTATTTGTTTCTGATTAAATATTTTTATAATCATGGTGGATAAAGTAGTTACAGTGTACGTTATTTATCATAAAGGTCTTTTGGACCAGACATGGTTAGTATAGTAGGTTAGTCAAATGCACTATTTAACTCCTGTGTACAAAATGATGTACATGTATATAGCCTTTTTTCCATATATGGTACCGGATTGCCCCAGCTCACTTTTTTTAGTACCAGCTTTAAGCTAGGTCCCAAGTAAGCCAGAGTGGTACTAAAAGATCACGTGTCCAAATATTGCTCAGCTGACTGGTCGTCACTTACAACTCAGTGGTTTTATACTGGCAACCTGAGCCCTAACATAAACCTCCAGGGCTCACTAATAATAATAATGACTGTAAAACATGTTGATTCCCCTATAAAAATGCATGTTTGGCCAAGTGGTGCATGTTTCATGAACAGGATGAGGGCAGCGTCTTATCAACCCAAGAACAAAATCGAACTGAAATCCAGTAGCCTTATCTGTGTTTTCAACTGATACACATCGGGAGGTTCAGCTGATACAAATGTATGGTCTGCTTTAGGGCATTCAATTCACATGTACATGCAATAATGTGCATAATAATATTCAAATATGAAACTGCATTTACATGTAAAAGTCTTCCCAATAGGACTAAAAAAATTTTTAAATTATGTATGAAATTTATGATAAAAAAGCAGAAAATACAATTAGCATAAAAAGTGTATAATAAACATAGACTGCAAACATTAAAAAATATTTATTTTGTAGTAATTATAAGTATAAGTCAAATGCTACATTTATGTACCTGAAAATGGTGCCTAAAATACTTACTATTCATCCTGCAAAAACAAATAGAAATTGACCCTTAAAAAATAAAGTAGCCTTAAAAAAAATAGTCATGACTAAAAGAATTCAGTAAGTCAAAAATGTCTTATGTAGGGTGATCTTCACTAGGAAACCCACTGTACTAGTCACATCAGAGAATGGTTTCCACTCTGGCAGATTTTAGCCATTCAGGTGTTACATCAATGGCCATTCACATAAATGGTTGCCATATAATACTACATTTCTCCACTGCAGGGGAGCCATGTGAGTCTTCCCTTGGGAATATATGTGCCAGGGCCGCTCATAGATGTGGTGTGATAAAGGTGTTTCTGATGGTATGCACGCAATAAATATTAACAAAACACTATACAAAGTATATATAAAAAAACAAACAAACGTGTTAGGTCTCCCAATGTGTGTATAAGTCCACACTATCTAAAAATAGTGTTATTTATGCCATACGGTGCATGCTGCAAAAAAAAAATTATACCACAATGCAGAAATTAAGGTGTTTTGGTCACCTCATCTTCCCCAAAAATAACAATAAAAAGTGATTAAAAAGTCATACATACCAAAAATCGGTACCAATAAAAACTACAACTTGCCCCAGACATAAAGAGCCCTTACATATGTCTGTCAACATAGGTGTCAGAATACAGTGACCCCAGGAAATTCATTTATTTAAAAAAAAAAAAAAAAGTTATGCTTAGTAAAAGCAGTAGAACATAATAAAACAAATGGAAATAATATCACCCTAATTGTAATGACCGACTGGGCAAAGTTTCCATGTTATTTTTAATGAAGAATGAACAATGTAAAAACAAAATGCAAAAATTAATGATAAAATTGTAGTTTTTTTTTCACACAGATGCCCTAAAAAATGTAATTAATAAGAGCTAATCAAAACATTATATGTACCCCATGGTGCCAAATAAAAGTACAACTTGTCGCAAAAAAAAATAAGCCCTCATGTAGCTATATCCACAGAAATATAAAAAAGTTATGAATTTTGGAAGGCTGGAAGATGGAAAATATGAAAAAATTTGCCAAGCATAAACGTCCAAACTACCCTACATCCTTAAAGGGTTAAAGGGCGTGTATGCTGTTTCCATGTTGATACGTGGTTAATACTGGTGCACAAGATGGCAGATGTCACAGGTTAGTCTATTATGTAGGAGCACAGAGAAAAATAAAGAGAAGGAAATCGATGCAGACAATACAGTGACTGTATACACCATGCTGTGACTCATAGCACAGTGACAAAGGCAGGGAACACATTCAAATGTAAGCAGGTATATGTTGTCAAATGATATTTTTAAATAAAGTTTAATGTCTGAAAACAAAATATGTTTACTGTGTTGTTCATTTCATTAAACTATATGTTGAATTCTTAGATTTCTTATTTCTTGTATGTACATATTAAATATGTAGGAAAGAACTAAATATAACTGATACCAGGCAGTATTGGGCAGTACATTTAGTAAGTCCTGGAGAATGTCATGCAGAAGAGAATGCCTTCGTCACAGTTCCCCAGTAGAGCGGCCCTTGAGGCTACTGTACATTACTATAACTTGACAAATTTGGCCCCCTAATTAAAGTTCAAATGCAGGTGTCGTCTATGTACAACATTTTAGGATGTTATGATGGCAAAATCCCATACAGAAGAGAAGGGGTGTACTGCTCAAATTAAAAAAAACATATCCCAAGTAAAAAAACAATATTTTTGTGTTGTTAAAGCAGTTTTCAAGGCAAAGTAAATTCTTTAATACAGGCCCAGACTGGAGTAAAATAATTAAATAAGTGATACTTTTGTCCACAGATTCCTTGCTGCTCCTCTTCTTAAGCTTCCTGGTGGTTTTTCTTCACATACTGCAATTGCTTGCTCAGCTAGTTAATGGCAGAGACAGACCAGTACTATGGCCAGTGACTGGCATTTCCTGTGTCTTGATAGACACCAGGAAGTAGAAAACAGTGGGTGACTAGTAATAGTCGGAACAAGAGGGGAAGTAAGTATGAATTATTTTACTATTTTACACCGATCTGAGTCTATTTTAGGCTAAGGCCCCACATAGAGAGCTGAAGCCAAAAAGCGCTGCAGGAAAAAACGCAGCGGAAACGATTTTCCTCTGCGGACTTTCTGCTTCTATTATACCTATATGAAAAACACCAGCGTTTCCGCAAGCATTTTTGATATGACAGCATTTCTGCTACGGATTTTTTTCTGCAATGTGTGGATGGGATTAGTCAGAACTCCATCCACTTTGCAGGTAATGTAAAAGGTAACGTTTATGCTACGTGGGGCACAGGCCTTAAATTGTTTTACCTGACAAGACAACCCTTTTACCACTTCAGGACTGGCCATTTTCTCTGGTTCAGGACCGGACACATTTTTCCTGTTTTTCATACATGCAGGGCTATAACATTTTTTTTTCTTTGGGTTATTAAAATAATAGTTATGTCTTTTTTTAGTGATAAACAGAACTTTATTTTTATGTTTTTATATTGCCATGTTTTTTTTCTTCATATTAAAGGGGTTGTCCAGGATAAATTAAAACTTTACCACTAAGCTAAACCTCCTCCCCCCCGCCTAACTTCTAATTTACTCCCTTTAAAAAAAAAAAATTATATTTACCTATAGGCAAGGCACATTTTCTGATTTCCTGGTGACGTTCCGTTTCGCTGTTTCCGGAGATGGGAGGCCACCTGTACTCCTCCCCCCACCCCGTCCCTCTCACACTCACTAATACTCACGTCCTCTTCTTGTGCTGGATGTCGTTTCCTTCATGGCACCTGCGCAATAGAATACCGGCTGAAGCAAAAAGAAGCAGTGTTGTATTGCACATGTGCCGGTTCCGGATCCCAAGTGCAGGCGGAAGAGAGGACAGCGGCACCTCAAAGTCATCTCCAGAACGAGAAGACAGGTAAGTATGATGGGGTTGGGGGACTGAGTTAGTTAGCTAGCTAGATAGGTAGGGCTGGCTAGGGAAACCGGGGGAGTTGTGAGGGAGAAAGTGAGAGGGGGGATCTGAGTGCATCATGGTAGTTGTAGGCTAAGACAGCAGGAAGCTACCCATATAAACAAATGCATAGGATACCAAGAGCTCCTGTAGAAAGCCAGAAATCACTCAAAACACTGCTAAAGGTATTTGGGTACACTATTTAACCCATTGATAGCACTAACAGACCTTTTTAAAAAATATTTTTTTTTGCCCGGAAAACCCCTTTAATATCTGAGAAAATGTAAACATTTTTTCCTGCTAATTTTTTAGCTCCAGTTACAGGAGGAATGCAGCCTCCTGAGCTAAACTCAATAGCTGATCTAAGTTCTCTAGGAAAAAAAAAGCTTATACAATTCCCAGCCCTGGAAGATCACAAGATCGCCAGGTCGGAAGGAAAGCTGCATTAGGGAGGCTCCCATAGTTGTGTGCACAGTGCTTGGGAAGGCAGGGACAGTAAGAAAATGTCCCTGCCTTCTCTATGGGAGGTTGTAACAGCCGACTCCCTGCTTCTGCAGCTGTCCAATCTTGTGTAGCTTCTCATCTCTGCAAGAACGTACAGGTACATCCTTGCAGGGCTAAAAGTGGACTACCTAGGTGTAGTTAAGTAGCATATAAGTATTTAAAGTACCAGTTATAAGAAACCTGGTAACTACCATTATAACCTCCATTACAGCTCCTACATGGACTCTTTCCTTGACTCCTACAGTGGGGAAAAAAAGTATTTAGTTAGCCACCAATTGTGCAAGTTCTCCCACTTAAAAAGATGAGAGAGACCTGTAATTGACATCATACTGACATATTGACATATAATTGACATCATATGAGACACAAAATGAGAAAATAAATCCAGAAAATCACATTGTCTGATTTTTAAAGAATTTATTAGCAATTTATGGTGGAAAATAAGTATTTGGTCAATAACAAAAGTTCATCTCAATACTTTGTTATATATCCTTTCTTGGCAATGACAGAGGTCAAACGTTTTCTGTAAGTCTTCACAAGGTTGGCACACACTGTTGCTGGTATGTTGGCCCATTTCTCCATGCAGATCTCCTCTAGAGCAGTGATGTTTTGGGGCTGTCGCTGGGAAACACGGACTTTCGACTCCCTCCAAAGGTTTTCTATGGGGTTGAGATCTGGAAACTGGCTAGGCCAATCCAGGACCTTGAAATGCTTCTTACGAAGCCACTCCTTCGTTGCCCTGGTGGTGTGCTTGGGATCATTGTCATGCTGAAAGACCCAGCCACGTTTCATCTTCAATGCCCTTGCTGATGGAAGGTGGTTTACACTCAAAATCTCACGATACATGGCCCCATTCATTCTTTCATGTACAGTACACGGATCAGTTGCCCTGGTCCCTTTGCAGAGAAACAGCCCCAAAGCATGATGTTGCTACCCCCATGCTTCACAGTAGGTATAGTGTTCTTTGGATGCAACTCAGCATTCACTCTCCTCCAAACACGACGAGTTGTGTTTCTACCAAACAGTACTACTTTGGTTTCATCTGACTATATGACATTCTCCCAATACTCTTCTGGAACATCCAAATGCTCTCTAGCAAACTTCAGACGGGACCTGGCTTCAGTACTGGCTTAAGCAGGGGGACACGTCTGGCACTGCATGATCTGAGTCCCTGGCGGTATAGTGTGTTACTGACGGTAGCCTTTGTTCCATTAGTCCCAGTATTCTGCAGGTCATTCACTAGGTCCCCCCGTGTGGTTCTGGGATTTTTGCTCACTGTTCTTGTGATCATTTTGACCCCACGGGGTGTGATCTTGCGTGGAGCCCCTGATGGAGGGAGATTATCAGTGGTCTTGTATGTCTTCCATTTTCTAATTATTGCTCCCACAGTTGATTTCTTCACACCAAGCTGCTTGCCTATTGCAGATTCAGTCTTCCCAGCCTGGTGCAGGTCTACAATTTTGTTTCTGGTGTCCTTCCACAGCTCTTTGGTCTTCACCATAGTGGAGTTTGGAGTGTGACTGTTTGAGGTTGTGGACAGGTGTCTTTTATACTGATAACAATGTCAAACAGGAGCCATTACTACAGGTAATGAGTGGAGGACAGAGGAGCCTCTTAAAGAAGAAGTTACAGGTCTGTGAGAGCCAGAAATCTTGCTTGTTTGTAGGTGACCAAATACTTATTTTCCACCATAATTTGCAAATAAATTTCTTAAAAAAATCAGACTATGTGATTTTCTAGATATGTTTTCTCATTTTGTCTCTCATAGTTGAGGTCTACTTATGATCTCAATTACAGGCCGGCCTCATATTTTTAAGTGCGAGAACTTGCACAATTGGTGGCTGACTAAATACTTTTTTTTCCCCACTGTAAACAACAAATCTGTCTAATGATATTGAAGTAAAGAATGTTTTCATCCATGTATAGATGGATTTGGCATTTGGGAAAGGGTTTTATCAACATCTATGGAGGGCATATATTGGTTGTCGCCCATTATTTTCTTCCAAAACTAACAAAAGACTGAATAATAGAATTTCTAAGACCTCAAGGTTGCGTAATAGGAGATGCTCATCATGATGGCATACTGTACATACTGTACTGCTTGGATTCCTAAATGTCCCCTATTTCCAACATATTCCTACATATTGATTTTTGTAAGAATTTTTTCCACTATAGAAAACAGTGAGATTTGTGCTGAAGGGTGTTTGTGTATAGTGCTGGGTGGGAATAGTTTTATTCACATCAAAATGGGGGAGAAAACAGGATCGATTTGTGCAACATGCATGAAGAGTGTAAATCTTCCTTCTACATTTAGCAGAGATCGCATAGAAATTGAGGTTAAGGTCATCCCAGAGTTGGCAGATTAATGTGTCACAAATGAGAAAAGACCATATTTTATCAATTTGATAATAATTGTGAATTATATAGCACCAACCAACACAACACAAACCACTTATTATGTTACTGTTGTGTTTTATGGATAACAGAATATTTATTATTGTAGTATATTATACAAATTTTTCAACCTGAAACCTCTTAATGATAATCTGTCTATATAATAAGATAAGCAGCAAATTAATTATTCAAAAATGTATTTTATTTATTTTTATTATCTTAATATTGGGCCATGTAACTCAATTTTTCCCAGTTAGACTTGCAGTACTTGTATTGCCAGTGTACGTTAAATACTGTATTAAAAGCTAAGCCAAACAGCCTTTTCAGACCATGTTGGATAGAATTTATTGAAGTATTTAACATTGCTGTTATGAGGAAGTCAGTCACAGTATCAAAATTCTTGATGTTATAGAGTACATAGTAGGGTCAAATTCTTGAGAAGCTTGGCAGGGCTGGATTTTTGTAAGCACAAGAGGCATGTGTCTATGGACAGCTTGTTTGAATAAGAACATCTGGACCTCAGAGTAAGCTGGGTCAGATCATTGTCAAGGTGGTAGAGTGTAGAAATCTCCATTTAAACCTTCTGAAGTATACCAGTGTTGCGTGAAGTCCTAGTCTAAGTATACTTAGTTATATTGCATTCAGTTGTTATTAACAATGGCTGATCAGAATTGTACAGCATTAATTTTTTATCTATAGAGTCCTAGGAAGTAAATCAAATACTGGTTAACAGTGTATATATGTCATGCCATAGAGAGCAGCTTTGAGTGTGAGTAGATGGAAGACCTGAGTCCAGCCTCTGAGGAACAATTTGATTGGCTAGTAGACAATTGTGAGCAATGGACAGCCTGAGAGTAGCTGTAAGTAGTTGAGGATCATAGTAGCTGTCGCAAAGAAACCAGTCCATGCTAATATTGGGATGCATAGACCAAGAGATACTCTGAGCAGTGTCAAGAATATAATATAGTAAGGATTGGCCACTTAGAGGTTTTCAGGAACTTGTGGAGAAAACTCAGGCAGTGTACTGGCTAGCTAGAGGAAGCCAGGGAAAGAGTCTGCAAGTGGCTAAAGGTGGTATGACAGAATATTTGCCAGTGAGGCTTCCTTTTGCAGGCTGAAAAGTGTTAACAAACATTTTTATGACAGAATTGGGGTTGTGTAGAGAAATTCAGTTTCTGTGCCAATATCATATTAGGTAGAGCTCCTGTACTTTGCTGTTCCAGTTTGTGTTTGAAACCCACAGAGATCCACAGTGGCAAAGATGGGACAGTAGATATTCCAGCAGCATGGCCACATCCTTACAAGACCCATGAAAGCACAGCAAGAACATACAAAGCTCAATATGGACATTGACCTGCTCAAGTTCTGAAATCAGGATTCTCTGAGGTGGCTAAATATGGCCAATTTATGGGTTTATCAGTAAAGGTGAGGGTTCATTTAAGATTTGTTTGAAGACTTGAAAGATTAGAGAGTGGTGGATGGAACTAGAAAAGTTATGCATTAAAGGAGAAATATTAGAAGTTCATAAAAAGAGGTATGAGGAGATGATCAGACTATAGCAGATGTTGGGTGTGAAGCGCTATCAGAAGGGGCCACACTGGGCAGAACTTCCTATTACTCAACAATATATTATATCCTTTGGCACAAACATTAATGCAAGTGGAAACATCACATGTTGAGGTAGAGGAATTTTAATATATTATTTTACATATGAGATGATTTGCAGTGATATAATCACTTAACAAGTCTACTACTGTAAGTATTTGCTAGTTTACCAGATTCCATAATTCTTTTACTATGTCTAAGCAGCATGTTTGGCCTATTGACTGGTCGCAGATGCCACAGGGGAGGGTGACAATGTCATAATTGGTAATGCCACCAACAGTGTGCACACATTTTTAGGGAAGATGGTATGTGCATGTAAATGGAGGGGGAACCTTGGATAAAATGAATGACTGATTCTTAAGGAGGTCCATTACTGCTAAGGCAAATGTAGAGGCTAGTAAGAGACTTTGGTCCATGGGCACGGTTAAGTTTAATAGACTATAGCAGGAGACAGCAACCTCTTTTATATTGAGCATCAATTTAAAAAAAAAAAAAAAAGTGATAGCTGAAGTATTCAGTGTGCCATGCAATAATTGTAAGGATGTGGACACCTACATGTAAGTTATATAATGCCCACCATAACAGTAACTAATTAACTGGTTGATTAAACTTTCATTTCAATGTGATCCTTGTCCATTACTTTTTTTGTGCAATGATTCTTCACTGGTGGATACAACTTTTGGTTGAACACAGTATTCAGGCTACGTTCACTTCTGTATTGGAGTCTCCATTTGTCACTGTGTGTCCAAAATCGCTGCAAGTCCAACTTTTTTGTCTGGCAGTTTCAGTTTAAAAGAATGGACTATTATAGTTAATGGGGTCTGTCGGCTCTGTATGTGACCACTGTTGTAGAGGTCTTCCTATTTGTTGTGTTGGTCCTCCTACATACCAGAACAACAAACAGGCCAATGTTAGAGTGATTATAACATCAGAGTGTTTGTTGCATAAACCCATACAAATTTGTCCAGCCTTGTTGGAAATGCCCACTTCAGCATGTTCAGCCTCCATAGCATACTTTACTTTGGTACTTGCTTCAAAGTACAAAAACGAATTGCACAGGCAATTGCTGCCCTCTGACTAGGCTAGCTCACAGCCCGGACACTAGGATGCCATGCCTCATGCTTCCCCCCTTAGTGTCTCCTCCTCTCTTACTGTGTTTACAGGATTACCTGGAGCAGCAGTGTTTTAAACATTAGAGAGCCCTGTACCAAGTAAATATGGCTCAAGTGCCGAACTCAGCACAGGTTCCGGAAGTTGCTAACCCTCGAACTATATCCATCTACTTCCTTTATGTATTATGTATTAAAATCCCACCTCACCTCCTGTGCTCTTGAACCGATCCAGTTGCACCTCATCCTCCAACCTCACAGTCTTTACTCCTGCCCTAACCCATCTCTTCAACCTATCTCTAACCTATCTCCGGCTTCAAACACACTATCGTCACACCTATCCTTAAGAAACCATCCCTCAACCCATCCTCTCCAGCCAACTATCGCCCCATCTCATTGCTCCCATTGCTTAAAAAACACATCCAACATACTCTTTGACAGATTAAAGTCAGGCTTCAGACCCCATCACTCCACAGAAACTGCACTAACCAAAGTCACTAACGACCTACTAACTGCCAAAGTCAAGCATCACTACTCTGTTCTCCGCCTCCTCGACCTTTTCTCCGCCTTTGACACAGTTGACCATTCCCTCTTGGTACAAACTCTCTGATCCCTTGGCATCACAGACTTGGCCCTCTCCTGGATCTCCTTATACCTCACCAACCGCACATTCATCGTCTCTCACTTGCATACCACCTCCTCGCCATGCCCTCTTTTTGTAGGTGTCCCCCAAGGCTCCATCCTAGGACCTCTCCTGTTTTCCATCTACACCCTCAGTCTTGGCCAACTCATAGAATCTAGTCCACACCCTCATAATCTCCTGCTTAGACTACTGTAACACACTAATCCATGGCCTCCCAGCCAATGCTGTCGCCCTCTTCCAGTCCACTGTCCCCCACAATCACAAGCTTCAAGAAGGCCCTGAAGACTCACCTATTCAGGAAGGCCTACAACCTCCAATAATGCTACTGTCACCACACCACCATCTGAACAGTCTCTACCTTCACTTACTGTCTCCATCCCTCTTCCGTCATAGATTATAAGCCCTTGCAGGAAGATCCCTCAATTCCCACTGTGCCATTTGGTCACTGTTAGTATTGTACTTGTTTTGCATATTTTGTGTACTGTATGTAAACCCTCAAATGTACAGCAGTATGGAATTAATATAATAATGTACAGCAGCATGGAATTAATATAATAATGTACAGCACCATGGAATTAATGCTGCTCTATAAATAAATAATAATAATAATAATAATAATAATAATAATATGTATTCACGTGAAGAGATCTAGGACGTCACAGGTGACAAACAGTTTCACTTTGTGAAGACAGCCCAGCAGAAGAACCGGACCTGGCTAGGAGGACTCTGGAGCTCCAGGGACAGGTTAGTATGATTTTTTTTTTTCACCTCCCCTGGCCTATTTAAAATATAAAAGATTTGCCTGGACAGCCTATTTAATACTGATCTTTATAATATAAGACGTTTACCATCAAGTCCAAAAATTTCATAGACTGGATGTGTTAATATAATATGCACCTAAATATGTTTTCCCTGTGCTGCCACTTCACACAATACCCTTATCTAATGTACCCAGAGAACAAAGATGAATCTGCCATATGTAGAATGAACATGAGTCTATACAGATACATTGTAATCATTGGTGTTAACACTGAATGTAAATTGTTAGTCTGTTATTGATATCATTAATGTTGCTCGAAAGTTAACCCAATCCAACAAAAACAATTAAACTTTGACAGGCAAAGCAAACATTACTGTTATGCATGGCACTAAAGTGGCCCAAGCATCTGTCATTCTGCCAAAACAAGCCAACCATTTCTAGTTAAGGAAAATTCTCTCTGTCTCAGTATGCAAATGATATAACACTTTAGAGAGCTGAACAGAATGTAAAGCTACACACAATGTACATAACATGCGGGCCTTTTCCATTTTGTGTTCAAGTGAGTTATAAACAATGGTCATTACTTCCTAGTTACTATGTTATAAAATATTTTATAGCCGTATAGTGCTTTTTACCTAAATGGATACATTACTTTATTGTTTGGCTACATTAGAAAAAAGTAGATACAATTTTAATGGAAAAAATATACAGTATATCTAATTTTGTTCTTTACAGGGTCCAACATAGAAGGGGATTCTTTACAGTAAGAACAGAGAGGCTATGGAACTCACTGCCCCAGGAAGTGGTGATGGTGGATTCATTGAACAAAGAGGGCTTGGATGCTTGGAACAGAACAATATTACGGGTTATGGGTTCTAGATTTTGTTAAGGACAAGTTGATCCAGGGTGTTATACTGATTGCCAGATTGGAGTCGGGAAGGAATTTTTTTCCCCTGAAATGGTGCAATTGGCATAAGCCTCATGGGGTTTTTTGCCTTCCTATGGATCAATACTGTAGGGTTATTGGTAGGACTTGATGGACTGATGTCTTCATCCAACCTCATCTACTATGTAACTATGTACCAGAGCCCAAGCTCTGATGCAATGATGGGCCCCAAATGAGAAGACAACCCCATTTGGAACTAATTTTGTATCCAATTGGTCATTGGCATTTGTGAGATGATTTAGAAATAACCAAGTGGGCCATATTGATGATGGGTCCCTTATTATGAGGTGGAAATATTCATTCTCTGTTCAGAAGGATGGTAGGACACTTAGAATAATTTTTTTTGGGTCTAGGAAACTCTAGTGTGACAGTAATTCTTCTACTGCCTGGGTCATACAAAGCCATGAAAGTTTAGCCATGGCACCATGTATTAATTCTGATGCCTCATTGATATATACTCATGTTCTTATGCTCTACCCCTTTAACAGTCCCCAGTTACTGCATTTGTAGTTGCTATGAGGTTGCATATCTTTGTGCAGTGCAGTACAATAACCTCCTAGTCTGCCTTGTTTAAAGGGAATGTGGCACAGAGATTTTTTTTTATTACTTAGAACCAGATAATGCAACTTATTATTATTTTGTATTTTATTTTTTATTGCAGTTGTTTGTTCTGTATATGGTTACAAGGGCACTCATATAAGCTTGAGCTCTTCTGCTCTGATAACTGCAGTTGATGTTTTACAGCAGCCATATAAGCTATTAAAATTGGTGTCTGGAGAGGACTCATTCTGGGGAATTTACTAAAATAGGCACGCCAGTTTTCTGGTGCAAAAATTGGCATTTTTTAAATTTGTTGAATAAATTCCTGACACAGTCTTTACACATCAAATGGCTAGCCGATCCTTTCAAAATCACTGGATTTGGCCAACATTCCCCTAATGTGCATGGTCAGCTTTAGGCCCCTTGCAGACGACCGTGGCCGTGATCAGTGTGCTACATGTGTATTTCACGGATAACACGCTGACCCATTCTTTTCTATGGGCCCGTACACATGACCGTGAATTTCACGGTCCCGTGTGCGGGCCAACAGTCCAGGCTGCAAAATATAGAACAGGTCCTATTCCTGTCCTATTTTGCGGCCCTTGCTTCTATGGCTCCTATTCATTTAATGAAAGGAGCCGCGGAAGCACGGACCGTGCTTTTAATTCACGGCCGGCCGGTTGCAGCACGGTCGTCTGCAACCGGCCTTAGTCTTATAGTGGCTGTAAATAAAGGGGTTTACAGCTAGCTAAAATTTAGTAGAAAGGGGCTGAATAGTTTAAAAACAATTTGGGGCGCTTAGCAGGTCCATGCTAGTCCATCCTTTCCAAGGAAACACCCAATAAGTCTATCATTGGCCCCCAGAAGTGACCCACCTCAGCCAGTGACTATATTTTCTTTGTGTCAAGACAAGATCAAATAGTATAGACCAGTTAGGCATCAAAATAGAACCGGTGGTCGAACTATGATATGAGTAATGCTTTTTCTAAACTCATTCTGCCCCTTTTCTACAAAACTTTATCCTGCCGGACAACCCCTTTAAGTCAAAGCAGCCAAGGTGCATGCATACCTGATTTCCTCCCATGTTTTCTCTAGATGCCTCTCCTCTCAGTCTTCCATATTTATCTGCCCTTCATATTCCATTTTATAGTACAAGAGATTATACACAAGAATATACTGGCTAGATGCTCCAAAATGACATGTCATCTTGTATATTGCTTATAATCCTAATATATTCTAATATCAGTCAGATTTAATGTAAAAGGCGTACAGCATCAACATTAAAATATCATTATAATAAAACTGAGCAGTAAGCAAACAATCCAGGCAGAACACATCCCAGATATCAGTATTTCTCTTTGCATTGCTCTTTAATGTTTAGCAAAGCAATGTAAATGAGAACAATCCCATTTATACGTTTCTAAAGGTCAGCCATAATTACTGCAAATAAATAGGTTTCCTCTTCCCGGACAGATTAATCAGGCGATCTTTATAGTTTGTATTGGAGTAGACCTATATGCCATTCCTACATACCTCTATAATTCACCGGGTGAATTGAAAACAGCCGGTAGAATGTTGTGGGAGATTACCATTATGATGCTGCTGATGTAATGCCTGTCATCCAATTGATGAATAGACGTGCGGGACAACATGGAAGGAAAGGCCAGAGGCAGAAATGGCCAGATATAACTCTGACATAATACGTCCATGTGCACAAACCAATGTACTCATTTGCAATTCCTCTTCATCCCCCACCGCCTCGCTTTTGAAAAAAGGTCGTGGTCGCACATCTTTCATACAGACATCACACGTCATTGTGGTGAGCAATGATTCACCAATGTGGTTACATGAGACATCACCACACTTCTGTGTAAGCAGTGATCTGTGGGGGATCTGGACAGCAGCAGAAGGGGGTTGTGGGGAACTGAAAATGTAAGTACATGGCAAAGTTCTTATTTTCCGGTTTCAATGGTGTCCATAAACCTTCTGTAGCTGTTGGTTGTACAATTGTTTGGCTGTCAACTATTCACCTTAAACTATGCTGCATTTTTGTTCTCAAGTTGAAGGGGTATTCTCATCTTAGACATTGATGTCCACAAGATATGCAGTAAAGGTTTGATAGATGCTGGACCCATCTCTTCAACGTGCACTTATCTCCAGAATGGTGGTCCCTTCGTCGTGCCTGATGCTCGGGTAACTGAGAAAGAGAGGTGGCCATACAAGCTCGCTACTTTCCATCCAGAAGAGTAACTTAACGCTCCTGGGCCCCAATACAAAATCTGTACTGAGGCCCCTACTTACCTTGTACAATTTAGAATAGTGGTATATTTTATATTGCAGGGGAATCCATGGGGCCTTCTCAGGGTCCAGGGCCCAGCTATGCCGCTGTTTCCATCCAAGCTTATCTGTATTTGGTACTTACAAAGAATAAGCAGGGATTAAGGCTGGCTGCACGCTATTTTATGACATTTTTTCCATGTTTTTCACTGTGTTTTCTTTTTTTTTTTTTTTTTTTTGCTGAAAAAAAATGTATCCAGAGGTTATACTGTACAATAGTCAGTAGTAATTTATGAAAAGCCCTATATACATTCTTGAAGTTTTGTTTTGTTTTGTTTCTGGTGTTTTTTGCTTCCCTGAATTTTTTTTTTTTTCAAAGTGCAATATGCTCTGGGGTTGAAGTTTATTTTTTCAAGTGTTTGCCTATAGACCTACTTTTCCTAATGGCCTAAAAACCGCATGCAGATGTTATACAATAGTAATTTATGAAAAGCTCTATATACATTCTGGAAGTTTTTTTTGTGTGTGTTTTTTTTTAAAGTTTCTGGTGTTTTTTGCTTCCCTGAAACTTTTTTTTTTCTTTCAAAGTGCGACATGCTCTGGGTTCGGAGATTTTTTTTTTTTTATTTTACAGGTGTTTTCCTATAGCAGTAAAAAACACCAGAATAAGATGTCAATAAAACTATGTGTGTACAAAAACAGAGCTCGGAATAACACAAAAAAGCAAAATAATACTATACATTTCTAAGGCAATGCTTAAAGGAAAAAGACGTGTGAAAAGCTTTTGTGTGCAAGTATCCTTACAGCTTATGTATTTTATTCACAGTGGCTACTACACCAGGCAGCATAGGGTTCACTCCACCGTCATTACAATTTGTTGCTCTGATATGTCATAAGATAAGAGCAATAGACTAAAATGCCAACAAAAGGACTGATGCTGTGTCCATCCCCATTCACTCTAATGTAAAAAACAAGACAGATGCTTGTATACTTTTCAGATGGAAGAAAAAGTAAACAAACAAGACAGAATTAGGTATCCATCTTGTTTTTTTAATTACATTGAATGGGGACGGAGACAACAAGAGGGTGTTCTGTCTGCATTTCAGTCCATTGCCCTGATCCAATGACGGTTCAGAGCTACGAACTGTAAAGACAGTAATGTGAAAGTAGCCTAAGGCTAATGCCACACACTATGGACATCCCGCAGCATACCCACCAGCCAAATCAGCTGGTTTTCACTGTGGTACCACTTTCATTCACAATTTCCAGGTGGCTGAACATTCAGCAATAATAGACATGCTCTGTGTTCACTACTCGCAGTGCAGAACACTATGAGGGGAATTTAATATTCAACGTACGCCAGTTTAATGACATAGATGGGTGAGATCATGTGGTGCACTTTTTGCACAAGGCCCTTTCTTGTGCCAAATGTGTGCCATATTAATATCTGCATCTCCTTCAACACTTTCTGTGAATGTGGGTAGAGCAGGGTGGGCCGGAGATGTCTCGACATATGACTCATGCCAGTTTTTAGGCAGAAATTATACATACATTATACATCAATTCCTGACTAGTGTAGATTTCCATTCTGGAGCCTGATTTATCAAGAGGCCGGAGCTATTGATAAATCAGGCGTTCCTTTGGCCTGTTGGGCCCTTTAATAAGACTGGTTTCCAAAACACCAGTCTTAATAAATCTGCCCCTATGTGTTGCATATTTTATCTTGAACCCTATAGACTGGATTTGTTTAAATCCCATCCACTATAATGCTACTATACATTACTGTGGGTTAGACGACAATAATTTTGCCGTTACTAACCCCCCCCCCCCCTGCAAGTACGCTTTGTGTGTCTCTGGCTTAAGATTTGAATACCCCTTTAAGAAATGCTAAAAAAAAAACTCCTAAATTTACAAAAAGGAAAAGGAGTTAGGCCCCTTGCAGACTACCATGGCGTGGTTTAGTGTGCTATCCAGGTTTTTCCCAGATAATGCACTGACCCTTTAATTTCTGTTGGCCCACACACGACATGGTTTTGCAGCCGCGCTTTCGCCGCTCCTATTTATTGAAAGTATGGGGCCACAGAAGCACAGCCGGTGCAGGGCGGCACACGGGTGACATCTGTGTGCTGCCCGTGCCATTCAGTCACAGCCGGCGGCTAGCACTCGTTTGTGTACAACCAGCCTTAGTTGTTCCTGGTCATCCTGAATTTTGTAAGAAAGGAGCCAGCAGGACATTGGCGAAGTCCACATTGTGGCAATACAATGTAACTAGAGTACGGAAATGGACCTGTACCAGCCAGAAACAAAATGTTCTGATATTAACCTGAGCTCCCCTTTAATAAAGTATCTGTGTATTATAGATTACATAAGTCTCTCAGCCCTTCATACCGTACCAGTACACACACCTATAAAATGAAGGTCAATAGTTCACTTTGATCTCTAGTCTCTCACCTTAAAGCCAAGGCAGTTATCTCTCCGCCTGTCTGTCTGTGATATCTAAATCATTCCCAATGAGGAAAAGAGCACATCACTCTCAGCGGAATTACTGATAAAGGATAACACAACACAAAGGAGGGATGAGCTCAGCATTCTCACATGTGCCTGAAATGGTTGATATCACAGCTGGCAAATGAAGCGGAGTGGAAAGCTCCTTCTGAAATCACAGACATGTAGCCTGACTAAATGCATCCAGGCAGCAGAGTACATCCGTGGCATCCTTTCAGGAGAGGACATCTCTTTGTGTAGCCATGTTGATTTATCTCATCCCACATTCTTGTGGGAGTGTGAGCAGAATAGACATGCATGAAATTAAAACACCACAAAAATTATTGTTGCAATTTAAGAGAAGATGAGACACAAGGCTCCTCTGCCGCAGACAATATGAGCCTGACCTTCACAAGTGAGAAGGTTATGGAGTGAGGAGTCAGCTCTAGTGATGATTAGGAACATTATACGTGAGTGAGACACCATACATTGTACTCTCTCTCTCCCTCCTTCCCTTAACATTTCGCCTGTCCCTGAATCCTGATCAATTTGATTGCTTATTCATAAATGACTCTCAGCTGCCAGAAGATCCCGCTCCTGGATGCCGAGCTAAAAAAAAAATGTCACCGCGATTAATCAGCCGGCTTTGCTTGTAGGTTCGTGTGGCAGATCCAAGCTTAAAGATCAAATATCGCCCACAGTTTACAGGTCATCGTAAAATGAGAAACTGTGTTCCTCGTGTTCTGACTATATATCATTTTAACTTCCAAATACAGTAACATTTTAGTAATGTTACCCAGAATGCACTAGAATAGTGTCATATTGTCTCTTTGGCTCATCTGTTCTTGCTTTGGAGCATTTATTTGTAATTTTCATTACAGATTTGGTTACCTACTTTTACTTACGCCGGCCATACATATTAGATTATGAAAGGCTGTCATGACGGATGTCTGGCTGATGATGGGATCTTTCAATGATCCCACCATCAACATTAACAACTACGCTGCCCACTCAGGGGGCGGTTTAGGTGTTAAAAAAAGAAGAGAGCGGCAAGTTGGCTGATGGTTGGTCAAAAATGGCTGATCATGCCAAACACTGGTATTTTTACTGACAGTCGGCTGAAAATGCCCTGCATAATTGATCTAAAGTCTACCATTGACCACATTTGCAACATTTACACATCAGATTTTTAGAAGACAGAAATCTAAGGTGTATGGCTACTTTAGGACCTCCCAAGCCCTATCCCCATAGAGTCAATACTTCCTTTTTTCTGAACTGGCAAAGGCTAGTGGAAGAGAGAAGAAATCAGGCGACACCTTTTAGAGGCTAACTGAGTATATTTGATAGTAAGCTTTCGAAAGTACTAGCTCTCTTCTTCAGACATGGTGTAATACAAGAAATTGAAAATTCACAGATTTTTTATACACAGAAAACATGGATCTTCAAAGGATCTTGGAATAACAAAATTCAATATAAGTAGAGAAGTTATTTACAACAAGTCAGGAAATCTGGAAGTCTGGAAAACTTGTGGGGCCTGACAGAGGGATCTGTTATCTGCTTGTAATCAGGTGGTGATTTGTGACCCTCACAGTTCATACATAGTGTGACATGAAACTGGCATGAATATTAAGTCCAAATTGCAGACTTTGAAAATGTATATAATAATAAAGGATATAATAATAAAACCGGCTGACAAAGAGGGCGCAATAGTCATAATGAACACCTCAGACTATATCTATAGGAAGCAACCCTGGGAGGCCTATCATTTCTGGCATTGGGACACTGACGGAAAACATCTCGAGTTGGGTGGAAAATCTCCCAAAAATCCCTTGTCAGGGATACTCCAAGCTATATCCAGGACACCACTGACCTTCTTAACAAACTGAATGCCCTGGGCCAACTACCTGAAGGTATCATTTTAGCCACCATGGATGTGGAATCCCTGTATACCAACATTCCCCACAAGGATGGAGTTGCAGCATGTCGGGTACACCTGGAAAAACAAAACCTCCCAACAGAACCAGTAACGCAGCTCATACAATTCATCCTTAGCCACAACTATTTTACTTTTGGAGAGGATCTATATCTACAGCGAATAGGAACTTCAATGGGGACCAGATGTGCACCCCAGTATGCAAATCTCTTTATGGCTGAACTGGAAGGAGCATACTTATCAACATGCACCACCAAACCTATGATTTACCTTCGTTATATTGATGATATCCTTGTCATCTGGACTGCAGGTGAGGAGGCCCTACTTCAATTCCATAATGACTTCAATGACTAAAAACTTAGCTATTCAGAGAGTGAAATCCACTTTCTGGATACCCCAACATACATTAAAGACCACCGGCTACTCACCTCAATATACCACAAACCCACAGACAAAACGGCCTACCTGATAAACGACAGCTTCCACCCCAAACACAAGAGACAATCAATTATCTACAGCCAGGCTATACGATACAATCGTATTTGCTCCGACAAAGCAGACCTGGACAAGCACCTCCTGGATCTGAGGACGAAATTTCTCTGATTGGGATACAAACCAAAAGTGACAACCAATTAAACAAAGCCAGACAGTCTGCTCCCATATAAAGAGACCCAGAAAGAAGCCCGAGTGCCTCTAGTTGTCACCTACAACCCACAGCTGGAGATCCTGCAAAGGATTGCCAAGGATCTCCAACCTATGCTACATAGGGACAACAGACTCAAAGACATATTTGCAGTCCCCCCTCTCCTTTCCTTTCGACAACCACCAAACCTGAGGCGTATTATTGTCTGGAGTGCCCTGAAGGCCCCAACTGAAAATGGCACCTCACCTTGCCTGCAAAACAGGTGCAAGACCTGCAGGCACATCCACACAGCTGACAGTGTACCTGTCCCACAGTCACAACAGGTGCACAGAATTAGAGGGACATTTTCCTGCAGGTCTTCCAATGTGGTGTATCTCATATTGTGTGTGTAATGTCCCACCACAGGCCTCTATGTGGGGGAAACAGGGCAGAGACTCAGTCAGCACATGAACTCACACAGATTCAACATTAATAACAGCAGAACCGATCTCCCAGTGGCTGCACATTTCTCCGGAGAAAACCACTCTATTGAAGATTTGCGGCTTGTGGTTTTAATGGGACATTTTAAGATGCAGAGGGAGAGAAAAGAATGGGAATATAAGTTAATGCAAAAATTTCAAAGTCTGCAATTTGGACTTAATATTCATGCCAGTTTCATGTCACACTATGTATGAACTGTGAGGGTCACAAATTATCACCTGATTGCAAACAGATAACAGATCCCTCCGTCACGCCCCACAAGTTTTCCAGGTACTCTCGAAAGCTTACTATCAAATATACTCAGTTAGCCTCTAAAAGGTATCGCCTGATTTCTTCACTCTTTCACTACTTTCTATGGCTAACATGGTACAACATTATACTACTGGCAAAGGCTACAAAGTCAGGAACTGCTGTGTGCAAGCTGTAATAAATGCTTCTGTTCTGACTAGGCTGTATCTGTGGTAAACATTAGCAGTTCTGGATGCATATTTGGCCTCTAGGTGCAGATATTTACGCTCTCTCAGAATGAATTTCCTTGTTGGGTATGTAAAGGAAGTCCTTTATTTTATCCATTTACATAGCGCCAATATATTATTGAGCACGGTATGGTCATCAATCGAATTAACCTGTCCCCAACTGGGACTAACAGTCTAAATTCCAGCTTATCCTTATGTTTTGGTGTTTACTAGGAACTGAGTACCATGCACACACTGGGAGAACTTACAAACTCAATGTAGATGTTGCCCTTAGTGAGATTCAAACACTGGACACCAAGCGCTGCATGGCAACTATGCTTATCACTGAACCACCATGAGGGAGTCAACTTGGAATGAATTTGTTCCTTCTACATGGAAAGAATTCCAAATATCAGCACTTTATGTAATGTTGGGCACGAAGACACCCACTCCCCACTTTCTAAAAAGATGCTATTGTCATCATTTTGTGACCAAATAATATTCAATAATCAAGGGAGGTTAGGGAAAGTGATCTGAAGTGAATATGTATATTATTTGAGCAATTGCTCTTGTGTAAAATAATAAAACATAGCAGGTTTACCATATGGAAGACATCATGGCATGACAATGATTTATGCCATAATGCTAACTGAGCACATTTCTGCATTGCTGATGTAGTACCATAGTACAACCCTATAGTAGCTGCATTATAAAATACATGTTCTTATATATGGTAATTTTCTGCCATCAGCTTAAACTTTAGTTTTTTTGAGCGGAAGGATATAATGAATTGTTTATTAGACCATCTTAGCTCATGGCATATGTAGTCATTATTTATTAATACTTGTGATTGCTCGGAAAAAATCAATAAAGAATTTATATAATAAATGGTCATCCTAAGTCTCTGACCTGGAACCCTTACCAGTATACTAGACGATTGTAGTTTTTATTTTGACAAATCAGTGGGTCTTTAGGTTGGAAATAGTTTAACACTGACTAGACAGGGGTATGGAGTCTAATGGGTCTCCTGGTTTTCAGACTTAATCCCCACAAGGTGCTACGGACTTTGCTGGGACTACAAATCATAGTCCCAGAACAGTTGTCAGTTGGGAGCAGCTATTACAGGACAGGAACAGGACCAGACATGGAGCATTGAATTGGACCATAGAGCTAGGACAGAAACAAAGCACAAGGAACAAGAATATAGAGCATGGAGACAGGCTAGAACAGAAGACAGGATAGGCTGGAGTGAGGAGCTAGGACTGGAACATACAGACAACACAGGGATATAGTCACCAGACAGAAATGTGGGCTAGAGCATTGCCATGTTATCACCAGGAGAGCATTTGAGAAACCAGACGTGGGTCAAGGCAAGACTGTAGTCAGGAATAGCTGTGTAGACAGCAAATAGAACAGCTTCAGCTTGATGTTCCAAATCAGTTTCCATAACCACAAATAATGGGAATGTGTCACCAGAAAATGACCTATTTTTAAAGCAAGTTTTTACATTAAACATATTTAAGAATTTATGGTGGCTTTTTTAAATTGGCAATGTTACAATCTATATTTAATAAAAAGTTTTAAATCATGAAATATTCACTCTGACCATTAAACCTAGTTCTGTAGGAGGTTTATTTGCAGCAATCAGCTCAATTACATCACAGACAAGACAGGATTACAATTGAAGAAAACACTACTGACAACAGATGATGTCACAGCTGGACTGGACACAAAGGTAATTGTGGAGATGACTTAGTTTGGGTGCATGCATACATAAAGACAGTGAAATCCTTCTGTATTTGGGTTCTTCTTCTCGAGTGTGTATTTAACACACATTAATACAGGGTTGAAGCTCAACACCAACTAAAATTTTACCAAATTCCATGGAATCAAAAGAGCAAAAAGCACGTTCTACAAGGTTCTTAGAACGAGAATTGTATATATAGAAAGAAAATCAAACCGTGAAGAAAAGTTCTTGTGTGGATAATTCCACGTGTTGAGCTGCTTGTAGTTATTGTAAGATCTTGTGTTTTGTATAGACAGTAATAACTTGAAGGTCATTCCCCTGAAAGGTGTATCCATTCTTCTTGCTCTGTTAGGTGTTCAATAATAAGGTCTTCTGTGCAGGTATAAGTCTTTTATAATAGTATAGTACATATCTGTGGTCTAAAGGAATAAACCCTTTGTGGATATAAAGAAAATTCAGAGAGCGATGGTTGAACTGAAGACTTAAGAATAAAAGACGGTCAATTCCCAACAATGTCTTCTATCAGCAAGCAATGATCGGATCAATGGTGATGGAATGATTCTGGATGAACTGTAATTGTAATAACTAGTGACATATTTTATGATGTTGAAACTCACAGGTTGTAGCCAGCGGAGACTGGAACTTTCTTGGGCATCATTAAAGACTGGTACTTGACATAACGTACAACAAGAAAGGGGGATGTACTTAATAGACACTTCTCTAGCTTAACAATTAATACGATCTTCCTCATGCTTAAGTATCTTCCATGCATGCTTCCGCTAAATGGGTATTGAGCACCATGTTGAGGTATTTACAGTGGCCATTAATTTTGATAGCCTTCTATTCATTCCCTTTGCATATATAGATGAGGTTGTAAACATCGCTTAGGTCCAATTCTATGTGAATTGCCATTGCCTTGATTCCATAGGAAGTCTCTGAAATAAGGGTAGGGGTAATAACTGTTAATGGTGATTTATTATGGCCACTTGTTAATAGAAGGCCTCAAGTAATGATCTTTTTCCTATATACAAAGAGCATTTCCTACTGAAATACAATGAAACCTCTGAGACAACCACCCAAATTTGCACAGAAAAATGGTCTTTTGTAGGGGTGGTCCTCTCAAAGAAAGAAGTATACAAAATAATGGTTAGAGTGTCTAATAGAGTCAGCAAACATGTGCAGCCACCCCAACCTCCAAATAATGATAAGAGAGCCATAAATCATATATTTAATGCTTCAGCATATTCCACAGAACCAGATATGACATCACCATATCACACAGAACCAGGCTTAGACTGGGACTAATAAAACAGCCATTATACTGCACACTATCACTCCAACCCACACACACACAACCATAGCGGGCCCCACCAGTCTTTCTTACACTCCTGGTAATAGGCATATTTCTTAGTTGAAGATGACCCCATGACTCTTGGTTCCCAGCATGACTTTCCTCTTGTTCCTAGTCACAAGCAAGGTTCCCCTCTCAGTCCTGGTCCCCAGCACAGAATCGAAGTCCTCAGTATGGTTTCCCTCTCATCCTTCTCAGTATAATAGAAGAAAAAAAAAAAAAAGTCTTTAAAAGGATAAACCATGGAAAACAAAAAGAAACAGCGGCAAGTGGTACTAGTGTAATACTGTAAGATGCACAAGTGCAGAAAATGGTGACAGTGGTAATGTGCTCACCTTTACAGGTTGTGCATAGCCTACAACTGATGAAAATGCCTTAAATCAGCCTATTGTCACAGTGGAGGACCCAAGTAGCAGCTAAACGCCAAGAGACGTAATGAAGAAATCCATACGCCAATGGTCATAAGATCATCAAACAGGAGAAGGCTCCAAGTAAAAAAGATAACGCTGGTCCCATCAAGGAATCTTAGTAGTATGTAACGCACATAACGTGTTTCGGGAACAATCCCTTTCTCAAGTGTATATGTCATCAGACAGAAAAAAAAATTGTAACATTCTCCATTAGACTACCAATTAGTTGCAAGGAAATATATCTGTGTACACACAGCAGGGAATTTATTAAGACTGGTGTTTCCTACTGAACTATTAAGAGGCTCCAACCTCTTTATAACCTCAGACGCACTGCAGAGCACCAGAATGGAAACCTATACCACTCAGGAACTGGCATAGATTTCCTATAAAACTCACACGTGAGTTATAAAATTGACAGACTGAGGGCGCCCTTAGTGGTGATTGAGGCACAGAGCAAATGATGTAGTGCATCTTTGGAGCAAGGGGCGTTTTTGGTGCCAAATATACACTATATCACTTGTTCTGTGCCCATCTGAGTTCGCTTGCCCATCTGTACCAAAAAACCAGCATACATGGGTTGATAAATTCCCCCCAAAGAGTCCGACAGAGCTTGTGTGGAAATGCATATAGGGTATACTGCTCTGTACGCTGTGTTCTGATCGATGATATAACATGTCGGCGCTCATTTAATCTGATCGCTCTTACAGTGGGCATATTGGAGACAGCACATGGAAAGATGTACATGGAAAGAGGAACTGCTAACAATGAAAATTTCTAGGCTGGCATAAAAGAAGTGTCGACTGCATTATTTACATGGAGCAATAGATGGAAATAAACATTAATGCAAACGCTCATTCACCCAATAAGGATAAGGAGGTGATGACATATATTTAACACTTGACTTTTCGGATATACAGTACATCCTGATGATAGTTGAGACTTTACAATATGCACAGCACCCTCTATAAATGTTCCCACCTTCGTCCTAATTCTGCAAATTTTCCAGTGATCATTACTGTATCAATTATTCCCTATTATGCTCTGAATTTCCTTATTCTTGTGGTCGTCTTCGTGTATTTATTTTCCTCTATCGTTACTAGCACCCTCTGAATCATCTCACCTTTCTGGTTTCCTCTCCTCCCACAGCCATCATAATCCTTTCCATTCTTCTTCTGCTCCAACCTAGGTTAGCAAGTGCGGGGAGATAAGGCCCACACTGTGTTATCAGGAGGAAGGCAGCTGCACCTTCTCTTTGGGTAAATTTGGCTTCTGACTTTGTTTGAATTCACATTTTCTCAGCAGGCACAGCAACACGGCAGACGGATGGCGCTAAACCAATAAGAAAAGATGCTTGGAGCTGTCTGCAGGGCTCAATCTCACCACCTCCAGTCCTTGCTTGGCAGATATCTAACACACTATTGTATACAGTATATGCTTTGGATGGGGACTTGAGAAAGCAACTGGAGGATGTAACAGTCAATTGTCCGAGATCCAGATATAACTGAATAATCAGCAAATCATTATGAGGTTTTTTTCCCCGGACATTTTTGCTTGGAAGGTGGAAAGGATTATGGTATAAGGAGGAATTTTCAACAACATTTCACCTGGATTCTGCTAGAGCTCAAACCATACAATCATGAAAATATATAATAATTGTATCATCAGGATCAGCCTTAAAATGTCGCAGTATTCCTTATTCCTAGACATCAGTTTATTGTTAATAAGCACTTGAGTCGGAAAGGTCAATTTTCATGTTGCTTAAAAAAAAAACTAAAAGGGAACAATGGCACTCGACAGGTCCTTGGGAGCAAAAATCCTTTAAACCTTTCAGCAAGAAGAATATATGCAACAAGTATATGCGGCTAGTGTCAATACAAAGGCAAGAATAGAGATAGTGGGGGGGGGGGAGATTTACTAAGGCAAAATTTGCCAAAAAGCTGTATAAAATACTTTGCACCACATTTATAAAATGTTTTAGGCAGTTCTCAGACGCTTTTATGATTTGTAGTGTCAGAATGCGCATGGTCTAAACTCAGACACTGTGGGGTAAAAAGTTAGACAAGTCTAATAATGCACCAGATTTATGAAACAGCATTAGACACTTTGGTAAATCTGGCACAGTTTAAGACTACCTAGTCTAAGTTTGCAACGCCCCATTGTACTGGGAGAATTGGTATGTAGATAACATTGAAGCATATCCTGCAAGTTGGTCCTGGAGGCTTCTTTGACATGGCTGTATTTTTGGTTAACAAAAGATCCATACAGTCCTTGAAAGCAACAATATCCATCAAAGAGAAGTATGAAAACCGAAGTATGCTTCAATAACCTCTTAAGTTCTTCAGAAGGCAGCCTTATCTGGTAAGAAGGTTGTCAGATCAATATATAAATGCTTGTCCTCCACTTCATGTAAACTCTGAACTGTATGATGGGTTTATCAACTTGACCATCAACTTATAGAAGTTATATACTCATTGACCAAAAAAAAATAAAAAATCACGCACCGAGAAGGAGTTGTTGGTATCAAATGAAACTTTGTGTGTGTGAATGTAATAATGATTTACAGTATGTAAGTGATGCACAGGGCATACATATATCCTCCAGCACATTTGCCCAAAGATGCTGCAGCTGGGGTTGTAGATCCTGCACATTCATAGGTTGCTGAAAACCGATGCTCCATCTGGTCTAATTGATTGATTGGTGATAAATCTGGCAAATGGGCAGAACAAAGTGTTACAATCTGGCAGATACATTCCTGTGATAAACTTGCTGTATGTGAGTGAGCATAATCTTGCTGAAAATGCCAGTTCGCTGAGCTGCTCATTGAAGGCTATGGATGAGTGGAAAAAAAAGAACCAAAAAAACCCAAAAAACTATGACACCAAATTTCCTTCTGCTAAGCACCCGCTCTGTTACTCATGTAAGACTACAGTACAGCTTCTGTTGTATCCTCAATGAAAGAAGCAGAGATATCTTTTAGGCGGAACACGGACTTTCCTTCTTTTGTGAAGTGATTATAATTGCTTTTCCCTCTGCAGGCTGTATCAGAAAATCTACATTTTCTTGTTATATATGCTGCTGCTCATGCTGGACATTCTCTCTAAGAAGCAGAAAGAAAGCCTATGTTCAGCCGAAATTATATACCTTCTCTTTTTACTAAGGACACAGCAGAAGCTGTACTGTATTCTAGTATATATGCATAACAGAACCACACTACAATGACACAAATCTATATATTTTGAACAGCAGGGGGTGCTATTAGAGGCAGATAATTATATTTGTATGAGAAAACCTTTTTAAACTTTACAAAATTGCTCTAAAATACATATTCAGTTTACTTGTGTCATTAATACTAATGGCTATAACCACTTTAAGCAAGTTCTAAATTGTTTCATCATAGACAAAGCCTCTATTACAGGATCTATGGTTGTGATCAGCCAATTCCTGTGACCCTGGAACAGCCCTTTTTGCTGGGAAAAGGTGCCGACAGAAAGACATTTTACCTATAGCAACCACTGCAGGTGAGATATAGTATTACATGGCAACCATTTAGAGATGATTCAGAGTCCGTCAGAGAGGATCTTTCCTCTGGTTCATACAGGGTGGGTCTTAAGGAGGGGGATCACTCTATGACATCCATATCCCATAATTAAGCCTACTGAGAGGAGATGTCCTAATGTACAATACCTTCATGAATATAATACCTTATCTCCAGTGAAGCTCTAAATAAAATAACCTTAATCCGAGCATACAGGCAGTGCCAATTGAAGTCTGCTAATATAACTATGTTGTGGAGTGTTTGAGACATTGAAAGAAAACCAATCTAAATACTGTACTATCTGGGCTTTTGTTAAAGGGCCTTGTTGGTTCCACTCAGTTTGTCTATGGCTCCCTTATCTAGGGAAACTGCATTGTTATCAAGCAAGGGTAAGGACAATTGGCTGGAGGGTCATGGAAAGAGCCCTTTTGTCTTGGATGGTGAATTCCAGCACCATAAGGGAAGGGAAGAAGGGAGGGGGGGGTGATTTCTTGTATATATACACCACTTAAGGATATATACATTTCATCCAGTGAAATTTTTAGAGTTGAACCCATAACCATAATGCTACAATACTCACCTGAACCATGAGATGAACAGGATGTAAGGCCCTTGCAGACGGCCGTTGGCGAGTCAGTGTGCTCTGGGTTTTTTCCGGATAGCACACTGACCCATTCATGTCTGTCAGCCCATGCACATGACCGAGAATTACACAGTCCTGTAGGCAGGCCAACAGTCCAGGCAGAAAAACTCAGGACAGTTCCTGCTCCTGTCCGGTTTTGTAGCTGTGCTTCCATGGCCGCAGAAACAGTCGGTGCACAGGCAGCAAATGGACAACATTTGTGTGTTGGCTGTGCCGTTCAATCACGGCCGGCAGCTATCACATGGTCATGCGCAACCAGCCTAAATTCAATATCATCTTTAAGTCACCTGAAGAATTGGAGGACTTTTTGATTGTTCTTTGGTCTGCTATGAATACAGTTCCGATGACAATATTTTCATTTCTACAACAGGATTACTGATGTCTTACATTTGTATTTTCCATAGTATCTCGAGCATTCCCTTCGAGGTGGTGTCAGCAGTGGCCTATAAATGGAATCCATTAACTGGTAATTATGATGCCAGGTCACATCGTACACACATTTTATGATATTATTATGACATTATTAGGTACTTACTGAACCTGTAGCTTTTAAATGACCACTAACCCCTGACTACAAACTGCTTTACAGAAAGAAAGCACAGAAACATTAACAAACAACATTCACAAGTGAAAAACATTAGGCAAGGTTTCAGATTATGTTGGCATTCATTAGACTTCCTGTATGTGAACCCATTAACAACCGAAGCTACAAAATGCCTAAAATGGCAAGCTACAAAAAGGACAAATGTCTACACTCTGCTAGACAACAAGGGATCTATTATACAGCTAAAAAACAGAACATGAACGGATATAGTTATATGCTCAAATGTTACTAAGTATCAGTCCTGTGTGTACTATAAGATCTAAAGATCCAAATACCACAGATTATTATATAGTATAAGGCACAAGGAGCACATTGTAATGCAGTGATGAATGTGTATAAACAAACCCGTATAATCATTTACCTAAACGTAACCTTGCCGCAATGTGATCCGAGATCAATGAGGTTGAAAAACAGCCCACATTGTAGAAACGCAACAAATTCAGCTTCTGCGGAGAGGCAGCAGAACAAAAACATTGTATTATACAGTACCAGCAAAGTGAATGAGTGTTTGATTAATCTCATCTACACATTTCATTAAAAAAAACAAAAAAAAAAAAGTTGCGGAAAATCAGCTTTAAAAAAAAAAGTGTTTTTGAAAAATTAAGAATGTTAATTTTAGCTGCAGAATTGCAAGTGTCTTCCCTATACACTTAATAGGTGAAGAAAGAAACGCGGCAAAACATCAATGATAAACGCAGCAGAAAAAAATGCTAAACTTTATCTCGCTGCAAAAAAAGCAGCTTTTCCCGCAAAGCGTGTCCTAAGCCTCAATGATACGCCGCCCAGTTATCATGAACCAGTGTTTATAAGAGTCCTCATTCCTGACAACCGCTGATCGTATATGTTGCCGATCTTCTGACAAATGCTGAATACCGGTTTCTGTGCTGCTGTGCGCTCGCCAATACTCAACACAAGTGAGAGGAAGGTAGAGGAACGATCGCAGTACAAATACCAGTGTAATAGGCCTGTGCAAACAAGCTCTTCCTGCCTGAACATTGGGTGGTGTAATAAGACCCTTAGGTATCTAAACCAGCTAACCTTTACCTTAAGGGTATGTTCAAATAGCGGAAACCTAACAGGAATTTGAGATGGACTTCCACCTCAAATTCCTGTCCACTATCTGCTCCTCCGGCTTTCAGCCGCATCTTTCACTCACTGACTAGGCTCAGATGAATGGACTTAAATCAGTGGAGAGGTTCGGGACAAATCCGCAGCAAAATTGATCACAATGCTTATTTTTTCAATGTCCTGCTTCGATCTTTGCCTCTCATTGAAAACACTGGGAGGCAGATTCAGGACGGAATTTGGCACCAATTTTGAGTCAGAATCTGCCTCAAAATCAGTGACAAATTAAGTCTTGTGAGCATACCCTAAGGCCAGGGCCCCACATTGCAAAAATGCAATGTTTTGGCCATGGCAGAAACACGGTGGCATAAAATGCTGCGTTTTACATTACCTGCAAAGTGGATGAGATTCTGCCTAATCCCATCCTTACTAAAAAAAAAAAAAAAAAAAATCCACAGCAAAAATGCTGCGATTTCAAAAATGCTTGCGTTTTTGTAAATTGCAGCTTGTCAATTATACCTGGCGTTTTCCATATAGGTATAATAGAGGCAGAAATTTTCTGTGAAAAGTTATGCAGAAAAAACTGTGATGCTTTTCCGCTGCATGCTTTTCTGCGGCTCGCTATGTGGGTCTTAGCCTAAAGGAATTTTCTGGAATATTTTTTTTATTGGAATGAAGAGGAGACTGGGAATCAGAGGAGTCAAACCAGAAAGATTAAAAAAAAAAAAAAAAGGAAGGAGGTTATCGGGCATGTAAACTGTGCATTTATTGTGAAATTTATGAAACCAAAAGGGTCACCTTAAAAATATTTTAACTGATGCTATAAATGTATCTTGAACTAATTTGAGAGACTTGTTAGCACAGTTAAAATTCTGCCACGGCCTCTGTTCACACTTTTACTAAACATTGAGGCCACATTTCAGGATCACCCACTTATCCAATAAGGCTGTGTTCACATGTCCAGCCTGTTCATATAAGAAAAACAACAACACAGCAATAATTGGACAAATCCTACAAAACAGATATAAATTTTAAGTCAGAACATTGCAGAGCAAATTATCGCTTTTCCTGTTACCTTTGTGATGTTAGTGTAACGCCATATACATTCGTTTTTTTGACAAGTCATGAGGCCGCGCGATCAATGATGGGATCGAACAGCCACATGAAAATATCTAAACACAGCCAATCTACATCTGTCAAACAAGTTTGCCATCTACCATTGAGAATGGACATTAATGGTATTTTTATGGCTGATTGTTGGCAGAAATTGTCCACTTCAGTTAACAAAAGTTGAATGTGTATGACAAACTTAAGTCAGATGCCCCCTAGGAGTTAGCGGGGTGCGCGTAGAGAGGAAACTCTTACAGAAGTGAATTCTCATTTTGTGCTTATTCTGATGTTCTACTAAATTCACGGTATACGTGAAAGGTAAACTCAGGAATATTTTTCATTTTAGCAAAACCATAGTGGGTGAAGCCTTTGCCTAATGTCATAATTAAGCGTACCTGATGTTTCTGGACAAGCAGTTATATATGTGTACATGAGGAGTAACAATTTACGGTCACTGTATGGCTGCAGTTTTTAGTAGTTGCCCATTCGACCTGCTGTATCTATAATTTGCATTTCTCTATGAGCTTTTGGGTAGAGACTAGCCGCCATACGCTGCATGCAGTGAGTAGAAGAAAATCTGCTTCATAAGGTGGCTTTTGCACAAACCATCTGTTTTGCAGGGTATAGTAAAAAATAACATTGTACCTACTAGTGCTGTTTTTTTTTATGCATCCGCTAAAATAGGAGGATGCCATCTTTATTTTTCAGTGTCACCTAGCAAAGAATCTGTGAAAAATGGATACAACATGAACAGCATACAAATAACGTCCGAGTGCTGTTCATTTTTTTATACAGACCCATAGATTTGCATGGCTGAGAAAAAAAAAAAAAAAGTGTGCAAATGGCTCCATTATTTTCATACTCCGACTGAAAACTCATTTGTGTGAAAGGGCCCTTACTGTCTCTCTCACTCAGGAACCCCAGGAACATGTGGGATATATATGCAGATGTGATGTGAATAAAGTACTATAGTTGTGATGGAAAACTCATATTTATCTCCAGCATCAGACTTAGGGGCTGTTCACTAGCCGTTGCTAATGGCTATTGCATAGGATGACAGCAACGGTCATTAAACTGTTGCAGAGAAGGGTCACAGACTGATTCTGTGTCCGTTCCCATTGACACTAATGTAAACAAGGTCTGTAAATAGTAGGTCTGCCTCACCCAAAACCACCCAATTTCGGTTATTTTTTTGCTGAGTGTGCATGAGTTGCTCCTAAAGGGGCCCATTGAGGCTCTGTTGCCTACAGGCCCAACACAAACCTGGAGCCAATTCAAACAGCTGACTGGCAGTGGTGCAGAGTCGGACCTTCCTGATCAGATAATAAAGGTCTGTCTATCCTAACAATAGGTCTTCAATATCGCGATCCCGACTGATCATGTTGAATCATATAAGAATGCAACAGTCCCTATAAAGGTTCAGACTCCATAGACTAGGCCATTACGCCTGCCCATTCATTGCCTTGCTCTGATAACACCTGTATTGTCTCTAAATAAAATCACAGCATAAATCCGATGTAACATCCATTGCTATAAGCTTGCCCTTGCTTTACATTGTTTTGCCATGCAATAGCTTTTGCTGCTACAGTTCATCTGCCAGAATTTTCAGCCCTAGCAAGCTGGCATCAAATGTAGCTGACAAGGTTAGATCTAGGAATACAAGATACAGCACTTCGCATCTGACAGGGATTTCATTGGTATTTCTGAGATTCCCATTTTCTGGTTCATAATGATTATATCTGTGTCGCCCAGACAAGATGCATTTCAGTGATTGTGCAATTTCCTAACCCCAGCATATCAGGGGAGTGGGCTTAGGTTTCTTCCATTTAAGGAATATAGCAAAATAGTGATTTGCTTCAACGAGATCTTCATCTAATATTGTTACATTATCACTGCACATCACAGTGAAAAACGGATATGTAATGGATGTCTATGGGTTTAGTTTTTAATGTCCATTTGTTGCATAAAGTTAAGAAATTAAAAAAAAAAAAAAATTCAGGCTAGGTTCACACTAGCTTCTCCTCTCCATTGTTCAGGTCTACCAGGAGAGAGGCAGATCCCACACATATAGCCATAACACACATATACTATAATGGGGTCTGTTGGATGTCTGTCATTTTCAAAATGATACTGGTGCAGGACTTTTTCCTCCGCCGATTTTCGGCGGACACTGTGATGGAGACGCCAGCACAGATGTGAACGTAGCCTTAGTTTATCTGTTTTTTTTTTTTTTTTTTTTAATGGACAGTTAAATAACTGATGTAAAATAGATGTTAAAAACTGACCCAGCCGGAAAACTGATGAAAAACGAGAAAACAAGTGACACACTGATGGAAACCAGATGTAAAAAACAGAGTTTCATCCATTTTTAATGTTGTGTGTAGGCCGAGGAGGTTAAAATTTTTTAACAAAAGGCACTTGGATAAAATCTTCCATCCTCTGCTGATTTCATTGGGGAGTTTTTCTCAGTTGTCACAGAGCTGGATAGGACATGCTGGATAGTCCTTGGAAAGGAGCATAGGAAACCCCCTTGGCCAGCACACTCTGTCATATCCACATAACCTAAGGAGAATCTGTATACAGATGAACCTAGTGCTTGTAATGTTGTATGGAGCAAGCAGAAGACCAAATACACCCTGAATTAGGGTTGGGCAATTAATGGCAAAATAACTAAAAGTCAACTCAATTAATTGATGAGAACGCGTTCACATTGAATATTTCAATTATTTTGTACCCATCCCATGGGTCTCACACTGCGATTGGCTAAAGGATATGTCACTAACTGTACACTATCCAATCAGGATTGCTGATACGTGAATAACCAAAATTCAGTGGCATGATGTAGCATATAAAAAGGGGCGCAGCATGTAAGAGGAAAGTCCTAAAATAATCATTAATCGTAATTGAAGTACAATGTCATAATCGCCCAGCCCTACCTTTAATGCTACAGGATTATTGTACCAGTGGACACGGGCTACACAAGTTTCTTCTTGTGACCATATGGTGCTAGAACGACTGCTGCACTGTGCAGTTACACTGGGGATTTATATAGTTCACGCTATAAGAGCAATGTCAGAGGTCAGTGGATGCTGAAAAATCAATAGTTTATGTCGGACAGCGTCTCGTTTTCAGAAAACTGGGTCAGTTTTCATTTCATGTTTATTTGGCACAGTACTTGCTGGCTATGTAAGCTGTACAGTCCTCAGAATACCACTGAGTCAGTCTCTAGCTGACACCATTGTATTGTTTTTCTACCCATTAACCACAGATAAATGACCTACATATTGTGCCTGTTAAAGCCTCGTTTTTTCCTTTGCCCCTTTGTTGCTAAGAGTTCTCCATCTCCCTGTGCAGACCTTTTTGTTTTCTCGAGTGCTCCCAGGTTAGCGAGTGCAGCCATTGTGTTCACCGATAGCAATGCTAAACCACAACCAGATACTCTCTTGCTTCGTCCTGCCTGCCCACTTGCTGCCATAAAGCAGTTCACTTGCTTATTTTAAAAAAAACAAAACCAAAAACGATAGTCAACCCACTAGAAAGATATCAAAAGAAAAATATACAAAAGCCATAATACTGTATTTGCTTCTATTGTGAATACAAAATATAAAGTGGTGTACACCAGTTCTGATTTGGTTTCCCTAGACACTTCTACGTTTTCTAATTACATCACTGCATCTCATGGATCACTTTTATTAAAAGCATCATTACTACTGTTGGCAGCAATTTACAGTTTATCTTACATGATAGCAGTTTCAAAAACAAAAGAGAAAAAAAAAAAAAAAAAAAAAAAAGAAAAAAATAACACAAACATTTACAAAGTCATGTCTGTAAACTTCAAGGCTAGTTTAGAGTTGAGGTAATGCTGTTTAGCTTTGTGGCTAAAGTAACAAAGTCCTTTAAATTAAAAATAAAAAGGAAAAAACAAAAAGGTACCTGATTTTAATTTTATGCTTAAACCAGTGCATTATAAAATTCATGAGACGACTTAACTGTAGTTTTGTCCTGTAATGACTTTAGCAGTGAGTGTGTTAAAAAAAAAAAAAAAAAAAATCGGATACTTTTCACATTCAACAGCTGCCTTGTATTGCTGTGCCTCTAAGACAGAGACGTCACTACTTAATGGAGATTGTCTGAAACGGTTTTGTGTGTGTGGAACCCTCATATACAGTCAAAAAAGGTAATGATATGTAAGAAATTCATCTTGACCTTCACAGCAAAAGAAAGAAAAAAAAGACAAACAAGAAAAGATAAATAACTTCATAATTCCTTAAGCAGCCTGTCCTTCGATTTGCACCATTATTCCGAAAAAAGTTGCTGCCTTCGTAATACCAACGGTAAAAAAATAATAATAAAAATAAACCGCTGCAGTGCATTATGTAAATTTCCATTAAAAAAAAAAATCTGTCCTCCAAAAGGTTTGCAAGAAATTATAAATAATGCACCGCACAATACTTAATGACCAAAATACCTTTTTGACACATCCGTGTGACATGACTTGGATTTTTTTTTTCCTTTTTTTTTGCTACACTATTTTACAGAACAGCTTATAAAAACTAGTTATGGACATTTACTGTGAGTGTAAACAGTAGGACTACCACTTGAAAAATTTTTTAGAACACTGTAACTGAGACTGTTATTCATCGTTGTCCTTGTCATTTTCATCCCCGGCACTGGGCGAGTCCATTTCTTCTCCATGTGCTGTGTCATCTTCCAAAATGGATGAATCTGCAGTTTTATCCAGGGCCTCCTCTACATCACTGGCTTCCTGACTCTCTGCTTCCCCTTTGTCAGTGGCCTTGTCTTCACTAGAGCTTACAGCACTCTGAAGTCCAGCTAGTGATGGGAAACCAGGCAGTGTCAATCCTCCAAGCCCTGGAGGTAGAAACATGGATGGGTAGAACAGGCCTGGAGCCATGGTGGACAGTAGGAAAGGACTAAAGGCCAGAGGATTTGCAGCTAACCCAGCTGTGGTTGTAGCAGCAGCAGCAGCACCAGAGTCAGTAGCATTAACAGTGTCTGTAGTTTTCTCAGAGTCTTTGCCATCCTCATCCGTTTCTGCCTTCTTCTCTTCAGACTTTGAAGTGCCATCTTCAGCTTCTCCTTGACTGGAAGCAGTAGTAGAATTACCACTGCCGGCTGCTAACGGGTTATTTAGAAGTCCACCAAGCCCAAACATGTTGGGCAGCCCTGCCATGCCTGGCAGCATTAGAGGCAGCATTGCGGCAGGGTTTTTAGAATCGCCTCCAGCTGCAGCAGCTGTTGTGAGACCTGGAGGGAACCCCATAAGACCAGCAAGCTGGAGGGACTGCAGATTCTGAAGATTCTGAAGACTGGCTAGATCCATTCCAGCAAACAGGCTATTCATTAGTAACGGGTTTATTCCAGACGTTGAGGCTGCGGCGGCAGCAGCCGCAGCTGCAGCAGCTGCTTTGGCAATTTCACTTTTTGGCCTTCTTCCTCTTCGGCTAGCTCCCTCTTCCCTTACAACAGGTCCAGTCAGAAGTCGGTCAAACATTGACTCTGGTACAAAACCCTAGAAGAAAAATATTTTTCCAATTAGTGAAAGGGAAAAAATGATGGAAGGAACAACAATGTGTCCACCTGCCCCAACTCCAATACTTGGACAAGGTGAAGACTGCTAAATGCAAACAATATGCTTCTAAAATATCGCAAATGAGAGACCCATAATAAAATGAAAGTCATAAAGGGACAAGTAAAAACAAAGTAAAACCATGTTGTACTTACAGATTGCTTAACAATATCTGTCCAATCTGGAGCTACAGCAAACTCCGGGTTCTCTTCTAACCAGCGAGGAAGATCCCGCATAGGAGGGGCCATTGCGCCACCCATCTGTAATTCAAAAAGAAAGGAAAAAAAAATAAAAAATCAGTGGAATAATATTTTTTTATTCTACCTTTGTCTATAATAGAAAAACCATTTGTTCTACTGTCTAGATGCCATAAAATCAAGGTGTAAAAAATTTAAGGTGTTTTTTTTCACTATCACCACATATATCCACAACACTTATCTCCACAGGATGGGTTGGACAGTGGTTTAACCCCCAGAGTTCAAAATAAAGGGGGTTTCCTTTGTGAATGGAAAACTAGTGTGCATGCACAACCACTACTCTGTTCACACTTCTATTGGACAGATGAAGCAATGTATATGGCTCTCTCTGTCAGTCCCACACATGTGAATGGACCATGGTTGTGCACGATACAACGTGGCCAGGAACAGGGACTGACACACCAGCTCATACACTTAAGTAGCAGAGGTGGCCTGAAACCTAGGCAACACTGAGGAGACATATTCAGCAGTATCTGACAAACTGAACAAGACGGATAAAGCAATGTAGGAGTACAACATCCTGTGTGAAGCAACAATGAAACAAGTGTACTTTTTTCACTGGCCATTACCTTCTTTCCATTTCGTTTATTGACTACAGGCACTCGTTCATCCCCCGTTAATGTATTAATATCCAGTTTGTTAGGATTCCGACATCTATGACGTTTCTGCTTCGGCTTTTGAAATGGGGAGTACAATAAATCTGTGCTCTTCTGGTGAAGACATTTAAAATAGAGTTTTTGGTTAAAAGCAATAAAATAAGAACTACAGTGTATAGAAATGTAAAACTGCTTTGTCTCGTACTAGGGTATCATACTTACTGGTACATAACTTGGCATATCAACGGTGTACGTAGGATGTAGTTTTAACCATTCAACCAAATCTTTATTTTTGGGTGCATCTTCCCCCACGAGTCTGGTCCCATCCTCCAAGTTAATAACAGGGATCCGGGTTTCTGGCTCTAGCTGCCCGGGAGATGGAATGTTTCTTGCTGGTGGTGTTTCAATATCTTCCTCGTATGCTTTGGTCACATCAGTATCCTCCTTCAGAGATAAAAACAGTATGTTAAGTTTAGACAGCTACTTACCTTACAATACTTGCGGCAATTAACCACATCAACAAAAGCAGGTGTGTTTTTTTATTATTATTGAATCTTTTTATAATTATCAAATTAAATATGCGTGTGTAACCAGTGTGCGACCTATTAACTTTAAAGAGTATCCAGATAGATTTTTTTCATAGTGACGTTACAAAGTTTTGATAGGTGGAGGTCTGACAAGACAATGGTTTCTCTTCAACTCTGCTCAGCTTTCTATGTGATGTACTGAATCATAGAAGGTCCATGGACTTACACAATCTATACCATGCTTACTCTACGAGCAGAGCCGACCAGAAACAAAGGGACACAATACTCAGCAGATAGCGTTTGACATTTTGTTTTAACAATTGGGGTGGTTTTAGCACCTAGACCATGACCGATCAAAATTTCTGAGAAGTTTCCCCAATAGTTTGGAAGTTCGTAAAAAGGATAGATACCCTTTTAGTACATCTGCTGTATGTTGTTATAGCTCCTTACCGCAGATAATGAACTCCGCTTGTTGCTCATAAACAAAAGATCGAGACCCTCCACATTTTTCCTCCTTCCTCTCCTCCTCTTCATCGGAGGTTCTCCATCTATTAAAGAACCGTTGAGAAGATGCCTGGTCGGTGTGCAAGATAGACCTGCCTGCAGTCGCTCCATTTGAGTTTTGAAGGCATCAGAGACCGGGGTGGAGGAATTAGGCAAGATAAACTTGGGAGTTAGAGATGCGAAATTTGAGGTAGAACTTGTTGCCTCCCTGGAGGCATTTGATAAATCCACAACAGTCTCTTGTCCATTTTCTGACCCCACTTGAGATCCACGCAACTGAGCCACCATCTCCATAAGATTTCTCCTCTTGGCAGCCCTTTCTGCTTCAACCTCAATTTTCCTTCTTCTCCGCCTGCGCCTATGTGGTACAGACAGGCTCAATGCAGCATCCTGAAAACGGACAGAAGACTGTCAATATTCAACACCAAAAAGTCTTTTCCTTTTCATATTACACAAAATTCTAGCTTTCCAAGAAATAAAAATGCAGAAAATTTTTTGAATTACAACAAAATACTAGTACATTGTCAAAAAGGATAACTTGCCTGAGACAGTTGTGGAGAAGCACTGATATCTTCACTTCCACTGAAGTTGCCCTGGGCCACCATGGAGAGCTCAGCGAAGCTTCTCTTCTGCAGCGGGCTATCCATGGCAGTTGGTGTGTACCCAGGGATGAGCCCCGGGAACTCAAACATCTGGCGTCTATTTACCGGCCACTTTCCTTTCAGTACAGTCTCACAGATGTTGTCTAATCGATTGATCATCACACGATCCTGCGTCATACCAAGAAAAGCAGAAGAAATTAAGAAAATAAGTTGTACTCAGTGTTTTGGGCTTCAAAAAAGATAAAGTAATTCCTGTCTAGTTCTCCGACAAAGCTGTTTTTTTTTTGTTTTTTTTACTACATTTTTTTTACCATTCATTTAACCTGGGTGAGTCTAAGAAGCTCTTTCAGCCTTGTGTATTAAGGAGACAAAAGAAGAGTTACTGCGGGGGGTAAAATAGTAGGCAGTGTCTGCATATACGCTGAACTCCTACTGTTTGAGGCTGCAAAGCATTGTTTCTTATAATCATCAGCTGGTGAGCAAAGAAAGAAACATCTGCTTCCAGTATCTAGCCATTGCTGAGTTCTTCAGAGCACACCGGCCTTGTTTTCTGAGCGGCTCCTCATTAGCGTCACTACTAATAAAGTTCAGTATTACAAAAACTTCTCCGCATCTTCACAATGTCAATATCCATTCCATATCCTCAATTGCTTTATTTGCTCTACAGCAAAGCCCTCATCTTAACATAAGGTCATCTTAGCCCCCCTTTCTCCAAATGTTTAAGTTTTGTTTGACACAAAAATATACATTATCGTCAGTTACTGTGCAAGCCCCATTGTCATCATGTCTCCATTTTTTTTAAGCCAAACCTCAGACACTGCTCAAAGACCACAACCAGAGCACAACAGCTGCTGCAAACCGCCTCCTTTCCACAGGAATAAGCCTATTAGTGTCTTGTTTTTATAACCAGATGGCCATGTCATGGTGATTAGGAAGCTTTTTTGCCTTATTATAATCTAAAACATACAGTGAGCACATCACAGCCATTACTCCAGAGTATATTGTATACTAGAAAGAGCAGCATACCTTGGGCCAGAAAGAGAAGGAAAATGTCCTCTCTCGAAGCATATGAAGCCCGGACTGCTCACAATCTTCCAAGAAGAAGGCATCACGTGTTTCGTCCCTAGCTGTACTCAGGGAAGCATTGCTTTCTTCATCAAAGTTTTTATCTTGAGAAATTATTCCAGCTGGAATGATAAAAGGTTCATAAATATATATATAGAAAAAACACAGAAGTAAAATAGGTGTCCACAGCTATTAAAACATTTTGCCTATCTTGCCGATTTTTAGTACACATTCTGTATAGGGTTAGGGGCTATAAGACTGTAGTCATAGGCAGAGTCCATCAAAACTGGCTGGATGCTAAAGGCTAAAGTAATTTTACCCGTTTCAGGAACCACTATTTGTTTTACACATACACAATTAAAAAAAAAAAAAACTCATTACTTATCTAGGATTTTTATATATATATATATATATATATATATATATATATATATATATATATAAACAAAAAAAAAAAAAAAAAAAAAACACACACCTGTCCACAGGCTGTTTATGGTATTGCAGCATCGCTATTGAAGTGGACACGACCGAGCTGTAATACCACACACATCCTAAGGACAGGTGTGGCGCTGTTTTAAGAAGAAATCGGCTATGTTTGCTCTTCCACCACTGCATTTCATGTCAGAGGACAAGAATGACAACTCCAGAATTTTTAATTTTGTAGTGTTGATGTGTAAAATGCCATGAACCCAAACCAAGAAAACAACTAAATGTTTTAGCGGTACCTTCTGCTTGGGAGGATTCCTCCGATTTGTCATCATCATCATCCAATTTTTCTTCATCTTCTTCAGAGCCCTTCTCAGAGTTGGATTTCGGCTCAACATCTGTAGTCATATCTACATCTTTAGTTTCATGTTTAACAGGAACAGGTTCAGTGTCGCTCTCCTGTTTTACAGGCTTCTCATCAGACTCTCCTTGTTCCTCCTCTTTGACCTCTGCTTCTTCCTTTATTTCAACATCTTCAGTCTTGTCAGATTTTACATCCTCCTGCTCTGCAGCTTTATCATCCCTCACTGGAGTGGAGGGCATTATGGGTGGTGTATCACTATAACTAGAGCCAGGTGGTAAAAGGATGGGCATGTTTGGATGTGCACTTCCTCTGTTTTGAGCAAAATTCCTATGCGCCTCCAGAAAAGACAATTCTGGGTCATTGAGAATATGGTAGTCCGTCCTACTAACACCATGTTTTGCAGCACCAATAAGTAAGTCTCTGTCATGTTTCCCAGACTCCCACCACTCTGGTAAGTCAAGGCTTGGCTGGCATAATTTAAGTCGTTCATTCAACTGGGGGTGATGAAGAACTTGTTCCCTTATTTTGCGCAGAAGTTCAATGCGGTAGAGCGTTCTAGAAGCACGTTCCTCAGTTATAGGCTCAATCATAGAAAGATCACACAAATCTATTAACATAAAAAGACAAAAATTGCAGAATTTTTTTTTTTTTTTAAATAACCCAAGATTATAAAATGAAACTAAGCCTTCAGAAAAGTAAGCATTTCCAAAGTTTCCAACTATTTTACATACCATCTTCGGGTTTGTTTGACATACGACACACTCGTCTGCACATCGCGACAAAGCAGTTGAAATACTTCTCCAAACTCTCATCAGATTTCTTATCAAGACGGGCAAAAGCTCTAAACTGGTTCCAGTCAAACTTTTGCTTAGCTGTGTCAACAATCACTCCGAATGTAGACACAACTCTGTAGAAGTCAGCTTCTTCCCGTCTTGTCCACCTTCACAAAAATAGTTGTTTTAGTATGTATCCATTGGCATCAGTACAGAGAAGACATATATAAAGTATAAGTACTCACTTTTGCCTTCGCTCAGTAATTATCGCTTCCCTTTCTGCTTCTAGAGCCCTTACTTCCTCTCGAGGTCTTCGCCTTCTACGATCAGTTTTCATTTGTGCTTCTTGCCTCATTTGTTGTCGCTTGTAGCTGCGTTGATAGGCAGTGATGAGCCGTCGTAGGCGGGTAGTGAGCGCTGAGGTATGGGGCCAGTACAGTTTGCCCTCTGCACCATCTTCCCCACTCTTTTCTGCAAAAAGAACAGGCTGCATTCACCTTCGCTCTTTCTAGTTAGCCAATCACTTTGCCCAAAAATTCTGAAATTATTATTTTATCAAGATTGTATTTAGATTGATAGACTTCAAGTACAAGGCTATATGAATCCTGCATGGTTGTATCACATCTGTATCTGGACATGCAATGCTATAAAGTCTAAATCAGGTAACGTTCACACCAGTGTTAGTGGCTCACTTACAGAAAAAAATAGCATAGCATGCAGCACTATTTTATCTAGTAAATTAACACAATGACAGAACCTGATTGACTCCATTATAAGTCAATGGTGTCTGATGGGCACCAATTGTGTCCGTTTTGTAATGGATTCATCAAAGTATGGTTCAGTTTAGAGAGTGGGACCTTAGAGTCACCTCCAGGAGGTCAAAACATCCCTGAGGTGTCAGAATTCACATGGATATTCATCACCAGACTGGCACCACTATAAATCTGGGCTTGAGTCATAAGATATTTACCTTGTGTGTCCACATCCATGCATTCTTCTTTGTCCTCTAGGGGAGAGTTAGCAAACTCCTGAGGATGAAAACAAGAATTTTAGACAAATGGCTTACTGTAAAGAAACAAACCCTGTTGTGATGGCATCTAAAGAGAGCCTGCTGGTGCTCAGATTCCTTTCCAAGGTGTCAAAATATTTTCCAATCATTGTGTTCCAAAAATTCCATATGTTGAGAAAAAAAAAAAAATTGTATGCCCTTACATCAATGTCATCTTTAAATGGAAGCCTTGTGGGTTTGTACTCTGGATCTTCATCCTCTCGGTCAAAGTCTCCTCTGTCACAGCAAAAAAAAAAAAAAATAAAACAATCTTTAACGCCAAAGCCATAATTTACGTTTATAACAAATATCGCTCGAACTGTAACATACCCGTCTCCGCCATCTGCCAGCATATCTGTCCCCCTCTGCTCTGCGGCAATTGCCTTAGCATCAGGCATACCAACTCTCTCCAGGAAGCACAGAGTTGAGTCGGCCCGCATGGAATTGTACTTCTCGTAACCTACAAAAGAGCGATTGGTAAGGCAAGGGAACATATTAGAATATAACAGGGACGCTTAAGATGTAAGGAGGGAGAATGTATACATGTAATATGCCTTCCTTTTCAGTACTGTACATCTGACCTGAATTGCTGTTTAGCCCTTACCACTTAGTTAGAGTAACACAAAGAAAGGAAAAAGGAATAAGTAGCCATCAATTACAGGAAAAGCATTGTCTATATATTTGATTTTCATCTACAACAGGAAAAGAACTGTAGGTTAATGCTTTCATTCTTGTGTCTACATGGCCCACCCTCTAATCTAATCCATTGTTTGCCTTCGTTCGGCCAAGCTCCGGCCTAAATTTTTAACCGCTCTTCTTCCCTCCCCACTCGCTCAGCGAGTACGGGTTATATGAAAGGCCATCGAATCTGTCTTATTAGGTTTCATGTGATGTATGTCAGAAAGATGACACTGTTCCCTCTACGGTTTTAACACACTTGTTTTGCTTTTTTTAACTGGCTGAAGTGACTAGATAGAAAATGGCAGATCCCAACAGTGCACTGCAGGAGAATGATTTTAGATCTGACTAGCCTCAGCTGAGGCCCCCATTTAGGAGAAAAGCGAGAGGCTGCTGTACATAGGCAGAACAGCACAATTCAATTAGGATTTGTACTACAACACACTTCTCCTAACTGCTGTAGAGCCTGGAGCCAAACTGTAATCATGAAAGGTTTTATAAGCCATCATTCTCCCCTTTAGTCAGGCCATGCTGCTGAGAATACGCCTGCGACCTCCAGAGAATTGGGATTATAATCAGGAATCGCTCACTGTATATATCATGCCAGCTCTGCATCCCCGAGCCTTTCAAAGTTAACAAGGCTGCATCCCACTCAAGGGAGCTGGGAGTTCTCGGCGCTGACATTTGTGAAATATTGCTTGGAACAAAGCCCAGGAGGCACTTGTACAGATTAATAGCAGAGGTTAAGCCCACCATCCACTTTGACACTGGTTGGCAGAGTTAGCAAGGAAAGCAGTGCTAGAAGCTAAGTTTATGGAGATCTATAGCACTGCTCGGCCATTACTACTACAAATAAGGATTTACTTTATTTATAGATCCATGTTAAATATTTTCATTCCCCGCCCACAACTCTTGGATGTCTCACAAAAAGTGGAAGATTGTTCGGATCTGTTCTCTCGCTACAGAAAAGGATAGTGTCAATGGAGATTACAACGTACTGTTAAATTCAGGGCTTTACGACCAGACCCAGTTCCCAACAATGCCTTTAAAACAACGGACAAGAGATGGGAATCTTCCAAGAAATAGTTACAACTCCTTTAAGAGAGAAATACGTAATGCCCAAGGATGTCTCAGAGGACAACATCCACCCTACCCATCACCCAGAGTCTAGGCATAAAGCTAGAGCCTGAGCCAACAAAAGCTTAACTGGACATACCATGCTTGAAGACGCCAATTAAAAGGGACTTATCAGCTTCATTGTCCCACCAGTCAGTAGGAACTTCTGCATGGAATGGCTCTGGTATCCACACATCTACCTCACTGTAAAAGGAAGACAAGGAGACGCGGGGTATAAGGCTTCTAGTAGAACCAGTTACAGTAGTTTAAGCAAATCTTTCGCAATAAAAATACCATCGAATCCTAGACATCATGTTGTAGAGCAGGAGGAGCTGAGCAAGTAGTTTTGTTACAGAAGTTCCAGTATAACTTGTCATTTATTCATTTAAATCTCTGCTCACTGTGTCCAGTAAGCTTAGGAGTCCAGTGGGCGGGCCTACTCAGTGATTGGCAGCTATCTATATGGATATTTACACAGGGAAAGATATCAATCACTGAATAGAACCACCCACTGGACTCCTAAACCCAGTAGGAGTGGGAACTAAATCTTTTCCCACAAAACTATATATCAATCTGCTCTGCTTTTTCCTGCTCTATAACATGCTGCCTGAACAGCATTTCCTTTGTGACAGGTTCCCATCAAATGCAGAAAAATTATTTAAATCAATATTAAAATCCAATGGGAATGGACTGACAAAATTAACCATTCACAGTTAAACTGTAGGAATTTCGGTCAATCACGAAAGTAATCCATGGCAAAGGATTGGACGGTCCAAACCCACTTATGTGGGCATCAGCATCAGTACTGAACTAAAAATGCTCAGTCTATGCTCCAGTTGTCATATATTAGAAATGGCAAGTTTACACATTATTCATGACTGGTAAAAAATTACAAATTCTAATATATTCTCAGATTTTTTTTTATTTTTTTTTAATTATTTAACAGTTAAGCATGACAACCAATAACAAAAAAAACCTATAAAAGACAACTAAATACTTGTATTTTACTATAATGGCGTAAAGGTTAAAAGAAGAAATATAAAAAATGTAAAGTACCCAAGGGTTAATGAAAATCCGAAAAAGGCGAAGAATGTAAAAGCGGCACAGAATAATTAGTAACAGCAGGTACAGACCTTGCTCTTCTGTGACAAGGACAAGCCGTACATTCACTAACCTTGAGTCAGCACCCTCTAAGATTTTGTCAGCTTGGTCCCCTATCACTTCTTGCCTGAGATAGTACAGCATGCGGACACGCAGCAGGACCCTGGAGAGGAAGAGAAGAGAGGGGGTGAGGGGAGAAATTCTTAACTTCAGAATTGTTTGCCAACAGTGGCTTTTGGCAGCTGCTGCTGTTCATCCATCATCCTGCCAAGGCTGATTAGCCATGCTGTATGGTAGGCTTGAAGCGTGACAGATGGTGGCATATAATCACCTCTGTGTGGTGCTTTCTGCTGGCTTCCAACGGGCCTGCCTGGCAACCGCTCACGCTGCACAGGGAGGGAGCAGGCTGGGCCCAACCCAGGCGCATTGCATTTAGTCCTACCTAGTGCAGCTTGTGAAGTTCAGACACGTACTGCACCGCTGCCTCTGAAGTACTGGAGCAAGTTTGTAAACAACTGAGCAGATGGCTTTCAGTAACTGTTCTGCTTCATTATCTCATAAAATTTCCTCAGCTGCTGCCTTAATACCATTTTTGGAAGCACATCAGAAGTTGCAAGGATAAACGAGATCTATAATCTGGGTTGTTTTTTTTTTTTCCTCCTGTCTTTTTTTAAACCACTGAACAATAAACCCTCACAATGGGATGGTGGGTTTTTCGGATTATATAACTATTTGTTTTCTGTAGGAAAGCCAGTTTTATAGAGCTATAACCACTTGCAGCCTCCCGTCCTTGGAGGAAGTCCGCAGAGCCTGCCAGGTTTAACTATATGTGGCACAGGGGAAACGTCAATGTCACTTTGCAGGTGAACTTGCGGCGCTCTTTCAAGCAAAACTATTCAAAGCTAGAGACTGAACTTCAGTAACAGCACCCCTGCCAGACCTTAGATGAAGTTCACACTATGCACATTACATGCAAGGGAGAAAGGAGGGGTGATCAGGGACGCCAGCTGATCGCTGCACCATAGATACTCTTTCTAGCTCGCAGAAATCTTTCAGGGTTGGATGAACAATATGAAATGCATCGTCCAATTTTGGGTTTTAAATGTCCGAACCAACAGCTAGAAACCTTCTTTAAAAGAATCATACATGACCTTAAGCACAAGAAAAAAAAGAACTTGACGTATTATAAGGCTTCAGCTTGCCCCCATGATAATAATGCTACTACAGGAAAGCCCAGAATGCCACTCTATTACACATGGTAATCACAGTTATTGGGAGACTGGGGCTCGCTGGCTATATAATTAATAGCTAGATGCATTATTTCAGAGACTAGTGGTTAGCCAGATGTTGAGGATATTCTGCTTGAATGCAGGTCTGTGGGTTATGGCCGTCTCATTTATCTATGCCGACATGTAGGCTCAATAGGCGGTGCTGCGAAGCATAAGCCATTCGTGGTCCTTGAGCTGAAACGTCATCTCTCTGCAGGTGGCAGTCCTTTGGACAGTACTTGTTCCAGTTAATGAGGTGATAGACGCCCTTGCTGCAGTATTCAGTACCTTTCACAGGATGCAGAAGAAATGTCACATACACAGCCTGCTATAGGTTACAGAAGTGGGACGTGTGACGACTGCAGTTCTGCATTCAATGAGGAAATTAATGGCGACCATTCTGGTCCATGTATGGGATGTGTATTTAGCTACAGCCGCTATGACATTTTCAGCAAATGTCATGCAGCAATTCACAATGAAAAATCATTATATATTGCAAATGACAGGAAAGAGTGAATGGATAGAAGAGCAGTTTCTTACCTATGGAGAAAAAAAAAGTTGCCTCGTAACGCTGATTCCAAGTATTGTGGCAACAAAAGGGGAAGAGTTATGAAAACTGAAAAGCCTTGGAATCACTCCCCAAAACCAGATCACTTCTGTCATTTTCTCTGTCAGGGTCTATGACAGAAGAGATCTAGAATCTGACTGATTGCTATTAACATGGCACAAGGGCTCTTACTTTAAGGTAGTCATATAGTTAATATAGCTATATAGAATCAGTAATATGCATCCCCATTGAAATCAATAGCAATGCACCAAAGTCTTAAACACACAGCAACTAAACTGTGAAACCAAAGCACTGAACATTCACACACTCCATTACAGGCGCTCATTCTTTGCGCTGAACACTGGCCTCTTTGTGGTCAGAGTGTGAATCGCTGCTGTTTGCCTCTGGACTGTGGTCACACCTTAGAAGAAAGTCACTTTCACTACTTACTTGTTACAGTGATGCTTAAGATGCTTTTTGTAGCTATCCTCCTGAAACAAGGTGTCCGGGTTACAGCTATGGAGCCAGTCGGCATGTTTGAGCACAGGCTGAGCATTTTGGCTTTTCACCTTCTTTCCTTTCCGTCCTCTGGGTACTGGGGCAGAAAGACCTTAAATGACAACACGACAATTCATTATGAAGTGCAACTCTACATGAACATAACAGGGCACAGAAAACAGATTTACATTGTTAAGAATGGTGCAGATTATGTGGTAAGTGCCATATTTACATCAATGCAGCAGAAATATATGTGGTGCAACCATCAAACCTCCTTCCAAAAATAATTCTATAATATAAGACTGCTCTATGTGGCTAATCTGGTCACTGTAGCCTAGGATATGTTGGATGTTCACTATGCATGAGATGCACATATGCACTAATGCAGCCAAACCAAATAACAGAAAGCTAATGGTCGAGTGTATACTCCATTATTCTTTGGCCGGCCCTAATGATGATCCAGTGCTGGGGATGCCATTTGCCTCTTGCTGGTTGAGACAGGAGGTGCTAGAGGCATGTATGAATAAGCACCTCCAGCACTTGAACTAAGTATGTAACATTAGATCTGCAGAATAGCATGTAAATTAGAGGTTGTCACTCACGGAGCCATCTCTTTTGTTGCCAAGCAAGAGCTCAAACATTCAAAGACACATATTTTGAGATTTGCTAAGAACATGATCTTAAGGCCTTATTCACACAACAGTCCCGGCCATCATAACTGATCGTCTTCAAGGTGACTGCCGTTAAAAACAGATCCACTGCCTTCTGTGTGGCCACCAAAACAGACAAATATAAGACAAGTAACTTTAAGAGACCATTTTCATGGCAGAATGAATGGACTTGCTACGTATTTAAAATCCACTTGCTAAAATTCTCTGCAGCATGTGGATGAGGTTTGAGCAGTAACTGTATTCCACTGCAGATTTTTCACCAGTAAATCCAGATGGAAAATCTGCAGCAATTGAGCTACGTGCAAACGTAACCTTAGACTCCCCTATAATCTTGTTAAAATAGTTTCACGTTACTACAGTAACAAGGATGAAAGGAATGAAAAATTAACTAATAAAACAAATGCAACAGTGTAAGAGAGTCATTATAAAGAACTTGTTTAACCACAAGTTACCATAACAGGTTAATACATCTGAACACAATGTATAACCTACCAGAGTGGTTCACCAGAGCGCGTGTCTGCCCGTCCTCTGTTGGTGTAATGAGGTCCCAGATGAAACTTTTAATGTTTTCATCCCCTCTGTAATGGTTCAGACAGTAGACCAGAATGGTACGGCAGATGGTTTCCACGTCTTGTTCAGAAAGCTGACGCTTGAAACGCCCGTGGGAAAGAATATCCATCCAGCGGCCCCACCTACCACAAAATTGAAAAAGTTCATACTGTGTGCAAAGGACACATGGCAATACGAGCTCCATAAGAATTCAGATGTCTAATGGGTGATGACATACAAGCTCAGAATTACAACTCTCATCAAGCAAGTGCTGAAAAGCAAAAGCTCAACAGTCCTGCTAAGTCTATGTCACATATAACATACCATCAACACATACAGCACAGATCAGAGGCCAAGAACATACCCGTAGACCAGCAGATTCTTCTCAACTCGGAAGCATTCACTTCTTGCATAGCCCTGAGACTTGTCCTGAGGCCTACGTGGTTTGATGTTGGGCTTGTCCTCAGAATCACTCTCCAAGTCAGAAAATTCCATGAGTTCATCTTCTTTTACTGCGCTGTAAAGCCTGGTTTGTTTCCTTACGCGTGGGGTATCAATTACCAGAGTGTTCTACAAGGCGAACGAAAGCACAAATGAAGCATTGCAACTCATCACGTACCCTTCACTAATGGATGTCAAGATACTTACCCTTCCGTTTAATACATCAAGATCCAGCTCTGCTTTCTTTGCCCATTTCTGCCAGAAATTAGGATCATCCAAAGATATATCAGTCCTGTTTCCAGAGGCAACAAAACTGGCCTGATATAGAAACATACAAAACATATTACACATAAGAAGTGAAAAACAGCTGAACACCACAATACTATATTACAGAAATAAAACCAGTGTACAATAAAACAATGAACAAAAGCTCTGGAAACAATACCATTTATCATAAGGGTATGTGGGACTGGGCTTCATATCATGTGATGATAATCTCTAAGAAAGCCACGTCATCTGAAATGACAGCATACCTTGGCAAAGGTTGAGCCCTTTCCTTCAGACTCTATAGTGATGGTGTGAGTTCGTCTGGAGAGAATTTGATCAATATCCTCTTCACAGAACTTGGAACCTTCGTCTTCTTCATCCATTAGCGCGCCATATGCCCCCTTCCGCAGTAGGTCTTCTATTTCCTTTTTAGAAAGCTGTTGTACCTGCAGGTAGTAACGGGAAACACTTAGTTATACTCTATATACAAACACGTTCATTTGTTATGCTCTATGCATCTTATGTACACTATGAGCAAACTATATGACGGTTGGGAAGGCTTCTAGTGTTTGTAAGGCCTTTGTGGTACCAGCTATTCTGCACATGGGCATCTTAGCTCCCCACATATAACACGTCACATGCATTCACATTGAGTATATAGAGTTGAGTATGTTTATTTTGTGGTGTTTGATATATTCTAACAGGAGACACAGTCATCCTTCTGTGGTGATGTCATGGCGGATGACTAGAGATAGGCTTACCCCATTTGTTGCATTCTCCCTTCCGCTCATGGACTGCAGTACAGCCTTGTCTAAGCCAAGTTTAAGGCTGGCCTTATCAAACATTTCACGCTCGTAGGAATTCCTTGTGATCAGCCGATAGATTTTCACTGATTTACTTTGCCCAATGCGATGGCACCGTGCCTGTGCCTAAAGAAATGCACACACAAAAAAAGTCAGGATCTGCCTGTTCCCTGGAAATTATTTATGACCCTCCATAGCATTGTTTAAAGCAGGTCATGGTCAAGAGAGTAACACTGTAGTACCATATATAAGTTGCATATAAGGCTAGAAGATTTACCTTCCCCAGCTGAAGAAATGTGCTAAAATATGTAATAGTTGAATAAGTTGGAAGGCTCTTTTATAGGTGTTATGTCTAAAGCTGATCATACATACCAGATAAATGGCAATAAACAACCTAACGTGTGGGGCCTCCCAAATCTCTCATGGCAAGTGTTGGGGTTTAAGATTGGGAACAACTGAGTTTCAGCCTAACCAATCCTTTTGTTCTTAGAAGAGAAGCTGCTGCTAGATTCTGAAAACAGCTTTTCCCCTCTCCATATTCTAAATACATGCATGCTTGGGCAACCTAAGCATGTATGTGTATGGGCAAGTCTACAGAGAACGGTCAGCCGATTGAGTGCAGTTAATCTGAGCTGTGTAGCCAGTCTTGGGCTTTATTCACATGTCTGTGTTTGGAATGGAGACTGTGCAGAGATAAGGTATAACAGAGATTTGCACCTGCTCTTTACCCACTCCTGGCTTTGGCTTGCAATCACTGACATGTGAATAAGGCCTTATGATCTGCTCACTTCTGCATTCAGGAGGTTCTAAGGGGCTACCCATTATCCTTTTTTGTATTTTTGACAGCAAGAATAGCGCAACATACAATGACATTCTTGATGTTAAAATACAGAAACCTTATTAAAGTCAATGGGATCTGTCAAATTTAGTAGTATCATTTGCAAACAGATCCACCATAGCAGTCAAATGCAGCAATTTAGGAAAACTTTAGATAAGATTAAATTAGATTAGATTAGATTAAATTAGATTTACATGAACCAAGTTAAACCCATCAACCAAAACGTCAGTCCATACAAATATGCATCTATTGTACGCTTCGGAAAGATGACTAACTCTACAGAAAAACAACAAGTCTTACCTGAAGGTCATTCTGGGGGTTCCAGTCCGAATCAAAGATAATGCAAGTATCAGCAGCAGTTAAATTAATGCCCAGACCTCCTGCCCTTGTACACAGCAGGAACACAAACCTATCAGAATCAGGCTTGGAGAATCTGTCAATAGCAGCCTGACGCAGGTTGCCTCTCACTCTTCCATCAATTCTCTCATATGGGTATCTGAAAAAGAAGGGTTATTATCAGGACCAGTACTTCAATTTATTCTATTTACTTAAAACAAACGCCAACAGCATCCTCCTTGAAAAGGTTGATGTATTTCAACTGCAAACTTGTGAACGGAATTGAAATGAGGGCTGCTGCTTGCCTGCCTGGTGGCTGCCTGCTCGGCAGCACTGCGGTGAGTCTAGCCCTGCTGCTATAAGTCACATTTGCCATTCAGGATGAATCGGAGCCTGCTCTGGGAATTCAATCTCAATCAATAAATGTTGGTGATATGAAACAGACAGTAAACCTAGTTGGCTTTTCATTTTAAAGCCATATGGCTCAAAGTCTACGTCCTAATTTGAGTCACCATAAGAGGAATAAAATATGGAAGAGACAATGATGAGAGCAACCACACACACAGAGAGACAGCAACTTTCTCCTAGTCACACAACCAAAGCGACAAATCTGCAAACAGACCACGCGCTTTATCTTTCTGCCTTCGCATGTATTCACCTGCGTTGGATGAGGTAGTCTTCCAGAATGTCCAAGCAACGCACCATCTGGGAGAAGATGAGCACCCTGTGGCCACCAGCCTTCAGTTTTGGCAGCAGCTTGTCAATCAGAACTAGTTTGCCAGCGGCCTGGATCATAGCCTGGAGCGGAAAATCTGGAAGGTCACCATTGTGCGCTTCTTTAAACTCTTCCAAAATTTTCTCTTCAGCACCTGTGGAGGTTTAGAGAGGGAAGGTAAATGGGAGCATGGGATGTGCAAAACTTCAGTAGTGGAAATTCTAAGCTATCCATCCAAATTGCAGAAATGACAGACTCGGTATTTGCATTTAGAATGAAAATGGCTAAAACCTTTTACAGGGGGAGATTTCTGCCTAGAATTTGGTATAACAACAATGAGGCAAGTGTATGGAGATGAATGATCGCTATAACATGGCTGTCCAGTCCCCATATGCATTGCACATTGTCAGCTGCACATACCCGTTAACACATATACACATATACTGCTGATAAAAGATGTGATAAGCCAATAAATGACTGACTGTCAGCAGATCGTTGGGTCGCTTAGGGCATCCCTATATGGTGTATCCCCACTGCATGCGCCATGTGTTAATTGCCCGGGCACACCTGTACTGTCATATTTAATGCAATATTAGGTACAGGTGCAATTAACGGGCATGTGCGCTTACCGCTAACTGCCAGATGGCATCTGTACGTGCCATTGCTTTAAGTGTGACATTATTGGTGTCTCCCCGCAATTAATGTATAGCGCAAGCAGCTGGGACGCACCATGCACGGGCACCCTTACACAGGTCATTGACTGGCATCCTACAAATAATTGGCTTTTGTAAAATGCCTTTAAAGTGGACCTTTCTCCACCTCCACTAATTCCAACTGCTTCAATACACGCCGCTCCACGGATTCCAGCACAGTTGGGATTTTTTCTCTAGCCCCTACCATTCCCAAGCAATCATTTCTCTTAGTTTCAGCACTATTATGTTCTCTACTGTCAGATGGGTGGTCCTGGGCAGAAGCACAAAGACCAGGCCCACCTACCTGACAGCAGAAAGCATGACTGTGCTGAATCTAACAGCTCCGATTGCTCAGGAACGGTGGGGGATAGTGAAAAAATTTCAACTGCCCTAGAACCAGTAGAACAGCACCTATTGATGGATACAAAGAGCTGGAGGTGGTGGTGAAAAGTCTTCTTTAAGGAATGAAGTTGCTCTTAAAAAGGTTCTTAGCTGGATTTTTTTTTATCATCAAATAGCAGGGTGGAGAGTCACTCTCCTGGGTACCCCAGTGTAATAGCAAGCACCTGTCTCACATGTGTTGTGTATCATTTTATGAGACACCAGCCACTGATGGGAGAATCTGGTGTGCCCAAAGTTCATTACATTGGTTCATATCATTTATCACTGGTGGGAACTCTCAAAAAAAAAAAAAAAAAAAAAAAATTCCTTTAACCAACGGGCGCTGCTGTGCCAACATCAGATTATCGCACTCAAGAAAACATGAGCATACAATCAATCCATACAGGTCCATTTGGGGTTTTTTTTTCCTGCCAAGAGTAGCACAAAGAGGTACACTTTAAATAAAGACGGCAATTATGTCTCATGGAGTGCCCTCGAAATAGATTGGAGCTACGTGGCCTGAATTTACGACAACCGCTAATCTGTAAATGAAGCAGATATGTATCACAAATGGTAGAAATCCTGGAGATCTGTTAACTCTTCCATGGCACAACTAATGCCCCGGTACACCGCTTAGCCATCAGAAAATTCCTGATGAAGCAAGAACATTCTGCGCGCTAATTGATTGATGAGTCTGGAAACAGGATGTGACGAGAATTAGTTGGCCATCGGTCTGACAAACGAGAAACCCTACTAGAAAGGCAAGTCGGATCATAAATGCTAAAGGGGAGGAGGGCTCGCAGACCAAGGGCAGAAAATGCAAGCAGGGCCCGGAGGAAAGCGCCAGCCAGCAAACAACATCCAAACAGACGGCACATGCAGCTCCTGACTGAGTCAGCAGCAAGGGGCCCGGGGCAAACTGCCCAGGATGAAATCCGCCCCCACGAGTGACAGCCTTGTCTAAAAATGTTATTGTGAGTGAGAGTCATCGCCTGAGGGAAAAGGAAATAGGGGGGCTGGAGGACGCCGCACATCAATCACTGCAGGTTACCAGGTTGTAATTAAATATAATTTGCAAACAGTTTTATGAGGGGGTTAGGTGAAAATGCAGATGCGCTCTTAAAGAGACAGCCACCTACATTCCCCCTCCCTATACAAAAGGCTCCCTTCTGTCTCATTAGGCTTTTCTTATCTATTGAAACATCACAGAATGCACAATACAATGCATTTATTTACTGTAAAGAAGCTACAAAGCACACGGTACATGTCTTCCTACACAGCAAACTGGCAGGAATACCAGTCAGCCAGCTTTGTTCCCATTCAGCAGTATATTACATAGTGCAATCCACTAAGCTTACTAAAAGGGAATGAGCAGGCGCAGCTGGGCAGGTTGTTACACAGGTCTAGCTATGTGGGAAGAGATTCAATATCACTTGTATTTCATAATCCCAGCTCATAGTGTGTGCTCAGAGATAGACCCGCCCACTGGACTCCTAAGCCAAAAATGAGCAGAGGTTTAAATGAATCATATCCAAGTAACACTGGAACTTTTCCCACAAAACTTTATACAAATCTGCAGATAGGTTGACAGGTTCCCTTTAAATATGAGCATCTACATTATATTCTGAATATCTGAAAGCTTAGTTACATGTACTTATATAAAAATGTAACATATTTCATTATGTTATATTTCCTTCTTCAAGAGGATGGGGTTTGATGGGTAAACAATGGGGGTAAGTAAGTGACGGTTCAGGCATTTGGTTATACTTTACATTACTAAGGAGTACTTCAATGGCTAACATATTAAAAGGTATTTACAGTACTGTGCAAAATAAGAACATTTAAAAAAAAATTGAAGTGTTAACAGAAGGAGAAATCTAAATCCCATCAATATTTGGTCTGGCCACCCTTTGCCTCCCACCAATTCTTCTAGGTACCCTTGCAGACAGTTTTTGAAGGAACTCGGCAGGGAGGTTGCTCCAAACATCTTGGAAAACTAAGCACAGATCTTCTGTGGATTTAGGCTTACTCCAATCTGTCTGTCTCTTCAAGTAATCCCAGACAGACTGGATGAGGTTAAGATCAGGGCAGCCATATCATCACTTTCAGGACTCCTTCTCCAAAGGGCGGTCACACCAAATATTACTGTGATTTCTCTTTTGTTCATTCACTTCATTTTGTTAATTAACAAAATAAACTATTAACATTTCTATGTTTAAACAAATTTTTACTTTTCAGCATTTTTACGCACCTGCCTGAAACTTTTGCTCTGCGCTGTATATAAATAGGAATACACCATTCAGAATAAAGAGTCTATGTAGATTTTGCTTTAGTAACCACAACAGGTAATGTTGTGCCTTTGCCGAGGATGTTAAGATCTGCATCCTTCTTGTGCATCAAAGTCAAGCTCTGCCATTACAGGGACGCTTAGTCAGCTAAAGCAGGAATTAATGAGCCCATCTATACGTATTCACCTTATATTAGCAAGAGGGGGAAAGAGTCATTGGCAAAGGAACAAGACTTAAAAGTCATTGGTTGTAAACGGTTATTTGGGAGAAATGTTTGTAAAAATCAACCACAAAAAAAGTGATATTTAAAGGGGGTTGCGCACAATAACACTTTTCAGGGGTTCGGCTTCTCACATCTCCAGCAAACAGTTGACTTTTCAAGGGAACATTCTCATGGACTATAAAATTGGGAACGCATGCCAGTTATTTAAGCAAATTTTAAGCATATTTCTTATGCCAAGCCATGGTTTACTAGAATCCACCATGTTAAACACTTAAGCGAACAACCAACCACCACAAACAAAAATCCCACCAATACCTGCAGCATTAAGAATTTCACCAGGCACTCACCATTAATAAGGTAGGGATGGTTGCAGCATTTTCTCAGCTCCATCATAGTGTTTAGAAGATTGGGAACATTTGCATGTCCACCACCCCCTCCTTTGGAAAGGAAGGCAAAGTTTTTCTCCAGAATGGCTCTGTAATATTTCTTCTGGATGTTTGTCAGTTCTACTTCAATAATAGTTTCTTCTTTAGGGGCCAAATTCTTCTCAACATCTTCTTTAAGACGTCTTAACATCATTGGTTTCAAAATACCTTGAAGTTTTTGTACCTAGTGATAAGAGAAAGATCAATATCTTGTAATTTTCTTGAATTAATAGGAATTTATTTATTTATTTATTTAAACAATCTATAAATGGTTGCCTTGGCAAATGCTACGGCCAGCCATATACATAAGAAAAGTCGACAGAACACGCCGATTTCGGTGGGATTAGCCTACAATGTTGTTTATAGGGAGGCTTCCAGAGTCTCCCTTTAAAGGATTAGGCATGTTGAGTTTTATTTTTCCCCATTCTTTGTATCCTTGGGAGATAAGCCACCACCACACAAACTGATGGTCATCTCCCGCAAAGAGAAAAAATTGGAGGAGTTGGAGAATTAGCTGCTGGCTAAAGAAATTATCATGGTGTATGGGTAACGTAAAGATGCGCTTTCATGTTTGTTTGTTTTTGTTTTTTTAGACTGCTCCCCTTTCTAAGGTACATGGAGGAAAGTGTGGTGTAGCAAATGGGTTAAATCAGCCGCTTTAACAGATATTCTGGAGCTCAGTTCGGGTCCTCTGTCTGACCACATGACCTGCAGTCTCACCACCTGACTCTAGTAGCAATAAAAGAAAGGGAACCCAGAGTTTTCCCTTAAGAATAACTGCCTCATGACATACCTGTTCTTCAGTTTTCAGATCGCCAAACTCTTGCATGAAGTTGCTCTCTGAAGGGAAGCGTTCTGGTTCTAGGAAATTCAGCAGGCTGAAAAGCTCCTCCACAGTGTTTTGCAAAGGGGTCCCTGTTAGCAGCACTTTGTGTTCCTGAAAGCACAGCGAGGGGAAGATGAGTGCGGGAGAAGCGGCCCCTACCTCACAACACAAAGCAGCAATCTTCGCTAGACTTAGTCACGTTTTCTGTTTTCTACAGTTAACCGTTCCAGTGTACAGGTGAGAAATAAAAAATAAAAAGATGCAAATGATAAAATGAACGCAGGTTTATAACACAAGCAACCTTGGATTACCAGTCCACAGCGGACAAAGGGTGCAAAATTAAAGACTACTGCATTAGTAAATGGCTACCATCCCATCATACAGGCAACTCTGTCTAAGGACATTCTAACTTATATGTATGTGATCTGCCATGTAATTCTGGATTTGTTCTATAGGCTTCATCTGAAAAAACAGAAAACCAGATAAATGAGAAGAACATGTTCCTTTCAGGCCAGCAAGGAGCAGAGCCAACTGGGAGGTGAAGTTTAATAGCTGAGCAGCCACAAGCTACTTGTGTCTGCTATAACCCTCAATGTCGTACTGAATCCAAATCCACAAATATATGGTAGGAAAAAGACATTTTTCCCAGCCTAATACTTGAGAACAGATGCTGGTTATAACTTTAGCCCCAGAGCCCGGCAGTGCTGATTCAGCAGTCACACGTGGCACCTCCTGTCACTTACTCACAAGATGCTCTTCTAGAAATGACTGATGCAGCAGAAATATCGACAGTGGTATTCAGAGGAATACCAAAAAGTTACATGGAGATATAGGGGATAAAATTACATTGTTTTTTAAAAATGTTCAGAAAGGGGTAAAATAAATGAAAGAAGCAATACTCGATAATTCCTTTCCCCTCTCATTCTGATGCTGCCAGGGTTCCATGTCGGCCTCTACTTCTGGGTGCCTATGGACACAGAGGAAATGACGCTCATCCAATCTGGTTGCATCGGGGAACCGCCTTAGCCTGTGACTGGGTCGCGAGAGACCAGAAAGAAGAGTCCCGTGGGATACCCAGGCAACATCAAAATGGGAGTGGCAGGGGATCAGCAAGATGAGAACTTCTTAAGGTTTTTTTTTTTTTTTAACCCACTGTGATCCATATATATATATATATATATATATATATATATAGATAGATAGATAGATAGATAGATAGAAGATAGATATATATATATATATATATATATATATATATATATAAAACATAAGCTACCTGCTGAAAACCCAGACATTGCACCTACTTGGTAGCATATAAAGAAACTTCAAATAAGGAATGTCCGCAATTCAAACCAGCTGCACCTCCCAAGGAACTCAAATCCCCCACCTTTTAAGATCTTTCTAGACCTCCTGGTCACCTAAGAGGTCAAAGATATTTATCCATTCTGTACATTCCTCTATTTTTTGCACCCCTACCATGAAGAAGCCACCTTACAGGTATGAATTGCTCACCAGATCCATCATCTTTAGCCCTTCCAAAAGCTTGCAGTTCCTATTCTTCAGCCGGTGAGCCTCGTCGATAACTACACAGCGCCAGTGAATGTTTCTGAGCTCAGGGCAGTCTGTCAGAATCATTTCGAATGTTGTGATGATGGCATGGAACCGGTAGGCATTCTTTATTGCTCGGCCCTTGTTTTAGAAATGGAATACAAAGAAGAAAGTTCTATGAAGGCTTGTCTGGATCGAAAATATACGTAAAGACTTTTTCCAATATGCAGCACAGAAATAATCGTCTTACAACTGGTGCGGGATAATTCACAGTCTTGAAAATACAAGTCATTTCTTAAGTATGGTTTCTAACCACCTGCAGTAAAATTAGAAGTTGTGGATAAGTCCGTTTCAAGCAAATTGCTACTTTCCAGCTGCCTTTTAACTCTAAGCAACCAGCAGAGAGCCTGTGCAAGGTGGTGGTTGTAGTTTGGGAACAGCTGGAAAGTTACACATGAAGTAATTCTAAAGGACCGACTAGGAAGCTCAAAATATAGCGAGCGGGAAAATGCTAAAAATACAAGCACCTAGGCTTTCTAATAATCAGCCATTCTAAAAATATACAAGGCCAAGGCATTAATTTACTACAGCAAGGTCCATGTCTCTACTTATTTCTGGAGCACAAATTGTGGCTCTTTTCACCACCGCTATGAGAGTCATTGTCTAGGAAGCTGTATAATCTACTATTGATGTTAATGTTGTCTCTCTTATGGCTTTTGTTACACCAATATGTGACCTTGTAGAGACAAAGCCAGTTTAGTCTGCACACAATCCTACCATTATCATCCAAGTCCTTTCAATCTTCAATAGAGTGGAAATGTGTATGGCTTACATTTAACAAAAGGTAAAGTATAGATTGGAGTGAGTGATGAAATCCAGTAGGTTATTAATAACATGCAAGTGCCAAAGAAAAAAAAATAGGAAAAAAAAAATTAAAAAGGAAAAATCTGTTCGGGTTCTCATAGTTCTACCCACCTGTGCATCTTTAAAGTACATTTCATAGAGCTGTATGGTTTTCCTGCTTGCTTGGCTTCCATGATAAACTACCACATTCAGCTCTGTCCATGTGCGAAATTCTCTCTCCCAATTTGGGATTGTAGAGAGTGGAGCAATGACCAAGAATGGGCCATGGATACCCTTTAAGTAGATCTCGTACAAGAAGGTGATCGACTGGATGGTTTTACCCAAGCCCATTTCATCAGCCAAGATGCAGTTTCGTCTAAAGAAAGAAGACCAAAGGAAAATTGTCAATTAACAATACTGTCATATTATGATTATTAGTGGATTTCCTACCGATATTCATAGCTATATGGTGGTGCATACCTAGGTAATAGCGAGGTTATTGTGGTGTTGGAGTAATCTATATATTTAATACTGTCATTTTACCATAAGTACATAAAGGGCACAATCCAACTCAAACCGGGACCTTAAAAGGGGTTTACCAAAGACGCAAAACCAGTGCCTGATTTGGTGGAGGTCTGACTGATCATGAAAAAGACAGTCCTGTGTCCACATGCGCACTACTGCTCCATTTAAAGACTATGAGACTGTCAAAGGTGGCAAAATACAGTATCCAGCTATGTCCAACAGTCCCATATAGTTTGAATGGAATGGTAGTGCACATGTCCAACCTGAGTTCCATTCAAACAGAGGACACGGAACCCCAATTCTCAAGATCAATAGGCATCCAGTTGTTGGACCCCACCATTCAAGCACCCATCCTGCACATGGGTAATAAGTTTCAATCTTCGAAAATCGACTTTGAATGTATGGCACTGACTTCTTAAAACAAAGTGCCTGATCACATTTCATGTCAATGCCCATATGTTGAGGAAAAGTGCAGTACTCCGCCCTTTAAGATAATTTTGATCTCGAGAAAACCAAGCAAGGCCATAAACAATCTGACATTTATATTCGTATTAGTGGCACATAATTGAAAGCATAAAATATTTGAGTTGTTCAGGCCATTTACAAAGCTTCAGAACTCCAGCTGTTGCTGAACTATATTTCCCATGATGCTCAGAGCAAAAATTAATAAAGCAAATAAAGGACACGGTTCCAGGAACCAGTCACATACCACACGTATATTACGACCCAGCTTATTACTGTACGGTAGGAGTGGGCAAACTTTCCTTCCAACTTGGAAAGAATGCCTCATCCTCCAGCAGCTGGAATGGAGTATGTGTGACGTACGAGTAAAACCAGCAATGATGTAGTGTTGCTATGATTCAGTGTTTCTGTATGCAGCAGAACATTCCCATCACATGCCTGTTACAGGCTGGGGGATTCCTAACAAGTTTGACGGTGCAGCTGCCGTGCGCTCGGCTGATTAACGCGACCATAAAGATCCTTCACCTATACACGATACAGACAGCCGTTGTCAGAAGGGGTTAATATTGGTAGATCAGAATAATGCTGCTTCTAAATATTTTCCAGCATTTGCAGAAAGCCAGAGCTTATAAAAGATCTGAGCGCAGTAAAATATGGTTTTCCACATTTTTTTTTTTTTTTTTTTATAGAGTATAAACTCTAGTCCTAAGATGCCAATAAAATCTGTAAGGTTAAACTGTGCCATGAAACAAAGCCATTAAAGTTTAGCAAAGCTACTGCTAGAAGAGTGGGAAAAATAC